>VZTN01004312.1:2183-53261 GCA_013400515.1 Erpornis zantholeuca | reverse complement strand
TTTTTTTTTTTTTTTTTCTAATGCTACCCTTTCTGCATTAAACTATGCCAAAGGCAGTGGAGAGAAAAGGTTACTGCAGCTGCTGTGACAGAATAGAGGTTTCAGTCAGAGAGGGTAAGGGCATTTAATAATTTTGAAAGTGTTGAGTGCTCTTGTTTATCAGGAAAGTGGACAAATCCCTAAACTCTGCTCACTGCTGCCCCACAATTAGGCACTGAAAACTCAGCTAGCATCTAATATGATTGGTTATCTGAACACAGCCAACATGTGTCTATTTTGTACAGGAATATATGTGCTTGCAGGAATGAAAAGAGTAGAGCCAAGCAGGACAAGAAAGCTAAAAAAAGGGGGGGGGGGCATTTTCCCTTTACTGAGGAATGAAAACTGAAGGATTTTTCAACTGCAATTGAAATCTAAGCTATTTCTATGTCTTTAGTCTCAAATACTAGTAAAACAAGACTTCTTTCCTTATTAGGCCAGCAATTTCTGTGAATTCTGAAAGCTGTTTAACTCTGTAAGTATTACATCTTTCCAGCCTGGATTATCACAAGATACATTAACAGAGCTTTCTAAAGACTTTGAAAGCACCATTACTTTTATTTTCCATTGTCCTGACTGAAAGCTCAGTTCCTCCCACTGTCTTGGTGGTGTATTTTTATGGCACCTATCCCATCTCCTAGCTCTTTGGTTAATATGAGTCAAGTCTTTTTCTTACCTGCTAGTCTGAGTTAAAGACCAGATTCCAATGAAATGCTGCTGAATTGAAGAGTATTTGTGATCAAGGCGTAATGTGGGGAACATTCCATTGTAGGCTGAGAGCTGTTGAAAAGAGTGTCACACCAATAACCCAGTGCATCCAGGGAGACGTGGCACTGGTGTGGAGCATTGTGAATGCTTCTCACTAGAAAAAAGATAAAATTGTTTCTTCCAGGAAATGCAATTAAAAACCATTACGGTTCATGTAACGCACCTTTACTTATGGCCATCAACTTCTCACTGCTGCCATTATCATACCAGTGTAATCTGAAAATCAACCTTGATACAAAAGTTTTTCTTCTCTTTCGACAGACAGGGGTAAAGTCCTGTTAATAACAGCACCCAGAAGAATTTGCCCTAGTGATAGAAAGTAATTTTCCAAAAGTTTTGATTTAAAAAATGAATTATACATATTAAAGGTGTGTTTTTCCATGTAGATAGGTTTTTATTAATGGCAGTCTAAGCAGTGTTCTAACAGAAAAGTATGGGGATGATGTATAAGGGAAAAAACCCAGAAATCTTTAAAGGTTCCTTTCACAAATTCTCACTTCTGCTGAGACATAAGAAAATACAGGTGGAGAAGCTAAAGGGAGAGTTGTTATATTTTGCCAGGAAAGGTAGAGATGTACCTTGTGGAGATAGATCCTTAAATCTCACTGGGTAGGAAATATCCACTGTGCTTCTGCAAAGCTTGGGACTTGCTTGCAGCTCAGTTATCTGCTTAGATGACAAATCAACCTTTAAGAAAGCTCACGCCCTTCAGATAATGCTCTGGATCTAATGTCACAATATGAAAGGAAATATTTGAAAGTGTGGAAAGTGACATGCGGAAAGAAAATCCTTAAATTGTACAAACAGGTGGAATTTCAGTACTTGCACATATATTAGTTGTGTGTGATTTAGCATAAATTTTCAGTCTCATTTCTGTTTCCATGAATAAACATATAATGCTTAAAAAAAATATCAACTACAGAGCATCAGAACACTGGCTGACACATTTTATTCTCATCTTAGGGGTGATGGTTTTTGCCAATATCTTCATACTGGATTTTCATTTTGTCTTATAAAGAAAATTGTATTCTACCCACAACACAAAAAATGACACAATGAGTACTGCACAGTACTATCTCTACAATGCAGTTAGCCAGTAATCCAGATTTTCCCTGGATATCTCATATTGAAAAGGAAATGAGGGAATTATGGAATCATATAGGCTGGAAAAGACTTTTAAGATCATTGAGACCAACAGTCAACCCAGTACTGCAAAGTCCACCATTAAACCACATCCCCAAGCGCCACATCCACATGTCTTTTAAATACCTCCAGGCATGGTGACCCCACCACTTCTCTTGGCAGCCCATTTCAGTGCTTGACAACTTTTTCCATGAAAATATATTTCTTAATATACCATCTAAACCTCTCCTGGCACAAGCTGAGGACATATATTCTTGTCCTATCACTTGGGACCTGGGAGAAGAGACAGACACTCCCCTTCTATAAGCCCTTTTCAGGCAGTTGTAGAGAGTGATAAGGTCCCCTGTGAGCCTCCTTTACTCCAGGCTAAACAGTCCCAGCACAACTTGTGCTCCAGACCCTTCACCAGCTCCTTTGCCCTTCTTTGGACTCATTCCAGCATCTCACTGTCTTTCCTGTAGTGAGGGGCCCAAAACTGAACACAGGATTTGAGGTGTGGCCTCACCAATGCCAAGTAATAATTATTACTGGATTAAGTGAGTGACTTAAGTGATGAAAGCACTGCAAAAAAATTCCCATATAAAGTTATAAAACAGAGTCCATAAGGGCAAAATACTTTTTTCTAATTCTCAAAGAGAATCACTATGAAGCAACAGGGAAAAATTATCTTAACGAATAAGTCATCAGGGAATCAGATAGGTGTCAAATATCAAATGAAGTTCATATATTTTCATTTTTCCATTTCCATTATATTTAAACAGAGCTAAAGCAAAAAATATTTATTTCCAATTACATCAAAAAAATTTAAAACATCTATTACATTATAGGAGCAAATTTTGAATCTAACCCCTATGGAATAAAGAGAGCTGCTGGGTTTTTCATCAGTTCAGGGATGATGGTCTCCAAATATAGACATGAGAATTTGGGTCTAGTTTTGTTGATTTATGGGATAAACTACACCTGTAAAAATTGGTGAATTCCATCTTAAGGGCCTATGTTGTGGCTCTTAAAGAAGCCAATCTCCTGCTTCCCATCTCTAGAAGGGGAGGTATTACACAAAGCTGTCTGGTCACCTTCCCTCAAGAGAGAGGACAACTGTTTTTCTAGAAACAGCCAGAACATAAGGATATATTTTCCTTCTTTCACAAAATGTAGGAGGGACTTGGGAGAAGCTAAATAAAAACCCATTTTTGTCTCTCTTTATGTTCACAGAAGAAGTCTCTTTTATCCCTCCCAGCCACATATACCCACCCAGTTGCCTCCACAAATTACTGAGTTTCTGACTTTTATACTTTTTGCAGAAGAACCACACTGCATAGGAAGAGCATAATCCCCTTTTGTCTCCTCCTTTCCCACTTTCCACTGCCTGTCATTTATGACTTCAGAAAACAGGCCTGATAAAGAATGTGATTTTCTTTTCCTGCTCTGAGACTGTACAAATGAGAGGTTGTGTCTCCCAGGCCGTCACTGGAAAGCAGAGGTACAGTGCTTACAGATACAGTGATGTGTAAGCCTGAAGTCTCCCCATCAGAGTATATATGATGCTAAAACAACTGGATACTAAAGAAAAGGAAAAAAGGCCCAAACAAGATAATAAAGATTCCTGTAAATAGCATGAGAAACAACATTAACCCATGTTTTCCATTGAAATTAATCAATCTCTTTAAGTTAATATTCTCTGACTAAGATTCAGTTTCCAAACTCATCAAAGCACAACTTTCTCTGGTGTTATTAAATCTTGTTCAGTCCCTCACAGACTCAAAGTGTTTTACTCCCAATATGTGGATATTTTAGCTTCCTTGACTTTTCAACACTGGCTTAAATATAGACAGCAGACTAACTGAGGTCTGTTATGCTGGATATTGTATATAGATCAAATTTGGAGATGGTGGTAAATTTAAAAAAAGTTTTTCCCATTAATGTGAAACCCAAAAGCTTGGATAGTCAGATGCTGTATCTATGAGTTTATTCCAGAGTTGGACAGCTGCTTACAAGCTTTTATGCAGAATTTGCTGTCACTTTCTAACGCTCTGAGCAACTCACCTATTTATACCAGTAAAGGTCTTTTATGAACAAGGGCCACATGAAAGCAGTGGATCCAGCAGGGGTTCACACAACCCTGAAGATAACAAGTTAGTCTGTACCAGGCCCCTGGAACTGCAGGTCATGTACCCATGCTGGGACACAGAGCACGGACTGTGGTGTGCTCAAAGGAAGCAGAGGAAATGGAACAGCTGCAGAGGGGCTCAGCAGCCAAGAGTGTCCATTAATCTTGCGAGAAAAAGAAAAGGGAGGAGGAAAATAAGAGGTATATAAACAGCTCAGAACACATTCAGGAAAAAAAAAAATAAAAACCAACCAAAAAACCAAAAATAAACCGATTATTAGAATAAGATGATATTTGGGGGTTTGGAAGGGAGTTAAACAGATTCTGGAGGTAGGTTTGAGTAATATCAGTGGTGATGTTGCTCTGAAACTGACTTTCAGACTGCTTTATATGGTGCTTTCATAAATGAGGTTGGCACAGAAAAATTGCTGTTGACACACTGCTAAGAGGTAATGTCAGAACTCTGTAGATTCAGAGCAACAGACATGAAGAGCCAGAAAATGGTGAGGACTTAAAAGATGAAAAGTGGTGCACTTAAAATGGAAATCTATCAGTTGGAAATGATAGTGAAAGAAAATTATCTGCTAGTTATTTTTCAGAAATCCACACACCACCAATGACACAGTGATGGCAAAGGACAACAGGAAATCCATGTTCTTTGGATAGAATATGGTGCAAAGTTCTGGGTATTTGTTCTTGAAAAAAATCTTTCATCTGCAACTGGGTGCAATAAAAGAGCAAGGTGAGTGAGATAAAAGGAACTATAGTAGAGAACCTGCAAGAATTACTCATCTTAGCACAGGAAAATACAAACTGACAGGGTAAGGTTATTCACCTTAAAGGCAATGAAAGGTAGAAGCCGAAGGAAAGAACTGTTAAAAAGCAATGTTATCAGGAACAAGCTGTCTGTAGATATATTTAAATAGATGTACATTAAAAATACTTTTAATCATCAGAAGGATGAAGCCCTATATCCATGCTTCAGGCAGCATTGGAGAGGTAAGAAATGCTTAAATTATTTGATAAACATATGAAGGTTGTGTTTAACCATACATTGTTGGATTCAGTGACTATGGAGGTAGAATTCTATTGTGTCATGATAGTAAAATCTGTAGGGCCCATTTTAAAAGTCCAAGAATTTCATATCTATAATACCTGTAAAATCAGAACAACTTATGTGGAGGAAGTGTGAAGATACAAAATGTCTTTTTAAAGTTTTCTTTTTACTGCAAAATATAAATGATAACATACAATATTTTTCTACTAATTTGTAATTTTCAAAAATCAGAATAGTTCTGCACCAACCCAAACAAGAAAAAATGAAAACAAAAATTCAGATTGAATGACCTAAATGTGAGGGGACTCTGAGGGCCCTTGAAATACAATCTCTTGCTCAGACCAGAGGAAGAAAAAATTGTCACCAGTTTACAAGCATTTAAATGTACCAACAATCACTGGGATGATATGTTGCTAATTATTCTCTTGGTTAACAAATTTGAAAGAGAACACAAAGAAAAAAAAATAGAAAGCAGCATCAATCTGTAAGTATTTGCTGGAGAAAAAAATATAAAGTCCATAAGTGCTGTTGACAGGGTCATGGGAAGAACACCTATTCTATTTGCTTTGCAAATAAACCAGGAAATCTGTATTCCAAGCACCTCAGACCAGCACTTTTATAAATTTTTATTTCAGGAGAGCAATAGATTAAATAGGGTGTGTTGTCAGACATAAAGAATAAAAAACAAATTAAACTTTGTGAGTAAAAAGAAGGATCTTGTCTAAATTGAGTGTAAACAAACTCAGTCTTGGCACAATTTCAGTAAATATGGAAAACATTCAACAGCTTTAGAGGCCAAAGATCATTGATTGGTTGTTAACACAGTTTTGTTTTCTTCCCCTGTACAAACATTTACATACATCCATAACAAACATCAGGTATAATTAAAGTGGTATAATTAAAACGAAACTGAATTTTGTGCACAGGAAAAGACATTTGAATCACATCAAATAGCCTTAAATCTGAGTTTGCCTGAAAAATGAGTGAAAAGTGAATGACTTAGACAATTTGTCACAACAATGAGCTTTAGACAGAATGTTTGATATATTTGACTTTTGAAATTTCACTAAACTCTGATAATGCTATTTTGTGTATCCAGACTCCAGGGTCTGGAGTGGCCATTCTGATGTAAGGTTTTTTTCAGTTTTCTGAATTTCTATGGTCCAAACTCTCACCAAAAAGAAAATAAATCAAACGTTTTTAATGCCAGCTACACAAAACTGATTGTATAGGTGATTGAAGGGCTGTTTCAACTTCCCAGTAGTCAGTAAGAGTCTTCATAGGAACAGAGCAAAGGTCTAAAGAGATGTTGAGTCAATTAGTGACAGCTGGCTCCTTAGCTGGCTAGGCTACTAACCTTATTTCAGTGTTAATCATTGAGTTTTCAGTGCTGAAATCCCTTCTTTATCACATATAAGGCTACAGCACCGATTATGTTACACCCCCTGGGTTTTTCTAAATTTACCTTAGAAAAAAGAAGTGCTTAGAAGTGGTCCTTAAGTGCAATTAACAGGTCTGCCAGTTATGCCCTTACTCAGCAAGGTAAGAAGTAACCTACACAACTTTTATTAACTCAGCTGTTTCTGTGTTTATAACTAGAGTTCAAATTATTTTTCTAGACCTCTTTAAAATCATGCTTGGCATTTCAATGCTCCTTTAGAGAGCAAATCATGGCAGCACAAATATCCTATGCTACAACGTATGAAAGTCATCATTATTTCAGTAAAACAATCTAATAAAAGAGTAATTGACTAAATCCAGCATCATGATAAAAAACAGAACAGAACATTATCCAATTAGGCCTTATCACAACATCCACATTTTAAAACCCTCTTAATTTCAGCAAATCTTCACCTCTTGTACCTGACAGGCACACAACGAATTTTCATACTTGGATCTTTCAGCCTACCCTCTAGGAAAAAATCCATGCCTTTGCTCTGCTAAATGGCAGAACTTAAGTAGGCAAAAAAAGACATCCCTCTGCCTATGCTGTTTTCAGATACTTTCCCCAGAGCTGAGAGCCCTACTGGATCTCAGGCATTAAAATCCAAGAGAGGGTCAGGAAAAGATCTGTCTAAGCCTAAGCTCCAAGGGCTGTTAGTGTTGCTGTGGTAGTTGTGACCTTTGAGTGGGCACTCCATATGTTTGGGAAGCTGTGAGAAGAGAACAAGACAACTTTTCTGAAACACAAGCTGAGATTCCTGAAGTCTGGGGAAAATATATTTTAATTAAAGCACAGAATATATGAAATCCTTTGTTGCCCAAACTCCACAAGCCTGAAGAGCAGCTAACTGAGACAACTCTAACTCTGGGGACCAGTATTTGCAAAAATGGTCTGATAAAAAAAAACTGATGACAAAACCAATTTGAATGATGCTATAAGCTTTACTAGCTACAGACTTACTTTTGCAAGTATAAAAGCACAGGTATGCCCTTCTTTCAAAACCATGTCTCTTGAAACATTCAGCTTTGAAAAGCCTGCAGAACACATTTTATATTAAAAAATATAATCAGCAAAACAGGTTTTGAATAAAAATATTGCAGTGAATTTCATAATGTGAAAATAACCCCTTAGCTTTTAGTTTTTGTACAACCTATTAAGGATAAATTTTGCAATTTCATCCTTGTAATGAGATTATTTCACCAGATCATCTTTGTGTAATAATGTATTCAATGTACTGCTTTGAAATATAAATCAATTATCTTCAACCTAGTACTAGCCAGAAGCTGTGCTTCTAACTAACAAATGAACTAGAGGATTCCTCTGTTACCGCTAATTAAAAAGTTCATTGCAAATGTTAAAAACTGAGAGCAGCCATGACTATGGCATTGCTACAAGGATAAGGCAACAGAATTCCATATGGCCATGATTATTCAAATTTTCTCGTGTTGGAGATTTTTATTGGCTGCAGCCCTCCTTGTCTCGTAAAAGTCTATTAATGTTTCAGAAGACTGATACAATGTTGCAGCTGTAATGGTGTCATGGACTAATTCATTTGTTGTGTTCTCACAATATTTTCTGTAACGGTATAAACAATTAGTGCAATTGGTACAATGGTGGACAGAATTATAGTCAACCACTCACAGAAGGCATGGTAAACAAGATAAATCAATGAAACTAATTCAATTGTGACAGTGGAGAATGCATCATGAATGGAAAAGAAAGAAGTTGTGTCAGTGGGAAGGATGATAATCTGTTTTCCCTCAACACAAAATTCACATAAAATAAGACCTCCATTTTCTTTGTCAAAAAGAAACTAAGGAGCTGGAAAAAATAGAAGGAAAGAGAATGGAAAATAATCCGCTAGTCCAAATGTTTCAGGGGAGCCACAACCACCTGAGCAACAGAGAATTTGTAGAACTACAGAGGGAAAAAACTGTAACAAAGGCCTACCAAAAAACATTAGTCAGAATCTCAGTATGTGTTATCTGATTTTCATGAAATTAAGATGTGGGCCACTATAAAGGGATTTAAGTAATGCAAAGCCCAAGAAAGATTTGTCTTAAAACAAAACTCTGTATTGGCAGTAAAAAATATATTGCATATATATGTGTATATATCTGCATATATTACTCAACAAAGGGTTGAATGAGAAGTTGAACTTGCACATACTTGTATAAATATAAGAATGCTTTCTATTATCAGACTTTCTCTTCCTCCAAAGAGGGCTGCAAGGGTAGCTGTGATGTAATGGAACGTGGGTTTTCGAACGTGCCCTGGGGGTGTGGTTGCACAGATTATGGGAAAAAGCAGTGTGGAAGACAGACAGCCAGGCTGTGACAGCCACAGGGTCATTAATGTCAACCTTACTAACACTGGTTTTCCCTTCCACAAATCCCTCAGTACTCTTTTTGCTCCACATGATTCCAAGCAACAAATGTATTATTTTATGTCCTCATAATCAATGAGCTGTACATAAAAACTGCATATAATATGATAGTATCAATTTTATCTATTCTCTTAATGATTTGTGACATTGTATTTGTGTTTGCTGAATACAATAAAACTGGTAATCAAACCCTCACAGCAGTGATGAACACCTTCAATATGCACAACCATATTAAATAATAGTGCCTCTTATTTTACAGGACGTATCTCCTATCACCCGTCTGTAGTCCGGAACAATTGGGTTCATTAAAAATGTCTTCCTAATTGATTTTCTAACACAGTTAGAAACACAATTTGAAATGTTGTTGGTCATATGAAAGAAATCATAAAAAGAAACTGAGAGCACACATTCAGTGAAATAGAGATTAATACTCTCTTTACAGTCCAGAAACTTTGAACAGGCAAATAAAGCTGACTTACTCCCTTTTAATAAATCATGATTCCTTGAAGCTCTTCTGTTTTATTCAGTGCATTGTAATTACTATGTATTGCACTTGATTTCTCCTAAGTGTCTACCCCTCCAAAAATACCCCAAAGTTCATCCTTACAACCAAAAAGATCCAAGACCATGCTATTTTGTTCCCAACTGATCATTATGTGCATTTCTTATTGCAATAATTCCAGTACTAACACAATTTTCTACTTATTCTATAACTGCAATGTTTTAGCAAGTTGTAAATTATTTTCCACTAGGCATGAAAGCATATCACTTATAGGAAATCTGGAGCTTGTATTTCAGTGTGGACAAAAGTGTGACTGTCTGCTCCCTCCCCTGTGTCCTTGACCCACTTTCCTTTGTATTCTCAGAAGGCAGCTTCTTCGTTCTTCAGTTTTTCAGTGGGAAGCATATGGATGGTAATTTTGTTCCTTTTACTAGGTTGGGATACTTAACAAAGGGTAGCTTATGGGATAGGGAGATTAATGTTAGCAAGAGATGTGTAATTCTCTGAAATTGAAGTAGTTTAATTAATAAAGGTAGCTCACTTTCTTGACACTGACTGACTTTAACACCCAAGCCAAATATTTGAAAGATTTGAAAAACCCAGTTATTTCTATGTAATTCCTCTTCCAAGTGTTAAGTTTCTGACCAACACATGTATGTGCTGAAAGTACCCAAATAAAATGTCTATAAAATGTGGTAAAACACTGTGGTTTTCTACAAACTTCTAGAGAAAATTTATAAGAGTTGGATAGGAGATACAAATCTGTGTTAAATCTGAAAGCAAAAATTATTATAGCCTTAGCTGCCTCCTCAGCTTATTAGAGAACACATAGAGTTACTGTGTGTTGGGGGTGTGGTAGTAAAAATTATTTAATTCAGTATGCATATTTACTCTTTCCATATACATTTAAACTTCAAAATAATATTGAAATTATGATTGGTGCAAGGTTCACGTGGCTTTAAACCCCACATGCCTTTAAATCACACAATCTACACAAAGACTATATTGTGGCTTTTTGTTGTATTTACAGGATGGCCAAGCTACAAGTATTACTAGTTTCTGTGATCCAAACACACCCCAGCATTCACAGCTTCCACATGGTTGCCTTGGGCTAACCTGCTCTGCTTATCATCCATTGACTCAGTTGACAGGTCCAGGTTCTTTCTTGCTAAGGATTGTTTGTGCTTTCCTGACTTACAAAAAGATCAATTCCCATCCCAACCTCAAATGATTTAGCTTGTATCCCACTTGTATCAGATCCATTTCAACTTCCAGCCCTGTTTGCAATTCCATGCATTGGCTCAGGGAGAATTTATTTTGTTGTTGTTTTTCCTTCCTCATCCTCAAAGTTCAAGCCCCTCCTTGCATCACCTCAGAGCTCAGTCTTCTTCTACTACCACAATTCAGGTACAGGAATTACTGTGGGCTGGGATAGCAGTGCAACTTAGCAAGCTGGGTGATACAGGCACTCGGGGGTGACAGTGCAGACACACCCAAGGGGCTCTGCAGGGTCTCTGGCACTGGGCTAGGAAAGGAACACCCAGCCAAAATCAAGCAGGAGCCTGCCCAGGCCTTTGCTGTGTTCTAGCTTCTGTGAGTTTTTTCTTAGATGTCGGGCAACACCTCAGCTTTTTTTTTTGGTGTGTATTTGTGCCAATCCATGAGTATCTGAAAATTGCCAAAGAGTTAAAACATACTGCTCTGAAATTTAATGGTTAATAAAAATCATACTACTCATCCTTCCAGGCACCTGCTCAAATGTTCGCACTTTAATTTTTCTCTTAGTATAATTCCTCTGCTGGAATTTTAGATCTTTCTTGCAGAGAGAGTAGACCTGTTAAAAATACTAGATATAGATACAAAATTTATGTTTATCTGTGTATGGAATTAAAAAAAAAAAAAGAAAAATTTTGTTGTACTACAGGATATGAAGAGTCACCAGAGAGATTCATGTTAAGTAGCATAAATGTTGTTAAAAGTATAATCCATGTTGAAGACAAACTTTAAAAGCTTTATGAGAAATGATAAGCATGTAAGTTCATGTAATGAGAATAAAAAGTACCTTTCCAAGGCTGATGCTAGAGTCAACAACATGAAATGTACAGTATTTGAAGTCTGACAGTAACATCACATGTTAAAGATAACCCTGCTCTTTACAATGATACTTCATACACAGGAGAACTGTGAATGAGCTATCTTTTTCTCACTTCTTATGTGAAAAAAAAATATTATGACAGCTAAATAACAATATTTAATACATGATGACCAAGCTGCTAGAATAAAAAAGCTTATGAAAATATAATATACAGCTTTCTACAATAAATAAGATTATTCCAAAGCATAGTTAAACATATTAATGACTGTATAAAATTCCAACCACTGCTTGTAACATCCTTTAAACAAAATGTTATTGCATTTTTAGGCCAATGACTATCTGATAATATGGCAGGAGTATTGAAAGCTTTGGGAGTCAAGAAATTGGCAGACTTCAAGCAGTCACTAAAGACAAATAATGTTACAAGATTATTTTAGTCAATAAATTGACCTGCTTCTAATTTGATATTATACACAAGGCTAAATTTCAAGTTCTTCCTTCTTGCTTGTTCTAAAAATATAATTATTTCCCCCTCCTTTCCAACTTTCTTTGAAAATAAGTCTTAAACTTGCTGTGGCAAACTCCACATTTTCTGCTTTAGATAAGACTGCCTTTTTCCGATGTATGACCAGGGTGAGTAGTTCCAGGCTGAGCATCTCCCTACTTCCTCGCCAGGAATCTGAGGTCCCTTTTTCTTTTAACAGGCGCACAATAGAAAAAAGCAAATCTTCCTGGTTAAACATTATGCCTTGGGAAACCATGTAGCTGGGGAAACATCTGGCTGTGTCCAGGCTATTGCCTCTTGCCCCTGAACACAACTCATATTCAGGTACAACAGCCTCCTGAGCCAGATGGGGAGTAGAAGCATTAAATGTTATTAACCTGTAATAACAATCCAGGTGGGAACCTCAGAGCTTGCATGCATCCAAATGCAAATAGTTATATAGGCCAGCAGTCTTGCTGCATTTTAATCTCTAGCGCTACTAATAAATATCTGGATTTGAAATCCCTTCCTGGCTTCTGGATCTGGTTAAAAACCCAGCCTATGCTATGAATTGATGTGGGTGGCTGCTGTGCATTTATTGCTGTCTTTCTGAAATGCCCTGGTACCCATTAAATAAAAATCTGGGCATACAGTATCTCTGTAAAAAGTCCGTGTCCCATCCCTCTCCCCTGCCCTACTCAGACTTTGGAGAGAAAGTATAATGCAGGATACTCACAGGATTTCCCTAGAAGTTAGGCATAGTCTTTTTGCTTTTTCAAAGCTAAGAAGTTATTTTTGCAAATAAGGCTTTTTCAAAGCTAAGAAGTTATTTTTGCAAATAAGGCTTTTTCATGCAATCATTTTTGGTTAAAAGTATGCTTTTTCTGCTAAAATGAAGCAGAACATGGCATACAGAAATGAATCTCCTCACAAACAGATTGTGAAGGCGATCAAACAAGTGTGGGAACTGATGTAAAAATCCCAGCTTCTGTGGAGGAACAGAAATTACCAAGTGACCTTTCACTGGCTTCTGAAAGAACCTGTTACATCTTCACTTACTGAATTAAAAGTAGGGCATTGCCTTGATTGTAACTGACCAAGCTCTTAACTTTTGGGAAGAAGAAATGCTCAAGGGAAGAAGAGGTGTTTGCAGTCCATGTCAATACCTCTTACTGGGCAGCTCATATCACTGGCTTGCTCCTGGCTAGTGAACCTGAAGTACAGCGTGCTTCACCTTAGCTTTAACATCAAAATGCTTCAGTAATCTCGTGAGAGACCTAGATCATGACTCCATTATGGTTACTTACTATGGTTAACTTATGTTAAACATCCCTTTAAATATCCCTTTAAATGTTATAAAACACCATGAGTGCTTTTCAGGTGGAAGAACAGCTAACATCTCCATGTTAGTGGAGGAGAAGAAGTGGGCATTTAACACATTTTTTAAGAAGTCACTTGTGGAGACAAGATTTGTGTAGCACCTCCCTCTTGATAGGGAGTGAGAGGTCACTATAGACCACTCATGTGGCCAAGGAGAGAAGATAATCAACACTTCTACAGCACCTTCTAGTGAAAATGTGAAACATTTTATTTTTGATGTCCCACCAAGACATTTTGTCCTGAGACATTAGAAAACCTCTTGCAATAAGATTTATGTGAATGGTAACATAAAGGCTTTTATTGGTTCTATCATTGTGGTTTTGTTTCTGAAAATGAAGAAGCATTGCTCGAGAATGTAAGCTATTTGAACATGATATAGTTAGAAATGTTAAAAGAAATTATTCTGTGAGATTATGCATGTCTCTGTAAATGAAGTTTAGGCAATTTAAAAAATTTGCCTTACTTTCTGCCAAGGCCTTTTGAAACCACAAATTTAATATTTATTTATTGAAGCTCAGCCTAGAAATCTTTTACAGGAATAATATGTTCATACATTTCATACACGCCCACCAAATTTCACTGTAATTTACATCAAATCTTATTTTGATACTCTTGTGGGGCTAATTCAGAACTTTGATTTTTAGCCTGTTTGGCCATAAAAAACCCCACATTATCTCATCTTAAAATAATGTTTGGGTTAGTTTCTGTATACTTAATGGCTGAGTCCAACATCTTTGCTTCAGTTAATTATATCAAAATTCTGTACCCAGCATGTCATATAAATGCTGTTAACCCAGAATGGTTTTTAATGTCTACACTTAGACATTTTCAGTTCTTTTGGAGAATTTCAATGCAATTGTGAATTTTCAAATATTTATACAAGCCAGACTAAATTTATAATGACAATCACCACTGGAGAACTTCCATATAATTCCAATGAAACACAATTTAAATCAAGAGAGTTGGATTCAGTCCCTTCTTCCACACATTTTATTGAGATTAGCTTTCAAAATGCCATTAGATGAAGGCCTTAGGCTTTTCATCTGTTGAGGAAAGGAAATCTTTGTTTTATCCCTAACAAGCTAGAAACAAAATGCCAGTTGGGTATCATGGAAAACAGGACACCTTCAAAGATTCAAGTGAATGTTATTTTGCTGAATGTTTAGGATTTCCCTAGAATGTGTCAGGTACAAGCTTGATAAGCCCCCAAATTACAAAATTCTTGAACTCTAGTTATGAAATAGAGTTATAGCAAAAGAAATCACTAGATTGATGAGAAAACACTGATGAGAAAGTAAAAGGAATTTTGTGAATATGTGGCAAAAAAATATATTGTAGAGAATAAATGAATCTTCACTACAGTGTTTTGAAAATACAGAACCTTCAAAATGTATCTGTTTCATACTCTAGTCTCCAATGTGATAAAGAACCTAGCCCAGAAATTTCATCACTATGGTTTTCAGAGATCTCAGCACAGGAGGTACTGTCACACAGAAGAAAAAACTAACTTTCTTCTGTCAAAGTCTATGACAGAACAAAAAATCCCAAACTCAGTTCTCTTTTATATAGCCCAATACCATCATAAGCACACTAGAATGTGCCATTGCCTAAATTATGATATCTTCCTTGATTTGGAATAGACACATACTCAGGTGGAGTCTCCCTGGAGTCATGGCAGTTAGTTAAATGGGAATATATAACCAAAAACCAGCAGAATTTACTCTGCGTTTAGATAATCTTTTGTCACTCACAGATCCCTGAACTTGCTAAGTGAACATTTGGCAATTTCACTTTGCAGATGGGCTACTCAAGAGCTGTGTGCAAGGACTACCTGAGCAGTTCACTGATGTCAAGCAAGCTGGAGGCACCTTTATATTGGTGACAGAATTCCCTTCATTCCCATCAGGAACTCACACTACTGAGTTTTCACAAAACAACTCCATGAATAAAGATGTAACAGTACTCCTTTTACACCTGCACAACAGAAATTATTTATTATCCTTATTTGCTATACCTACTTTACTAATGAAAACATGCCTCTTAAGGTGGGAAGAATTTGGTCTTATTTTGCAAAAATACATTCAACATTTCTAATAATATGATTTAAATTATAGTGACATTCTGACCCAAAGTTGAAGACAACCTATTTTTTTGCTGGTAATTCATAGTTCTGGAAGATATATATATATTTATGAGAATATTCAAGTAATTCCTCAAATAATTTTCAGTCTTCAGTTACAAAAAAGGCACCTTTTCAGGCTAGGGGCAAAGATATTTACACATTGGTTTCAACTTTACTTTGGTAGATAACACTACAACTATATAACTATACATAGCAGAAGATATTGAGTTTCTACCTTTCGCCAAAACCACATGAGGTTAAATCAGACTTTTGTTCTCTACCCAAGATCTTAACCTTCCACTGTCAGCAAAGAGAATTACTTGAAGCCAAAGACAGATAGATAGCCTACAAGCATTTAAAAAATTATTTTAATACATTTACAAGCTTGAAAAACCTTGAGAATACTTATCCTTGACCATGGTAATTGACTATCAGAGAGGAAAGTTAGATTGCTGTTCTTCAGGACTCATGACTTTTACGTAATTAAATACCATTATTCATATATTAGAGTGAGTATTTCTTAAGTTCTTCACAGTTATTACAAATAAAATTATATGAAATATCTTACATAAAACAACAGCCCAGTTTCTCTTTCCTCCAAAACCTGAAAATATACCTTCTATTCCTTCAGTTTTATCAAGGATTTTGCCTGTTCTTAGGTTACTCTTACTTGTAATGGGTCTGAGAACTGTGCTTTAATCCATACAGATAGTTCCTGTACTGATTAGGAGACTATGAGGAGGAGTCTACATACTCATGCAGACCTTTCCTTGGAGCTTTGGTAGGAAAGACAAAAAAGCACATTCAGTGCCTTCATCTTCTCACAAAAAAAAGCTCCAAATTATTATTCTACAACTCTGGAGGATTCAGTATTACTTTTCCAAAGAATGTCTTCACTCCTCTGTAAAAGAGCCTGGTTGAATATTTAAAGGTGCAGTAATTCAGTGCAGGGCTTCAGTTGCCTTCCTCAGCACACAGCATCTGATCTTCCCATCAGAGTATTTAGGATGCGTATGTGATAGTGCTTCCATTTTACCTTTCCATTTAAGCTCCAGGCTGCACAGGCACCCAGCTGCCCACAGATGACCTTTGGCTAATCTTCTGCAGGAATTTTCTATGTAACAACCTAATCCTTTGCAAGTTACCACTCTGTCAAAGCCACAAAAGCAAATGTGCTCCTGCAGCTCAGCGTTGCCATTCATAGCCCAGCATCTTTATTTTGATCGCAGATGAAGTTTGACTTGAGCCAGTAAGTCCACCATGGTTCACTGACTGCATTTCACAGCTCTTGTTCAACTTCTGCCATATCTGCCACAGCAGCAACAGAGAGCACTGGAGAATTGGGGTGGCATTAATGTCAAATGAAAACGTCTGTATGCTTCAAAGCATAGATATCTCATGGACCGGCTGACTAAAAAATTTTGTCCAAGCATAAGATCAAGCCTTTGTGTTGACAAAAAGAATGAAGAAAACATGCAAAAAGATCTCTTAGAGAATTGATGTCTACAGAATATAACAACATTTTCCAACTTTAACTTATTGGTGCTTGTTGTGACATATAAACAGTAAATGTAACAGCTGATGAATTCATGCCACTTTAATAGAGATGAAAATAATCAGAACATTAAACACAGAAGAACAAAGAAGTGTATCCCAGATCCTGTGGAAAAACAATTTTAATTAATTATAAGTGTATTATCCTTCTAAAAAACCCAGACCTACACGATTTTCTACAGTCAGCTATGACAAATTTTAGTATGTGTTAGGTCATCGTCATGGTGGTTTGAGACACATTCAGACTCTAATTCACATTAAAGAACGGGAAAATTTCTGGGGTATTTTAGTTGGGTACACAATTACATCCAACATAATTATTAGTTCAACGTATTGTACCTTGCATAAATCCTAGTGATCTTATACAAGCCATCTCAAATTTGCACCGTGGAATTAATTGTTTTACAGCTGCAGTGTGTCTGTGCTTTTGCTCCTTCTATTATATCTGCTTATGCTAGTAAGAGCTAAAATTAATGGTCATAGATATCAGGAAAAAAAGCCCAGAAGAACACAGAGCACTAAGTCCCTGCTACTAACGTCTGGGTACAATGTACCACTGTTTTAGATTTTAATTTAAAAAGGTCAGCAGAGTTGTCATTGGTTAAGTTCATAGGTTGATAACAGTGAAACATAAGGACAAATTTTTAAATCTATTGGAGCAGAAGATGCAAATCAAGGACCCACAGATTAAGGACAATATGGACTGAAAATCCATGGCCTTCTAAAAGTTAAGTGCAAAACATATCCAAGAAAATCTAGTTTCAGAAAAAAACTCATTTAGTCTTCAAGCAAGCAGTAATTTAATGCAACATTAACACTAGATTGAAGAACCTGGAGGAGTTACCAGTCACTGCAAATGCCTTGCTTAATCAGTAGGTTCTTTTTTTTCTTTTCTTTCTCATCACAACTCATCAATAAAGATTCCTAGGATGAAGTTTGCTAAGTTTAAGCAAGGATGAAAAAACAATGGGTCTTTATCAAGGATAGCAGTAATATTCATAGTAAAACCATAGCAGTAATCAGGTTCTTAAAATTAAAAGTAATAATACACATACTGCCAAAATAATAAAAACGCATCAAGGATCTCAGATGAACATAAGTGACACAGCTCTTCAGTGAATCTGGTTTTATGTTCTATACAATGGTTTTGCTTCTGCTGGGAACATCTAATTTATTTCTCCTTCCTAGATAAGAAAAAACTTCCAAATATTTAGGAGAATAAAATTGCTCATTATAGAAAGGTTTCAATGTATAACTAGAATACCAGGATTGTGGCATCCAAGTAGCATAACAACTACATTGATACCAAATAGCAGCACAATCTGAAACTAAAAGACACTAACTCAACTTTTGTTCTTCACCTAAAAAGATTCTCCTAGCTTGCCTTCAGGCTAACACCTTAGTGTAAGAAGTTATGTGTTTTATTATCTTGCCCATATAAGAGAGGCAAAAAAAAGTGTCACAGGTAGTCCTGATTTGAGCTCTGTGATTATTACTTACGAGGCAAAAGACTTCAAATAGCATGTTGGAAAAATAGGCTCAAGGGTAAAAATGGGATGGTGGTTTAACAGGAGCTAGATCTCAGCAGTGTGGTGCTTCCTTCATGAGTTCACAGAGATGGATATGGTCTCCATTTTTTCATTGGCAGCTAGTGCTATATTTGAAGATACTGTTAAGTGGGAAATGACAAATTAGGGAACTTTTGCACTTGGATAGAGGGAGTGGTGTAGGTCTGTAATAAGTGAACAAGAGAACAGCCACTCTGGCTCTTATTTCCCTGAAGTCTGTGAAAGCAGCTTCTGCAGGAGAAAGGGCATCCCAGCATCCATATCATATAATCTATTTTTCACATCACTACTAACACTCTGACTAGTTTTGCAAGTTCTGACAGAAATAGACTGGAAGTAGCAAAAACGGTGCCAAAAAAGAGACAACTCTTCTCCTGCCCACCTCCTAAACCCTAATGGGCTGCTGACGTTTGCAGAGCCCTTCTACAGCTGCAGGTGGTTCAGCCACAACCACAATCCTGTCCACTGCTGACTGTACCAAGCTGCATCTGTCAATTATGTACAGACGGGTTATCTACGCCCTGCTGAATGTGTGTACAGCACCTGCAGACACATCCCTCCCTCGAGACTTCTGCTGCTACTGTGCTTTAACAACACAGTTCACACTTTGGGCTTGTTTTTTGTGTGCGTGTGTGTGTATGTGTGTGTGTGTGTGGAGAGGAGGCAGGGGGAGACGGGATATCAGGAGGGAATATATAGGTACCTAAATACTAGCAAGGATAAAATATTATCAAGTCTAAAATAGTGTGATTTAGAAATATTTCTTCTATAAGAGAGTAATTAGGCATTACTAGTAAATTAAAAAGGAATGATAATGATACATAGCAGCAGAGGATCTGGTGACTCCTTCACTAGGCATTGAGAGTAGCATGCTAATGAACCATGTCTACAGCATGGTATAAGCATGCTGAGTCTGATTGATCACATGCATGATCATTTTGCAGAGATAGTTTATCACTGTTGCATCACTAAGTTCCCTCATAGAACAGCAAAGATTAGAACAAAGACTTGGGGAGAAAAAAAGGAATCTATTCTATTTATGCAACTGGTAAGTATGCCAATGCTTGACTTGAAAGAGTTGGGATTAATGGGTGAACAAGAAAGAACATTTTGTACTCCCATTGAGCAGGCTGAAGTTAATAACTGTGTGGGTGGGCCATTGTTTCACATTTAAGAACATTTTCCAATATATGTGTTTCACAATGCTGCACAGCACCAGTGATTGACAGAATGGCAGTGATGGAACCAAAGCAATATGGATGGCAATGTTTTAGAAGAATAGAGAATTTGGGAAAATCTCCTGGTAACCCAGAAACCTTGTCATAGCACAAGCTCAAAGAAGGAGAATTAGAGGCAGATATTGTTCCTTTCCTCCAGTCCTCAAGTATTCATGAGGTCTTCACTGCTGCCTGTATGTTATTTCCACTTCTGCTTCCACTGCCCTTTACATCCACTGTGTGCTGGTTATCCAACAGAAGCCAGTTTTCAAAAATTGCCTGGCATTTCACAAGGGCTTTTGAAGACAGGTGTGCTCAGTGGAAATGCAGATTTTGATGGATCCTGAACGTAACTGACACCTGCCTTAATTTCTTTGCAATAAATCTCAGTTTCTGCACAGACTGCCCAAAACAAAGACCTTACTTGTGTAATGCAGTAAAGCAGCTTTGTGCTGAGTTTTGCTCTTCTTTAGGCAGTTACCAATGATAAGCAAAACTCATATTTTTGATAAACAATAACTGCATCTGCAAGAAGCACTTGTGCAGGCACTTGCTCTGCTTTAACTTGGAAAGCTGCATCTGCGTGCTGGATCTTTGGCATGATGAGCCTAATATAAACTGCAAGATTAACAGAAGGAAGTCTATCCAAACATGAAATAAAATAGATACACCAATAACTTTTACCCCAAATTCCACAAATTCTGTAAGATTAAGGATGAATTTGTGTCAGAGGACATTTTGATTGTCATGTAAAATGATAATTAATATATTTGGAAATTTTTGCTATTGATTTATGCAAAGAATGTTTACATGCTAATGTCTTAATTAGTATTTTAACTGAAGCTAAACACTTGCAATAAAAGAACCACTAAGCATTATGTGCTAGTCAGCAGGTAGATTTATGTATGCAAATAGCAACTAGAATTGTTTAGATTAAGTTCTAAAGCCGATTTATAAAACACAGAATGTAGCACACCTACTAGTGAACATTTATTTTCAGTAGAAGATCTTTTGAACTGTGCAATTAGCTCATTAACATTTATAGTTAGAACTGAAATACAAGAGGTGATTGACATGGAACTCAAGAATTATACAATTCAGAAAATCTTTTGTCACAAAAATAGCAACAGGGAGACAGATTCCGGAATCTGCTTAGAAGGCAGCCAGAAGGAAAAAGCCATTTTCTTTATGTTGAAGGAAAGATTCAGATTAAACCTGCCAAAGTCGAAGGGTTTGTTTCTGCTGTTGATTTTATTCCCTTTTGTTTTAATATTGTTTTTCAGAGCACCATACACATAATAACCCCCAATGCATTTCCATGTCTATTCACAAATAGTTTTGGAACAGCAGGAACATTTTGAAAAGCATATTTGTAATGCTGAAAGCATTTCAGAACCTTAAGTTCCTTCTTATAACCATGCAGAAGACAGGTGAGCCACTTGACACAATGGGGACAGACAGGATCTTTTGGGGACCCTGAGCAGAATGATGAGAGTGTTAAGTTGTAGCTACATCAAAGCTTTATTTTTTAAACAGATTTTTTTTTTATTAGCATAGCATAGGATATATTGATCAGAGCAGCATAGATTTTATAAGAGGAATCAGCAACATTTTGTTTGTAATGTAGCACAGAATTTATAGCATAGCTATAGCTGGTGATTCCTAATCCCCTGGACCCTCTGCACATCAGATCAGCTCTCAATACTTTGCTTGCCATTATCAATATAACAACCATAATCTGGATTTGGAAACACATACAAGGGCACAAATTGCTCATTCATGTGTCAGGCTGTGCCCATTTTTTTTGATGCTCTGGTTGAATGGAAAATCCTTTCCAAATCTTCTGTTGCCACCTGTATCTAGGCTATCTAGCATATCTAGGCTAGGGTAACTTGCTTGTGGGTATCCTCAAACACTTTAGAAGCCAAGCTGCTGGAGGATGGACCTGGAAGAGCTTTATTATGGATGTGTTATGTACAGCCTTCAGTGTAAACAAGACTAATCAAGTTTAAAAAAAGAGAGACTGAAATACATATTAATTGAAAAACAGGCTTACCTTAACAGGGTAATATTACTAACAGAGAAAAAAAATTACCACTACAAAAAAAAAAAACCAAACTCCAGCTCTAATAATAATGATAATAATGATACTGATGAGTTGCTCCAGTGCTTTGCTCTTTGGCAGTTGGGTAATTTGCCTAATTAAAATCCAATTAAAATAGAAGAAGAGCAGCAGCACTCCCTTCTTCTGTCCTGCTAGCATCATTTCTAATTAAGTATGGCCAAGACTGATGTGGCTTATGTGAAGTTTGTAGCTATCTGTATGCATTAAGCATGTGCAAGCAAACTACCAGGTTGGGCCCTTCTCAGGGGACCTAACTGGAGGAACATCCAGCTCAGGGGTGGTAAGCAGGAAAAGATAAAAACCCAGATGCTCTTCCTTTTAAAGAGAGCAGATGGGCCTTTGAAAAAGCACAGCTTTATGTAGTCAGAGACCATTTTTGGTAAGAGCTTAGTCACCAAACAGGTTAGGTGATGATGTGGAGATTTTCTCTTGGGCTTTAAAAACCTGAAATTGAATGTATGTAAGCATTGGAAGTTACATGACTGAATTAACTTTTAAAAAAGAAAATTATTTCTATTCTGTTAAGGAAAAAAAGGACTTTTTGATAACAGGAGATACTCTTGAAGGTCTTTTCCCACTTCAAGGTTTATCTATGAAGCTTGTGGGATAGACATTACTTTCCTATGATTTTTAAACATTGCTCACTTAAAGAGTTAAGTAACTTACACAGTTTGAAAGTACCTGAATTCTGTGTGATTACAGGTTTGGCTAAATAGAGATCACCAGCACCTTTGAGCTATGAGGAGCTGTCTCCCTCAGAATTCTTGAAGTATAACATAAGAGCATCAGCCGCACGAAGAAACCGAAGCAGGGTACCTCTTCTTCTGTTCAAAGTAATCATTCCACTTCTCTTTCCTTTATCAGTAAATTCTTTCTGTCAGCATGAATGAATGCACTCAGGCATGAGAGAAATATGTTTTCATTGCATTCATTATGAATATACAAGATTCTGGCATGGTATGTCTTTTGAGAGACATGAAATAAATACAAATGAAGATGACTCCTTAAGCAGAAAAGGCATTTGCAGATACTGAAACCTAGTCGCTTTCAGCATTGAAATTTTTAGTCCATGACTAAAGATCTAAAAGCCTTCTGGGCATAGGAAAGATTGGAATTTCTACATAATAAAATTTGAATGTTACCTAGCATAAATATAGCCTAATTTTACATACATCTGTGTATGTCCAGACGCACAGTTAAGAAAAGAGGTCCAGTTTCCTCTCCCACTTTCTGCTGCTCTGGCAGCATTGACATGAACTAAAATATAAAACTGGCCAAAGAGATTGAGTCTCAAATCCTACAGCACAAATTCCTTGTAGCAACCCAAGTAATATACATAATAAGCTAAAAGAAGGCTGTGACACATGCAATTACAGAAGATGAGACCAGGGACTTCATCAGAGGATCAGAGTGCCCCAGGGTATTGAGCATGAAAAAGTCTGTCTATTAAATGGTTCATGCTTTGCTATGAAAAAGTGTAATTGTCCAGACATTTTAATTTGACTGTGCTGTACTAAAACCTTGATTTTCTTTGGAGAAGCATGTGA
The DNA here is from genome assembly GCA_013400515.1 of Erpornis zantholeuca. NCBI lineage: Eukaryota > Metazoa > Chordata > Aves > Passeriformes > Timaliidae > Erpornis > Erpornis zantholeuca. The sequence continues at coordinate 29,723 of VZTN01004312.1, read as the reverse complement.
TTTTCTTTCAGGCTGTAAGTGCTGAGATTGTGTGCTGGAGAAATTCTATGGAATATATTTTGCGGGTGAGGGAGGGGGGAGCAGGTCTTTTTCTGTTTGCACATATTTCTGTCATCATTTAATTATTTTCTTGGAAATCGATAACTCATAACTGACAGCAGCAGGAAGGTAGCTGTTTGCTGATTTTTTTTTTCCTCTTTATCCATCCTGTAGAGTTGCTGAATATTTTCTTGTCAACATTGGTGCTGAAATGCATTGTTCACAAACAAAGCAGAAAGAAAAATATATCTTAAAGCAAGAACCAGAAGAAAGAACAAGAAAACAAAACAAAACAAAAAGTTGCTGCAGCATAGTGTTTCCCCGTGCAGTTGAACTCACAGTCTCAGTACACGTTACATGAAATTTCACAAAGAAAAAAAACTCTGCAGTCACTTCCCTAGTAAGATAATTGTGTTTACTGTAGCAAAAAAAAATGGAGGAAAGAGATAAATTTAACATAAGGAAAATGTGCCTAGGAAAGATTGTAACATCATCCATTCCTCAGAGGAATTGGAGAAATCCTGTTTGTTACAGAAGTCTAAAACTGAAGTAGATGAAGATGAGAAGAACCTTCAGGCCAATGCCTCTGCCCAATCATATCTTTCAGTATTTCCAGGACTGGACAGAAAGAAACAGAACCTGAGGTGTATTTGAGGAGTATGCAGAAAAGCAAACTGATGACTTTACTTCCAAAACATGGTCAAAGGTTAAATCAGGGTTCACACACTGGATATACATGTTTTAACAGTCCAGTATTTGAATATTCCACTGATCTAATAGACTTCTTAATATATATTAATTCTACATGTAAGTGCCATGTGAGTTTGGGGCTTATATTATCATGTTTAGAGCTGATCCTAAAAAGAGACTGGAATAGCATAAGAATTATATCCTGAAGAATTTTAAGATTATCTGTTTCAATCCCAGAAGACTGAAGGTACCAGACTTAGAGCAAATACCTCAAATATTTTCATAATATCTGGGTCACTTCAGAGAAAAACAGAAATGGTTTGAAATTTTCCTTCAGTGCTTATCCCATACCTATTTACACGACAACGTGTCATGGTTTAAGCCCAGCCAGCAGCCAAGCCCCACACAGGCACTCGCTCACTGCCCTGCCAGTGGGACTGGGGAGAGAATGGGAAGGGCAAAATGTGGAGAACTCGTGGATTGAGATGAAAGCATTTTAATAGGAAAGCAAAAGCTGCACACACAAGCAAAGCATGACAAGGAATGAATTCACTGCTTCCCATGGGCAGGCAGGTGTTCAACCATCTCCAGGAGAGCAGGGACCCATCACACAGTGATGTAGTGACTTAGGAAGACAAACACCACCACTCCAAATGTCCTCCACATTCCTACTTCTTCCCTCCACTTTATATACTGAGCACGATGTCATGATCATATAGCCCTGTACTAGCTACTGTGAAGAAAATTTACACTATCACATATTACAATGATCTAATTTCCACTAGATCAGGACAACTATGGGTTAATTAAATTTTAATTTAATATGTCATGAATTTGAAAGCATTACTATTATAAAAAACATATGCAACTTTTGTCTAACATTTTCCTATTAGTCTAAGTGGGATCTAGAAGCTGTATATGTTCCCTCAAACTTGTGTGGACTTGAACCTGTCTGAAGGAAATCTGAGTGGTAGGAAACATTGAAGCATCTGTTCTTCCTATCAGAAGGCTGGAATTTCAGGGGATATGAAAAAATCACAGATCTTTTCTGTCATTCTGGAAAAAAGAAAAAAAAGGCAGTGAATGGCCCCAAAATATGCAGAATACTTGGAGACAGAAAAAGGTGAAAGCACATGGGACATTTTTAGACTAACTGCTTTGAAGTATTACAGTATGTGGGAGAGAGGTGGCAAACCGTGGGAGAAAATGTGTATTTCTTTGAGTAATACCTGTAAGTGGTGGGTCCAATTCAGAATAGGAAAACAGCTAGAGGGCTAAAGCTGGTGGGGGTTTGGGAGGTGTTTTGTTCAGAATGGTTTCCAGCTGTTGTGTACTGGCTGAGCAGCAGAGAACACCTGGAAGGGATTTCAGCACTTCTGTTCTTACGTTTTCTATTTAAACTTGCCATTTGCTGAACATTTTTTACACTAGTCTCCAGCAAATAGGTGTTTCAAATAGCTTTACTTATTTAATTATTTGTTTTGCTGTTTATCCCTGTACTTTGATGATAGTCACCCTCGTTTGCCCCCTGACATGTTCAAATGATTTAAACTACCTCAGGATCTGCAGTGTTTTACAAGTGCACAGCAGTCTTAGATCACTTTTTCTCAGAAGTGTCTCTCTTCCATCCTACTGAGTTTAATTAATACAGAATGAAAAAGCTTTCAACTGAACAGCAATCTAAGAACCTAAAGGATTAGTAGAAAAGTCCTTTAGAAATAGATAAAAAATTTGAAGGATTTATGAAAGTCAGTTTTATGCTGCAAGGGCACAGCTACACACTACAGTAATATGTATTTAGCTTTTCCTAAAGAAAGAGAAGGGTGAGCAAAGAGCCCATATGAAGCCATTCTTGTATTTTCTGATTACATATCTGTAAAAAAGTAAAGCAATATTAGCTGTGTGAAAGCATTCAGTAGTGGTCTTTTATTCTCAATGGGCTGGAATTGGACATGTTATTTTCTTTCTTTCATGCTCTGGATTTTTGTGAAATCTTTCAAGCTGTTTTCTCAGTGTAATAGCCTCTAAACTGTGTCTTCATATGATCTGAACTCTAACACTGTTTTCACATAAAAGGCTTGAGGCACAGTTACATTTAAATCCCATTGCTCAAGAATCACACAAGAGTGTCTAACATGGATAAACTTGAAATGTATATTTCCCCAGCTGGGAATCTGAACTGTGTCATACATAGGAATGTACCAAACCATGAAGAACTGAACGGAAGATTATCACAGAGAAGTTCTCTTGTTTAGTGAGTTGAAACAAGTTTACTACAAGTCTCCTGGCCCGAGTAATCAATAGAAAAAGTAAATAGCAACAGAAAATAAAAATGTAGCCATCTATAGACTGATTTTTCAGAATGATTAAATATGGCAACAGCATTTTTGTGTAGAATAAAGGGGCAATATCAGAGCTAACAACATTAGGAAAAATATTCGCAATTGTTGCCAAAATTGCTTAAAGTTTTAAGCTTTTTAAAAGTAAAGAAACCAAGTTCAGGGAATAAAACACCAAATACATATTAAGGCATATATATTGTAATCCTATTAGGTCAAACGTTATTATTGTTGTTAATTGTTATTATTCCTATTGCAGCAATTCCTGGGAAACCTGTCAAAAGTGAGGTGACACTGTGTCAGACATTGCTCAAATGTATAGAATGACATGTCCTTGCCCTGAGACCTTTCACAGTCTAATTTAAGTCAAGACCTAACAAATGGATGCAATCACTGAGAAAAGAAGAAGAAAGGGACAATAGGAATGCTACCGAACAGCCATCATACAATATTTGGATTAGCGTTTTCCTGTAGGCAAGGTTACGTTTTTGTAGGACATTAATTTATTTGGTTTTACAATCATATTCAATTAAATGCGACTTACCCGTGCTGACTATAGCATGCATTTCCTTTGTGCTATCTTCTGGTTTTATTTTACCTGTGATGACCTTTGAGATGCTGCCACCCAGCAATAAAAAGAGTTGTAACTGATTTCAAAAATCTAAGATATTTTTAGGGAAGAAAATGGTTTACAGAGGAAAAACGGAGTTTTGTTTTACTTACTCAACAGAGATTCAAAAGAAATATTAAGACTGGAGAAGGGAGAAAGAAGGAAGTCTGAATTGAAATGTGTGTCTGTAAGTATGGAAAGGAAAGAAAAACTATTTAAAAGAATGGCCATATAATAAGGGACACTGTTCCCAGGACACTGTATTTTCCAGCAAAACAGAGGAGCATGTTCTTGATGTCAAAACAAAAAGGCTGCAGTCTGGAAAGCAGAGAACTCATCAGCAAAGGAGCCAGCACCCCAGCTCTGGCAGGGTGGCAGCAAGGCTGCAGCGCACGGCGTGCACCACTCCTTCCCGTTTGCCTGCCAAGAGAAGGAGACGGGAGACATGTGTTCCACACATATGCCAAAATAGGAGGAACAGACAGTGGACAGCGATGTGCCTAAGATCTGTGGTGGCTGAAATAAGCCAGATCTGAAGCAGAGATCTACTCCAAAACTGCTGATGGCTCCTGAAGGAGAGGAAAGGTCTGTCCAAAGTCTGTCATTGTCAGTCGAGAGGAGCTCTGGAGATGCAGAGAGCTTAGCAGCTGGTGCTCATCTTCTGTACTGCACACAAGTGACCTTGGTCAGGCCATGTGGACATGCACAGGCTGCTTCTCACCAGTATGTGAGCAAGAGAGTGTGAAAACATAAAATTGAATTGCTTTAAAACGTATTTTTCCAATCCATAGAATCTTGCACTGAGCTTTATTATGCTAATACCGCTGCGAAGCAGATGTCAATACAGTAACTAAAATCAAGATACGTGCTCTGGCAGCTGAAAATTTTATAAGAATAGAAATATATTTTTATAGTAGACCTCCAAGAAAAGTCTGGCTACCAAGTGGGTTTCAAAGGGAACCTCCTCTAGTGAAGACAGCACAGGAAATTTTAATATCAAATTTTCCATACCTTTAAACTGCCCTGGGTACTACTGAACAAGTCTATTGCATTATTTCCAGTAATTTGTTATGGGAAAACATACTTTTCTATCTGCTGTGAATTGCACATGCTTATGAAATAAGCACATGGACCCTGACAAAGAGTTTGTTCAAAAAGTTTGAAAAATAAAATATAATATATATATAATATATATAATAATGTAATATAATTTTTTCTAATGGGAAAAAATAATAGAAAACCCTTCAGCTTGTTGTAGGCCAGTGCATGAACTGCTTCTATACCTCATAACACACCACTGCACTAGTATCAGGTTTACACTGTCAGGCTTGCTCACTCTGATCTTGTACTGGCTGGTCTGGAGCTTTCTTTTAGATTTTTGTCTGTAAATACGTGTTGTTTATTTTTTTCTATGGACTAAGTGGTTATGCCTAATTTGATTTACCTTGGTTTTTCTTTGTAAAGTACACATTTTCTCTGTAGAATGTAGTAACAATAAGTTATTCTGCACATGATGAAATATATATGTCCCTATCTTAGCAATGAGGGGATTTGGCTTTGTGCAGAGAGACACAGGCCTTGGCATTACAGCAGAGACCTTGAAAATGGGGACACAAGCTGCAATGTAGAAGAGAAGAGACACGAGGTGATAAGACAAAGGACAGGAGATGACAGTGAAGGCCCAGGGCTGTAAACTACTTGTCTCTAGCACAGAAATGCAAATCTTAGAGCAGAAAACGGGGCAGGTAACCAGAGGTGAAAATTTAAACCCTACTGTCATTCCAACAATTTCCTCTGTGTAATAAAGCTATTTCTTGTATTTTCTTTCTCTGTAATATAATAATAATAATACTAGTAATACTAATAGTAATAATTATAATAATAATTGTAACTAATTTTCGTGACGGGGTAAGGTTTTAATTGCAATATCAATAACTTCTTGGCTTTATATGAATTTACTTTAAGCCAATGACAAGACTTTCTTCACCACGATAGATCAAGTTTTCTCTCCCATTTGTTCCCATTTAATGCAGCACATGGACTTACATTAGTGAAAACACCATACCCCTAAGACATAAAAAACTGTTCAGTCTATAGCTCCCACTTCCTTGTAAATTAAGTTTAGTAATTTAAGTTCTATTCTGTATTGTAGAATTTAATTTCTTGGCTATCTACCTACAAAACCCTAAAGATACTGGCCAAGGTTAAGTCCAAAATAATCCTTTTAAACTATCTCCTTCATTGGAACAACACTAGATTTGGATTGACACAACAAAGATCAGAGTTTGTCTCAATAACTTATCATTTCCTGTTGAACAATGATCTAAGTGACAGTGAAAGGGCAAAGGTGCCATGTTACATAGAATTTATTTCAGAACTGTTGGTATGGATTAGCTGGGACGGGACTGTAACTGGAGAGCTTTGTACTTTCTCAGTACAGCACAGAACTGCCTGCCACTTCTCAGCTGGCATCCTTCACATACACGAACTGAAAGAGCATATCTTAAATTTAATCCTGTTCAAGTTCTATTAATGCTCCTGTCTAATGCTGAAATTAATACTTTATTCTAGCTCAACTAGGTATGTCTAGATTTTGCCAGCCTACTGACCTATAGGTCTTTGGAACAGCAAGAAGCTTCCTACAAAACATAGGAGTCTATATTTTCTTTCCTTGAAAAGAACATCTTTCAATGTATGTACATAGGCACATCTTGGGTCTGCAGCCACAAAAGGTTAAATATAGCCAAAAATAGAAGATTTATTTTAATTGGAATAAAACTCTTTTTTCTTTTTAATTTTTTTTTTTTTTAATGAGTGCTAAGTAAGCAGAACAATAGACAAGGGCAATTAAGTTGTGTTTTGTGCAAAATATTAATTGGTTTTCCTCAGAGGAGGTACACCAGTCAGCTTCAGGAGCTGTCTTTTACATTTCACAGAGAGGACTTCCTTCTTGTTGACACCTTGATTTGGTTTTGGGCTATTTTTTTCCATCCTAATGGATTTTGATGAAGCAGCAATTGCAGACAACCTCCAGACCTCCAGAGCCTTTGACAATAAACCCACATGGTTTCTGCGAGTGGCACATCTTCCCTATGATCCTTCATAGACTTAAGGTTTGTGTTTTGGATCATTTTGTCAAAAAGAAGTTTGTTTACTTAACATCTTTAAATGGTAACTCTCAGTGGTGTGTGGTCTGAATGAGATAGCTGTTAGCAGTCACATAGGTTCCACCTGTACCTCTGACAAATCATATCTCAGACATATTTACCTATGTTAGTACAAATTATTTAAATCTTTAAAGCAAATTTTCACCTAATGTAATTTTCTGTGATGTTGCTCAACTATAAATTAACTCCTTTCTCGCCTGTGCCTGTCACCAAGCTGCCTGAAAACCTACCTTGAAAGCTTTTTCTTAGATCTGATATTTCTTAATGAAACATTATATTTATTAAGCTTTTATTCAAGTCTAATATATTAACATGAAACACATAAAAAAAGTTGTCAGAAATGCCAGCTGCACTATATGAACATGCTAGGGAATTTAGTAAGAGTGTATTAGGCATGAATGAATAATGAGACTCAATTTCATCCCTTTTTATTCATACTGGGAAAGTAATTCCAGAAATAAGGAAAAAAGGTAAATGAGGGGATTTAAATATGTTCCATAATCAAAACCACCACCAACAATGACAAAGAAAATAAGTAAAATATAAAATATTTTCTATACTTCATGAGGCAGAATGTTAAATTTTTGTAAATAACGCAGATGTCCTAGTTTCATTGCTAATTTTGCACCATCACATAATGACATGCACTGAAGAAAAAGCACAGTGTAAAACAAAACTGTAAGAGCACCATGCTGTGTTTTCAGTCTGAGAAAACTTCAATGAAATTTTTTAACTACAGAAGGGCTGTCTCTGAGTATTACTCTTTTTTTTCCAGCTACACACAGAATGTTTCATTCCAGACATCTGAAAAGAATTCTAGCAGAAACAAATCTATAACATATTTTTCATTTCTACTTTCAAAAGCTTTTCATCTGCCTACCAAGCCCCCTACTTTTCCCACACCTGGAAATGAAAATACTTCGACATATCCTCAAAAGTATAAACAATTCTTTCAGATGATATATACTTTTAAAAGCTTCTGTGTGAAATAATGAAATGTGAAGGCAAGAGAGTGAACTGAGAAGAAGAAAATAAATTGACTGGAAATCAGATTACGTCACAGATTCATATGAACTAAAGTTATCCTTCTTAGGAACTTATAACAGGAGGTATTTGGAATTAAAGTCTTTTAGGAAGACTTCCACAAAAAAATATATTTCAAAGGTGGAGTCCAGGTGCAGCTTGGTGGCCACTAGAGGTGTCCCAGACACACGTCCTGGAGCACTGACATCCTGATGGCTTCCTCCCAGCTCGCTCATCTCTGCTGCTTGTTACCATGCCCCAGCAGGGAGAGCCTGTGACCCTTCTGGTGGATATCTCCAGTGAAGGCAAGGGTAACGTGGCTTACTGGGGCCAGATGCTTGAGAAGTGGCAAGTTTGAATGGGTCAATGAAGCTCAGAGCCCATGTGAGGACTCCAAAACACCATCTCTCACCCAGCTGGTAAGTGACAATTTCATTAAAATATTTTAGGGAGCCCAGTCTGAGTTTCTTCTCTCCTTCTACAGATGCTGTAAGATTAGTGGAGAGAACTGGAAGAGAAAGGGAAGATTCAGAAACAAAGAGATGGGGATTTCAGTCCATCAAGGTAAGGAGACTTCGTCTGGACTACACAGGGTAAGAGGAAACAGGGTACGTGTCCTTAAAAAGCAGGAACAAGGGGGCTGCAAGTCCTCCGGTTTTACTTCTTGTGAAATTAGTGTTGATACATTTAGTCACAGGAAACTAGGTGAAAGAAACCCCTTACCTGTGCTGAGGCCCTAACCTGAACTGCAAGCCAGCTGTTCAGTGCACTGCCCACAGCTACATTGAGTCCAGGGCTTTGTTGTACCACGTCTTCCTGAGCCAATTAGACTTGACATTTTGCATGCTCCCTAATTAAAATGCAAATGAAGGGATGAATTATGTACAAAAACAGATTATGCAGGTTAATTAAGAGGAAAATATACCTAGACCCCAAGTTCACTTTTAAGTGGATTTTAAACATAACCTGCTGACACAGCTGAATGCAGTCAGGACACAATATGGTGCTTCAGTGGAAAGGCGCTTTGTCTGTAGGAAATGTTGTGAGGTCCCCAGAGGATTGCTTCTGTAATTGCTCCTCTGCATTTGAGATAAATTAGTGAAGATGTATGTTTTATTCCTGCCCTTTAAAATCATGCCTCATTCTTCTAACACACATTTCTCAGGCTGGCTATCTAAAAATTTGTCCAGCAATAAAACATTTATAGTAATTGCACTGCATGTACCTTCAGTGAATCCATCCTATTTGCAGTTTTCAATGCTAGCAATCTGAGCTGAGTTAGTGGACACTTGAGAGGTTGGCCTGCTCCTCTGAGCACATTCCTGATCTCTTCCACAACAGAAAATGATAGAAAAACAGCCTTGCATGTTCTTAGTACAGTGGTGGGAAAGGAAGACATCATGTGAAAACATTTCAAAACAGTTCAAAACTTGGAGAGGAATCAGAAAAAAACAAAATGAATCTGTAATAGAGCTTTGTCTGGCCTTTTCCAAGGCAGTATTTCCCTGTCTTCAAAGCAATCCATTTATAAGCACTCTGCCATGTTTAATTTTTAAATGTACACTTGGAATTATAATTATGCATTTTGCTTTTAGCAAGCAAGTACAATTAGACCTTTTAAAAATTACTTGCAACAAAACTAGCCCTCCAGAATTCATACAAATGTACCTCTTTCCTTCCATTTTCGAGGCTTAAGAGAAAGGCAAACTTAAAATGATTAGTCAAGGCAGGGAAAAGAATGCAGCCTGCAGGGATCTTTGAGAAAGTGGTTCGGGAATACAGGAGGAAAGAACTGAGAAAATGATCCAGCACTCCAGCCTGTCTGAATATTAGCTTTAATTGCAGAAGCTCACATTCATAGGCTGTGTGTCATCTGAAGAATCATTTCACATGCTTTTATAGAAGGATAAAATGATTGTTAAAATACCTGATTTAGAGCTTGATTCCTAGTTTTACTGCAGATTTCCTGTATAAGGTGGACAACTAATTCCAACCCAGATTTTTAAAGCCAGTTAACTCACAGCTGTATTAATGCACAGACAGGTGCTTTTGAAAACACAAAGGCACCATCTGCATTTTAGGTTGCTAAATGCTTGAAAATCTGGCTCACTATTTAACTGAGCTGCAGAGCCATCTGTAAATAGGAAATAATCAGTTTCCTTTTTTCCTGGATTTCTTTTGTCCATTTAGATATTTTCTTTCATTAGACCTGCCTTCTCTCTCTTTCTCTCTCTCTCTCTCTCAATATATATGTATATATGTGTCTCTAGTATGGCAGATGTTTTATTTTAGTTGTAGCATCTAGTCACTACAGAGGAAAAAATATGTTCTCTGGAGGATATACATTGGATACAAAATACAAAATTGGATACAACAATAAATGTGCAAAGTGCTCCTCAGTTTAGGACAATTATAGTTGTGAGAAGAGTCATGTTCCAGACCATGTTCTTGGTACATTCAGGATAATATTTGACTGATTTTAAACTGGGATGCCACTTGTCTTCATCAGCAAAATGCTGGATTCAATGACCCAAAATGTTGCTCCTGTCCTAGGCCCTGTGTGCTGTGGTGTATTAGACTTCTTAACACATTTTGACTAAATCCTAAGGAGCACTCAACAGTGGCCAGAAAATTTCCATGGAGAATCATTTGACATTTACTATTGGATCTCTATTTCTCTCACAGTGTGTAATGTGAAAAGCATTTCGCTTCAGAAATTATCTTGCCAAGAGTGTTCCCACTTGTTTCAGCTATTACATGTCACTAGACAATAAACTAAAGCTTCTGAAAGTTTGGACCATAAGAAACAAACCTTGGCCTGAGCTTCAGCTGGCAGAATTAATCCAAACTTTCAAGTTATCAGACATACCAAGCAGATATGGGGACATATGTGAATTAGAGCAGTCTCCTTAAGCTCACAGGTAAGTCACCGGGCAACAAAACAACACAAACCACAAAACTTGCAGCTTTCTCAACTGACTGGATTTTCTGAGCATCCTTGAGTAGCTATGTGAGGAGTACGGGAGCAGAAGAAAAGATTTTTAAGTTTTCAATAATGTAATAACATGGACTCCTGAGCACATGAGTTGCCTGTGCTAATGCTGCCAGTGAAAACCCAGCAGTGAATCTGGAGGCACAGCCCCAATAGGCTCATGCAGTGTGAGACATTTTTTATCAACCATCACCACATTCTACTGGAGAAACATTTCATCTTCTCAGACTTGAAAACATCACCTGGTGCCAGAGGTTATAATTTTGCTTTTATATCCAAGCATGAATTGTGGAAACAGGAAGTTGATACTCTTGTATTTCTTGCTTGTTTTCTTATTTACTTGTTTTAAAGGAAAAAATAAAAAGACAATCTACTATAGGGGCAAAGAAAGGACTTTGATAACTTTCTTCACTAGAGACTTCCCAGTAGATATGCACTTCATTAATTTGAGCAATACATTGTGTCTAGTTTGATGGTGGGGGAATGAATAATCCCCTGCATCGGTGGATCACATCTGAGAACACAAACACTATCATAATGATAGGATTTCTTCCCAGCACCCAGTTTCTGGACTCCATATTTCCCCATTCCCAGTTAACTCCTCTTCCAGCTTCTCAGAAAGTACCCTTGTGGCAAGTATTATCTATTCATATTTTAGTTTTCTCCATGTCTAATGCAGCAGTTCTGAGAAGGTCATGAGTTTCTTGAAACTTGTTTCCACCAGTTGAAAAACTCCTCACTGCAGTGCACATAGACTGTATTAGAAATATCACTTCTTATTAGTGATGTTCAAAAACATTCAAAATTTGGAAACATTCAAAATTCCAAAACATTTAGTGCTTGGAAAGGAGAAATTTTTCTGAAAGACAGACCCTAAATTTCTGGAAAAGACAGGAAAGAGCAAGGTCTGCTCCACAAGTCCTTTATGCAAAGACATTAAGTGAGAAGAAAATATTTACTTTAAACAGACAATTCCTTTTCCACTAATGATTCCCTCATATTTGTTTCCAGCAACATATACATACATACATTCATACATATATATATATATACATTTAAAGTAAAATAAAATTAATAGGCCCTATTTGTGGATATTAATATTCAGAATCCCATCAGAGTTCAGTGCATTGACATTTTACTCCAGTCACCAGCAGTGAAATGTCAGACATTCCAGGAAGCTACCTTACCTCTGCAAAAATATATGTGGCTTTATTATTACTCCAGTTACACTGCAGCAGCATGGCTGCTGACTGTGAACAACAAGATGATGACTGCATTAGTAAATCCATTCAGAGCCAGCCCAGGGCCTGACACTGCACTGTAATTGCACATAAATGATCTCACCATTCCTCAGAAGTTTCTGTTCTTCCTGCTAACGTTCTTTCCAAGTATAATCAAATATTACATTTACTTTGTCAAAAGCATGAGAAAGAAGATTTAACAGAAGAGAACAAGATTCTGTGTGATTAAATTTGGCACAAGGAGAGAAAATGGCTTTCATCCCAATAACAATCCTCCTTGCAGCAGGGATTCTCAGGTCTGTGGAAATCTTTAAGCCTGGAATTTTAACAGTCATTAAGTGACTTATATCCTCACTGTCCACAGATATTCACTGGCTGCTAGCACTTTATTAAAATTGCTAGCTTCAAAGGCCTGGTTTATTTCTCAGCTTCCTGCAGCCTGACAGCAGCAATGACACACTCCATGCAATGAACTCCAACACCAAATATGGGTTTACAGTGTCATAGAAATATTTTATTAAAAAAACAGCAAAAGATAGAAAGTACAAGAATTAAGGCTACAAGTTCAGGATTTTACACAGGCTTCCCTTCTTCCCTCACACAAGGAATATTGATGGAGTTAAAACTCCATCAGTATCCCATGAACCTTCAGCTAATGAATAATGGGGTTCCATTTTGCTTTAGTCATAGGACCCTGCCTTATTCAGGGAAAAAGGGATTCTGTGATTAATTGAAACTGCTCAATGAAGATTATTTTCTTTTAGTTCCTGCATATAAAGTTCTTTACCTCTTTCTTTCAAGTTCTCAAGTCTGAGAACATACAATTCACTATAGTTTTGTTTTTCATGTGAGCAAATATAGAAACATCTCTAGCCTCTCAAATAAAGAATTCAAAACTAAAAACTATATTGGAAAGGCTTAACTTACGGAAAACAAACAAAAACCCAAATAAACAAACAAAAAAAGCACCACAGTAAAAGGAAGTTCAAAGTCACATTGTGGAGAGAAAAAAGCCACATTGTTGGAGATAGATGTCTAATACTTTATGAATGCCTCCAGTGATAGTAGAACCAGCCCAGAAAAGAGCTGGGATCTGTACCTGTGTTGAAGAAGTAGAAATTTGTACTGCCACCAGTACAGTGTGTGTACAGGCATATTTTTGCTACACCTTCATGAAGTAGCTATGTATCTTCAACTCTAACATTGTAGGATGACTGGACAACATCCATGTGCTCTATTCAGCATCACTGTATTGCTGTGAGACAAGGACAATGATTTTTGCTCCTGTTCTATTGCATATATCTAAAGGAAGGCTACATAAACTCAAATGAGAACAACATATTCAGTTTGATAACCTTAACCTAGTCTTGTCAATCTAAAAAATATCACCAAAATTAGACACGAAGCAGAAACTCAGGAGGGAGCTTGAACCCTTGTGAATGCCTTCAAAACCAGACAGTTCCCACATGGCCTCAGATTGTGAACAGCCCATCAACTTCACGCATTCAACTACCTTTCTTTTTCTAGAAATACAGCTTGTACAGAGAATCACACCTTTAAATGCTGCTGAAATGTATTTCTTGAAAGCAAATTTAGCAATATCTAATCTATACCGCAAATCTAACAGCAAAACAAAATGATCCCCTGTCACTAAGTCTCTGACACTTTCTAAGTGATTTTGTAAATCTCTTTTGTGTCAAGCCATTCTTTTCCACTGAGGAATACAGCTGGGGAAATACTGCTTGTACAAGAAGTGTGGATGAAGAACCCACTGTACATTAGTACATCAAGTGGCTTGGGGACATCTAGTTTAGCATTCCCAAATGCTTAAAATACTGAAAGAAATCACATATAGGATGAAGTGTAAATAAATATTTAAGTACATCTCTGTCAGCTTTGGATTGGCAAAGTGATGTAACACAAGAGAGGATGTGAATATGAACAAAAGCATGTGTCTAAAAACATTTCCCCATACCTTGCCATGTTTTTAAATTTGCTCTACACTCTTAAAGCCTGGCTTTCCTAATCAAAACTTAAGATTTAATAAGAGCTGCAGCTAAACAGAACAAAATTACTGCACACTCTAATATGGCAAACATAATTAACTTTGAATTATGTGAATTAACCATGCCTGAAAAATTATCATTCAGCTCTGAAATTAAATTCTTTCATACCATTAGATTTGTTTGTTAAGCTCAAGTAGGCAAAAGTAGTATTTAATAAAGTAATAACGATGTTCTGCTGAGAGTGTTTTTGAGATATATATGGATTTATCCAAAATAAATCATGGAAGTGCTATTATTAGTTCACTTGCAGACACTCTATAAGTCTAGATCTGCATAAAAATTGTATATAAAAGTTTTATGTCACTACAGGTTACTCTATATCTATCAAATTTATTTTTCTGGTTATCTCTTTATGTTGATCTGGTAAAATCTCTGTTTATCCATGCATGCAATGCACAGTATAAATATGTTCAACACAGCACAGCATCAACTCCTGAAGTAGTTAGAGTCTGAAATAGTTGAGCAATGTTTCACTACTTCAGTTATTTCTAACACTACGCTGCACTGAATTGCAGTGCCATAGGTTTTGGCTACTTAATTTTTCACCCTCTACCTTAAAAGTGACAGTTTGATGGTTATCATGTTCCTCCTTCTTCCTCACTAAACTAATATTCATAAGAGAGAATCTTTGCAGTGTTTCGGAAACTTACATCTCGAAAGGATGAAACCAGGACAAACAACAAGGTTAGAATTCTAATGTATCTTCTGAAGGATTCTGATAAGCCTCTGGATTTACTTGCTAAGCCAAACGCCAATTTAGCCCAAAAAGATCCTTTCACAGTAAGATTTTCCATATTCATTCAGGAACAATCTTGTAGAAAGAAAATATAGATGAGCATAAAAAGCTAACTGATGGCATTACGAATGTAATATCTCTTAAATTTGAAGAGTTTCTGATATCAAACTCAAACTAGCAAATTTCCTGTCTTGAGAGGCTTGTGACAACCTCACAATAATCTGGCAACAAATGCTTCCAAAACAATTTCTGACAACTACAATTCAAAACAAACAAAAAACCAAACCAATCCAAAAACCAACAGAAAAACCAATCAAAATAAGACCATACATATTCATATTTTAAAATATCTTCAAGTTCTTGGATTTTGTTGCACACAATGCTTGCGAGAGTCACAATGATTACGTCTCTTACCCAAGAACTGTTGAATCCCACAACCCTCTACTCCTTGTGTGACAGCCAACTCTTTTTAACCCCTCCTTTCTGACTCATCTTACTGCACTCAATTTTGGAGTTAAGGGAGACTTCCAGGAGTCTGTCTGGAGCTGCATTTTTCCCAGTCATGAGAGTGTGGATAAACCCTTTTTTGGATCTTTTCTGCACTAACTGGCACTAAAGGGTAAGGGCAGGGACAACTATTGGATGTTTTCTTCATCAGTGATGCATTCTGAAGTAAATGGAAAGGCATTCTTTGCACACTGATACTGCTTAGAACATAGGAAGCCTCCTGAGGCTATGGACCCCACAGAGTATCCCAGAGTGTACTGCCATGAGAGCCTTTGTAATTTGTATCTGTCGAGTTGGGCAACACACAGGTAAAGTGCCTTCTGTTGCAGTACTTTGTGCAGATCTGTTACAGTTTTGACACCATTTGATGTACTTTTCCAAGCATTATGTAGAAGGGCTGTTTAGATGGAGCAATAATGAAAAGCTCTCTGTGCCTTTCATTCAAGGCTTTTAGCTCTGCAATTCTTTTTTCAGGGTGCAGTAATGAGCAGGGAAATCCACTGTTCAACTTAACAATGAAAGAACTATGCTTTTTGCTACATGTTTTTACTTCCACCTAGCCCTGTGAGACTTTTTCAGATTTTCCTTTTTATTCTTGTCTAGTAGATGATTACTTCCTGAGAAAGCTACCTTAATCAAGCAGGAGTCAAGAGAAAGATAGAGGGGAGTAACTTTTGCCTGTTGCCATCCAAAAAATAAAAATCAACAAGTGTTCTTTTGAAAAAGCTGACCAGCCAAACAACCCTTAAGAAGTTTTCTGTTTTGTTTTGTTTTTTTTTTTTTCCTATATGCTGCTTGAAAATATAATGCAAGTTATTTAAATTCTGTACGTGACTTGCTAGAAAATTCCAGAGACAAGGGAAACATGTGTATTGTCTTTCACATTTCTTCATAATCAGTCTGGAAATAGAAACATTGGATTCTGAGATACATGACAGAAAAATGACCTATTCTACCCATGCACATTGCTGCTTTCAGAATTTAATGTGTTGGTTAAAGCAAGAAATATTCACCAATGTTCTAAATGAGAGAATATATCAGTCATAAATGATTGGAGTGCAGTATCATGAATGTATGTATTTCAGTGTATTCAAATAGCAGAATTTCATATAGGCACACAGAAGTACATATCTGCTTATTTAGCAGATAATGATGTTGTCTTTAAAGTTTTACACTAATTGGTTCTTCCTGAAGTTAAAAAAAACCTTATGTTCACAAAAACATTTAAAGGAAATAATATGCAACTTGTTACTGTTGGTTCTTCAAGTAAAAGTGACCTAAATTAACACTCTCACTCCCATCTTAATTAACAGAACAATTTAATTTTTTTGTTAGAATGGAACTAAGGGAAGTCTTATTTTTAGTGACCATCAGATAATACAGAAAGACACCAATTTCAGTGGACTAAGTTAGATCTGTCAAAACAGGTTCTGAGCACAAAAGCACAAAAGTGATTTGATTAAGACTGTGCGTATGGAGACCATCAGAGATATGCTGGCAAAACCAGATAACATTTCAGCTTGAAATAGATCAGTGGTTTAAAGTTAGTACTGATATAATGTTGTGCCTCAGGTAAGAAAGAGAAAAAGGTGAATGTCTAATTTCAGGAACACTCATCAGTGTTAATGCTAAAGGATAATACCAATAATGGAGTATTTCAAAACACAGTGATCAATGAAGAAATGTTTCCAAATCTCTATATAAGACATTCCCTAACTAATCCAGAAGCTGTCTTTCTAAAAAGGTAATTACTAAACTATCTTAAATTACAATATAAATTCACATAATGCCCACTGATGTAATATCTTACTAATAACTAGAGACATATTTCTAGGATGAATATATAAATGGCATGGGAAGTTTCTTAATGAATAACACAAGAATATAATTTTTTTTCTCCTCTCATTTTATGAACTACAAAAAATTTTCTTCTATCTCGCTAAAGTCCACACCTTTGTAAAGTTCTTTATGAAGACTATAGAGTCCCTGAGCTTTCAAAAAATGTTTCAAAATCCTTGCTAAACTTGTTTGCCTAAAGCTACCTGCAGTTTTATTACATTTATTCCTTGGTACAGAACAGCCAAAAAAATAGAATGTATACCTTGCCTTGCTTTTCTGATTTTTTTTTTTCTTTTCATAATGCTTATGCAAAGTTAAAATAGCATTGAGTGGGGAGATGCTTTTAGAAATTCCCTTTCAAATCTTAAGGATTTGTAAGTTTGTCAGACAGGCATCAAGCAATTTAAATTTAATATATTTGTTTGAAATTAATTGTTTGCAAAGGAGCATTGTTTATCTTTGGAACCTTTTTTTCTCTTCTGTTTACACAGAAGGAAGAGGTCATGAGAAACTCATTTTCCTTAAACCTTTTTGTGGTTAAAATCACCAAAAGTTCCTATACTTTCTTTTGCGACTTTGGTGTGGAAGTCTGAAAGGCAGGAAGACAGGGTCTCCTGGCTCTTCAGAAGAGTGGGTTCTTCCCTAACACAAAATGTATTTCCATTTTCCTGAGACAGAGGCCTCAACTGGGGCAGTGCACAGGCAAGTCACAGTTCATTATCAGCCCTGTTTGGAGGTGGGAATGGACTGGGTTTCTTTCTCAGCTCCTTTCCAACCTGAGTGATTATGATTCTGTGTCTATGATTCAGACGCTGTCACTTAACAAATATAGCTGTGCCTGCCAGCAGATAGCAGACCCATATTTAGAGACAGGATCTTATTTACATGCCAAATTAGGCTCTACAAATAATTTTGCCTACTATTTTATGAGTTGTAAGAGGCTATACAAGAAGTAAATGATAAGAAAACTCAAAATGACAGATTCACTACTACACATGTATCTCACCCAAACTCCAATGCATAATCCAGTGCAGCTAATTTAGGTACAGCAATTATGTAGTTAATGGACCTCTAGGAGATGCTGAGTTGTCTCTCATTCCTTTGAGACTGTAAGGAAACATCTGCAGATATAAAGATCCAAGTAAGTGAAGGAGTCAGTTAACTTGGGTTTTTGTGTCCACTTTCTCAGAAGACTTTCACAGTTAAAGAAATTTTCTAGGAAGCTGAGGCCTGAAATTTAAGTTTTGTTCTTCCTGAGGAAAAGTCAGCTTACTTTTTGGAACCCAGATTTTGCAGTAATCTGCTCTGTGCACCATAATTGTACATCTTGAGTGAAAGCAATCTTGAGAGAAAATAATTCTTTCTCTTTCTTCTTAGACTAGGTACTGACAAAATGAAACCCTGTTCTGACTCACCTATGGCCCAGGCATAATTTAAAAATCAGATGGGAAATAAGGTATTAGCACTGGAGAAAGCAGACAAAAATGGGGACTGAGGGTATCAACTTCAGTTGGAGAGAATTGGTAAAAAAGTTTTAAAAATTTTTAAAAGCTAGTTTTGATAAAACTGGAAAACTATTACATCTAGTATATCAAAGACAAAATGTTTAAACATACAAAAGCCCTAAAAATTGATCAGGATCAGAAAAAATTGTTAGCACAATTCTGAATAATTTGAAAATTTCTGGTGAAAACACTCAGAATCAACATGGTCTTGCATAAGTGCTACAGATTTTCCTTTTTCTCTCTTAAAGTGACTTACCTGAAAGGTTTAAGTCAGAGGTAGAGCAGATCTTGTAATTAATGACATGCAAGTCTTGCCAGGCACACACAAGTTTAACTTGCATCTCACTGCTGAATGGCGTTTTTGGAATATTTTCCTAGTTATATTCAGAGAAGAACAGTTCACAAAAATGCTCAGATCAGAGTGAGTTGACACAAATAAAGCAGTAGCAAATTGGAGCTAATAGTCTATTAAACAGCAGCTAAACCCCAGCCAAGACAAATTTTGAGTACTCTGCTCTGAATAGAGCCTGTCACACATTTCTGGATTTTTGTTCAATTATGGTTTATTTTTAAATCATCTTTCAAATAGTAGTGAGGGCTATATATGTCAGACCACAAAACAGAACAAAACACCATGTGCATGTGCATGTTAATGAACTATAATTACATAATTATTATTATTATGCAAAACAGAAAAGCAGATGTCTTTTTTTTTTTTTTATTTAGAAGAAGGCATTTCTAAAATCATATAAGCTAGCCTTGTGCAAAATGGATAGAGGGTACCTCATATACCACTCCTACATATAAAGCATCAGTAAGAACTGCTCTGCAACAAGAAATCAGGATTTTCCCTTAAGGTAAAAAAAAGAATACCCTTGACTTAAAGAGAACTTACCTAACCCTACCCAGTCTCAAATACCAAAGTGTAGAGAAAAAAACAGATTAAAATTGACACAGGAAATTTGGTATCAACAAATCTAAAAGGCTGTTGAAGAAGCTGCAAAAATGCTCAAAATCAAGAAAAACTGCAGTGGCATATACCCTAGCACATTTCCTCCCACAAGAAGCAAGAAAACACACTGAGGGAAAGAGCATGAGAACTGAGCATAGACTGAATGGTAGTGCTGACATAACTTCCTACTTTCTGAAAATAAATTGTTTAGGAATTATTAGCTGTAGATTCTTCTCTTCTGAAGTCTCTTTTTTCTAAGAACTCCTCAAATTTTTATTCAGTCACGTTGTAATTTGGGCACTATCTAAAACCTATATGTTTATACATCATTATGTGACTTCAAACAAGCTTTGCTGATAGGAAAATCTATTTTTATTCTATGGAAAACTTTACTTTTTCCTTTCTTACCCTTAAAGTTTATCAAAATTCCATTTTCAATATTGTTATCACCAGACAAATAAGGCCTTCAACATTATGTTCCTCTACTGTTTGTGATGTTCTCACTCTACCTCCTCCTAGCTCTCAACACAGGACTCTCCTCTCTTGCCTTCCTACCATCAGTTTGTGGGACTTACAATCTGCCCCATGTCCCAGAATCACACTCTTTAAGTGATGGCTGCACCACACAGGTATTGTGCCTGCACACCTGAAGGGGATGGTGCACTTTGCACTGAGGACTTACGGAGCAATTTAAGCTGAGTACTTAACTGTGATGGGTGAACTCATACCATGAAACTTCCTTCTGAGCGGAATGGAGAACTGCACTTACTCGCACTAAGTTAAAGAAATTCCACGCAAGTGTAGAAAGAAAGTTCAGCAGAGCTTCTTTGCCTCTGGAAATCAAGGTTGCCAAGATTCATTATTGCCCTGCTGCCAGTAACAGTCTGCACCGGCAAAACCACCATCACTTCTTGAGCTGGTTCACAGGGTGGATGTTGGAGGCCTGAGCCCCCGCTGGGGGCTCCTCTGCCCTGGGGCTTTTCTTCCTTTGGTTCATCATGTTGGAAAAAATGCAGCAAGACATCTTCTTTGCTGTTTTAGGAGTTGTTTATTTTTCTTATCAAAACCTCAGAGGCAGAGGCAGCGTCCTCTGAGGACACCAGGGCAGAAAGGCAATGGCAGCTAAAAGGCAGCTACCTTTTATATCTTACTAACAACCATTCAAGAAACAATACGTATCTTATTTTCTTTTCAACACCAGTAAACCCTCATCTTATTGATATGTCTTTTCAATACTAACTTTTTCCACCAACCAACACAACACAGGAACTGGTGTAAGAGGAGAGAGGAAGAGAATGAGGAGAGAGAAGAAGAAGAAAGAAGGAAAAACCACACCTAAAAATCTCCATCTTGTGTCTATATAATACATAGAGCAAGATCCTAAAAACTACAACTAAACTCCCTGTGGTACACTAATTAAAAATCTCTTCACCTCTCTGGTGCCTCCAGGTTCTCCCAAAAGTGGAGGGAGCTTCTCCAAAAGCCTAGGTTGCTGGTTAGGACACTTTTGAGGAGCTCTGGGGACATAAAGAAACCACCAGAGGAGCAGGAGAAGCTTTCAGGCTTCCCTGGACTCCGACAGGTGGAGAGCCTCTGAGAATCATGTCTCAGCTTTAGTTAAACAGAGGTCCTCCCCCACACTGGAGTTTACTTTTTGTTGCAAGTACAAATATGAAGGAATGTTTTCTTCCTTAAAAAATTAGTGTTTTACTCTGTTTTCAGAGTCAAATGACATTATTTTCTTATTGGTTTTTAGTGTAGTCATTCAATTTCTGCATAACACCATCCTGATTCTGATCTTAAGCTCTGTATCTGTTGGTTTCACACTCTAATTGTACCATGGGATTCTGTTACCCTGTTCCATTACTGTTTCTATCCACTCCTTATTTCCCAAATATGTGCTCGTCTCCTGTCCTGTCCTCCAAACCGCAACAGTGTGGTTTTTTTGTTAGGTTGGTTTTTGTTTTATTGGGAGTTTTTGGGGGTTTTTAGTTTTTTGGGGTTTTTTTTGTCTGGGCATTTTCTTGTATTTAAATAACAATTTGTTCGGGAACACCTGACTCAGGAAATTAAACTCCTGCAAAACTATTAGCAGCTTGATCTTGAATACTAAGTCTTCTTAAGCAATCTTAAACACAGAAAACCCTGCCTTTAGTGCATATTAACTCATGTCCCATTTCCCTTATCACTTATTAGAGAATTTATAGGGTTGAGTTTTTTTTTTCCTTAGATCTAGTTATCTCAGACTTCCAATACAAGTAAATAAATAACCCAGAACCTCAGCTCCTGTAAATCCAAAATATCTCAGTGATGGTCATGTAGCTGTTCCCATTAGTGTAAACATCAGTGATTTTCTAATTGTTTTATAGATCTGAGAGATTAAATTAAAAAATCTACATTGTCTGAGGCTGCCATTTCAGTGTTCTTTCTCCATTTACTATATTGAAGTTTCCTAGTGAGTTTATTTGCAGATCATTTCAACTGTAAATAAGTAGAGATTTCCCAGAGGGCCTACTCACACAGTATTTAAAATGTGAAGCACATTATTTGTCCTATCAATATTGTAGTGTATCATCTAATAAAGAAAAAAATTCAGTATCAAACTAATTCCAAAATATCCTCATTTTGTAACAATTTGGAGTCTAGTACCCAATAAAAAAGCATAAATATTATTCTTTTCCTCCAAAAAGATATTTTCAACTGAAAGGAAACCATAAACTCACCCCAAAAGGCTTAGGAAATGCATGCTTATCTCAAAAATAAATATATCAATAGAAATACTGGTTTGAAGTTTGAATAATTGTAAGGTAACAAAGCAGGGACAGGAGTTTCCTCTTCTCTCACCTGAAACCAGAGGTTATTTTGCTGACTTTTAAGAAACATTATACCTTCAGAAATGTAACAAGAAAAGAGTGCTCAAGGGAGAGCTGTCTGTTTTTCAGCACTTTTGGATTATATTTTAGATTAAAAGCTTTGAGAATCACTTTCTAAGTCTGACAAGTGCGATGATACAATTAGTTATATATTTAAATTATGCTTTTGGAATAATTATGGCCCCTTGATTTTTCATTGTTTCAAACTTACAACATAAGATTGTGGGGGAAAAAAATCCCCAAAACTACATCTGTTAAGTCTTTAAAACCTGTATCATATGTGAGCAATATTTAGCCGGAATGATTTTTTGCAAGTCCTACTCCTTCCTGCTTTTTAATTTCTCATAAATATGTCTCCATGTGTCTGGGATGAGAAATTAAATAAGTAGGAAGAAAATGGACATCCTAGCTTGCTTTTTTAAAATGATTTTTTATTTGTCAACAAGTAAATGTCAGACTCCAGATGACTGGGCTAACATTTATGCACATTTCCCAATCACCTAGAAAGTTGTGATCTCAAAGTATTTCCTTGAGTTTTGAAATAAAGGTCAAGCCTAGATTAACATAATGATTCACTCATGCCAAAAATCTAAAAGTGTTCTTCATGTCTTTTTTATGTTTCTCCTGATTAACGCATAAAGCAAGTAATTTCTTTTTCAAGTTGTTCACCAAATTAAAAAAGTTAATTTGCCTGTTGTCTAAGGGATTAGTTGCATTAGAAGAAAAATCTCTTTACCCTTAGCAAGGATACAGTCATACTCTTACTGTAAACTGTATGTTTGGGTATTTTTTTCACTTAAATATCTTCTTATAGAAGAGGTTCCACTTGATTTTGAAACCAGAAGGCACCTTTTCCTAATGAGAAATTTCTGCACCCAGTTTCATGCAGTATGGACCCATGAACACTTATTGGGTACTTTAAGACACCTTGCTTAGCCTCCAGCTGCCACTCCAGGTGTTCTCACAGCCAACCTACGTGACCTCTGCTGGTCTCAGGTGTCCTGGAGTGTCTGCAGTGGCTCTGTCTGTATTTATAGAATCATACAAACATGGAGTGGTTGTGGGTGGAAAGGGCCTTGAAGATTACCTATTTTCAGGGATATTTTCCACTAGACCATGTTGCCCAAACAGCCTCTGAATCAAGATTCCCACATTGGAGGGATGTCAACCCAGTGTAAGTTACCTCAGGAACAGAGAGTGTGTTCACATAGCTGATTAACAACATCCTTTGTGTTTCACCTCCCTGTGTTTGAACTCATCAGGTGAGGGATTATGAGAAAAATTCTCTATTATAGCTACTGCTTTCTGTGTTATCTCTGAACAGTGATTTCTATTATTGTGTTATCTCAATGGAGATATTATCACAGATTATTAAAAGGTATTTTGGACAATGATTTATTACTTCTTGTAATCTAAGTGAAGGGTACTGAACACACAATTACAAATAATAATACAGCAGAGACTTACAAGACTGCACTTCTCAGTAGTTTTCATGCACACTATTCCTGTTTTACAGTTTTTGCTGACTTCTTGAACTACTGTCCCACAGTGAGCTAGTGTTTTGACTGTGGGATCTACACTGTTGTGGTATCTGCCCAAGCAATGAGATATAATTTCTATCACACACAAAATTCAGAGGATTTTTCTTATGTACAAGTAATGCCTTCTAGGTTGCTCCAGCAGGAAATTCTTTTAAAAGCTATTTCCAGATTTTTGCTTTGCTTTGTTTTGTTGTTTTTGTTGTTGTTTTTGTTTTCTTTTCCAATCTTAGCTTTCTGTCATACCAAGTTTCTAGTCTGTGCCAGTATTTTAGTTTCT
Organism: Erpornis zantholeuca; assembly: GCA_013400515.1. Lineage (NCBI taxonomy): Eukaryota > Metazoa > Chordata > Aves > Passeriformes > Timaliidae > Erpornis > Erpornis zantholeuca. Next base: position 5,326 of record VZTN01004312.1, on the reverse strand, counting down.
ATTCCATGACTAATGAATTTTCATTCACCTCAATAGCCATGAAATTTGGATCACATTCCATTAAGCAGTGTCTAATTTTACAACAAGCCCCATTAACTTATATGAGATCAGCTGCAAAGCAAGTTTAATATTCAAAATAAGTAAGGAGAGCAAATAAATCTTAAATATATTTATTTATATATGTTCATGGTCATTTTACTGTAGGGCAGCAGATTAGCAGTTTCAAATGCAGAACTCCCAACTTTTCTGTCATGGTTTTAAGTATTTTTTGGAGAGGGAAAATTGTGAGAGAAAAGTAGAAAATTTAATATTTAGTCTGTGAATTTTCTCATTTGACAAATCAAGAAGAAAAAATATAATAAATAAATAAATAATAAATAATAGATATATGCCCATACACTGCAGAAAGTTTATACAGAAAGAAGTGGTACTGCTACCTATCTAATGACATATAAATCTAGTAGATCCTATATATAACTTATTACACTCAATAAAATTGTTGTTAAACGTTACTAATGAGCTTTTTGCTTACAGTGCTCAGCGTACTGAAAAGATGAATGTAGTTCTTCATTAACAGAGATTTAAAGGAAGTGAAATTCTTAAAATTCTGGGTAAACCTCAAATCTCTCCCTTCATGGAGAGAAAAAATTTCATTTGTATATGATTTGTATCTACTACAAGTATATTCTGATCACTTGCAAATACTTGAGCAAAATACAGCACAATAACAGCCAAAAACTGTGTTGCTTTTACTTCTGCAAATTCATTTCTTCCAAATACTGACAAGGTTTAATTTTTCCCCTACTACTTCTTTTGTCAGGAAATCAGGAACAGAAATTATGTAAAATCTGCTGTCTGATCTCTCTGCCACTGCTGCAAGTGTAAAAAGAAGCTTGGTCCAGAATTAAGTCCCATTTGTTGGCAGCTAACGAGCGAAGGAATCTATGGAGAGATGCCATAGCACAGATAAAATGTGAATGTTACCTTCTTGAAATGCCAGTCTGTTTGGCAACACTCATTTCTATTCTTTTGTCTTTTCCAGTCGTGAGACATATTTCCATCTAAACAAAACTGTGCACGGTTAGACAACAATAACACATTGTAAGTGACATTTTTCCAGGGATCTGGGTTTTTTTTTCAGTAAATATATAAATAATATTGATTTCCATATCTATTAAATGAACAAATAACTCCGGATTCAGACTGCTTAGATTTTACATACATGCCAGTATGTATGCAGTTAATTTTTCTCTGTGGGGAAACCACTCCTCTCTTTGATGATCTGCATCCATACAATTGATCTGGAGTGGATCCTGCAGTGAGCTGTTCTTAAGACCTTGTCAGGGTTTTATTTAACAAAACTTCTTTTCCACTCCCAAAAGATACCAACAATGACCATGGAGATATCTTTGAATATGCCAAATAGTAAACTTTTAGATGTGAAGGTTTAAGTGGAATTTAGTTGCTGTGAACTTAACTACTGCATCAACCACAAGCACAAGACCCATTAAGGATAATAATATTAGGCAAAAATAAGTTTTCGATAGTTTTCTAAACAAAATTTGCAAGATATATTATTGCTTTGTTCCACAAAAAATGAAGCATCCAGCAATTTCTTTTATTCCCCCCTGCATTTTCAAAACTCAATTAAATATTTATACAAGTTCAGTTCAAAAAACCCAAAACAGATAAACAACAAACAAATAAAATAAACAAGTGATTTTGATGTTTACAACAGTCTGGTTAGAAATTGGATCTAATTTTCAGGGGGTAAAATCATCCGTAAGTCCAGGTATTGCCCTAAAATTGAGGAAAGGTATCATTTTTCCCTCTCTCTGGGGACACAGCAACAAATTCAACTTTAAAATGATTTTGCAGCCTAATACATACAAGAATACACTCAATTTTCATCTGCACCTTTGCTTTCCAAACTTGCCCCTTTCTTTCCCTTTTTCTTGGGTGTATCACATCATTGCCCAACTATATCTGACCGAAATGTGAAGAAAGGAAAAGCAATCTTTTCTAGTACTCGTAAAAGGAAGTAATAGATGTGAACATCAGGCAGAGGTCTCTGAACAGTGGTAACACATCCCTCAGGCAGCTATGATGACACTGGCACCAGGATGTAAATACATATTAGACATGGTAATCTACATGGTGCTCATCACAGGACACGGATATTTGATGGCAGAGCAAAAAGCCATTGTCTGTCTAACCCAGTTTTTCATAGATCGAGGAAGATTTCCCTGGTATTTTCCTCATTAAAAAGCTAACTTCTTTAAATGTCTAATAAATTTTGTTACAAGTATTTAAGGTTTGTACAGTCCTAAAATGACATGCAACAACTTCCGACCTTCAATGTGGAAATACAAGTTTCTGTTTTTATCTAACCTGTATTCTTGATAATATACATTTTTTGCTATCAAATTTTAATTCAAATGCTAGTCAGCTTCTCCAGTGTTTCCTCTAAGAGTAATGGTGTAATCTACACAAAAATTTTCTGTACTGACTCACTGATATCTGTGTACTCTCCTAACAATCAATAGCATTATGTCTCTATTTATAGGAAATCTCTGGATTTTCATTTGTCTGGGGGAAGAGAGAAATATGGGCTTTCTTTGTACCTTTTACAATAACTTCCACAACTCTTTACATAGTACATCCATTCTTCTCTTTTATTTGAGCAGAAAAGCTTTTACCCAAGAAAATGTGTGTACTGTGCACAAAAATAGAAAGACGGAAGGTATAAGCTACAGGAGCACTCTCTCTTCCTTTGCCTTTAAGTTTGATGTTTCACCACTGCTCAGCTCCTATCCCTTTTTCTGGGGTACAGAAACAAGATTGCCAGCTGCCACTAAAGGTCATCTAACTGTGTTCCATTTTTCCTCTTTTACAGAATGGTATGTTTTTCTGATTATAACATTTTTCCAATTAAGTCCTATAACTGCAGACTTAATAGAAGTCTGAGCCAAAAAACATTGGGTATTAGTGTAAAGCTACTTGTCCAGGAAATTGAAAGTGAAAATTGTTGTGTTTGTATAGTGTAATTAAATGCCAAGTCTTAAAGTTAGCCTTTAAAAGATAAAATTGAGGTGCATTGTCATAAATAACAGTGTTTGATGTGCCTCAAATAACTTATTTTA
>VZTN01004311.1:60580-75615 GCA_013400515.1 Erpornis zantholeuca | reverse complement strand
TGTAGCTGAGCTCTGAGTGTTTGAGGAACAAAATATCACTGGCTGCATGTCCAAGTGGCAGAGCAAGGCCACATGTACAATCCTACTGCCCATCAGACGATGAGATGTGAAGCAGAAGGGGAAAAATATACCTCTGTGCAAACTTCAGGTAGCAGAAGAACAAAGCATGTTTGCTATGAAATATTTGATAGTGCAATGTAGCACCTAAAGCACAGGAATATTATTTACCCAACATAAAACGAGCTGATGTATTCATGCTTCAGTGCTGGATTAGAGAGGAGAAAGAGAAAGGAGACTAGATATGGAGTTGATAAAGACAAAAGCTGGAACTAACATCTTTCACACAGGTAGAAACAGCAGAGCTTTAAGGAATCTCTAGATAAAACCAGAAGACAGGAGCATCAATTATTCAGTAATTTGAAACACGAGTCACATCAACCCTAGGCTGATATTTTATACACGTACACTTGCATGAAAAAGAAGTGTACTTTTGTCTCATTCTTTTCATTTATATGAACTATTTTACTATCTCATATGTGGTATATATTCTCCATAGTGTATTCAGAAGCACTGTTTCATGGGCAACAGTGATTAATTTTTTTTTCCACCAAGTATAGAGCAAGGATAGGCTCATTAATTTAGAATATTTAGTATTCACTGCTGTTGTGGAAAACTGCAGGCCACTTCTTCGGAGTACATGGGAAAACCAGTATGCTTTTGAGGAATGGACTTCACTTGAGGCAAGATCTTTTCATGTGGATATTTGTGGATAAATAGGGCTGAAACAGCTTTAATTAGGCCTATCCCTCCCTTACAATAACTCATGAATAAAAATGAACAATTTTTTTTTTTTTGGTCTCCATGGCAACTTTCCCTTATGAGACTTCTCAAAGACTTTTTGTAGTAAGAATTTGTTACTCAAATATGTACAGAATGGAAATCCTCAATTCTCACACTCTAAAAACAGATCCAGTTCTCAATGTCAAGCTCCATGATTCTTGTAGACATGTCTGACAAATAACAAAACAAAACAAATATTTTTAACATTAAACAAACAGAACTCAAACTGGATTTTCTGTGTCAAAAAAATTGAACAGCTAAAAGATCCATCACAGAAGGGAATATTAATTGGGGATAATGGCTAAATCTTCTCAATGCCTGGAGAGGCACTTGTAGGCTAGAGTGCTTTCTTAAAGAAGAGCACCTGCTTCAAGCAGCCATCTAGTTTTTAACCCTCCTACTGAATGGGTTTCTAAGGTCTTAACCCTGATTCTGTGACAAGTGCCTGTTGCTGATGATAATTCTTAACTCAAGAGCAGAATTCATTCTGTTCTACTCACAACAATTTTTTATAGCTTCCCTTTTTTCAGACATTTCAGAAGAATAATTAGGCTTGAACAATTGAGAAAGGACAGGTGAGGGACACAGGAAACAACATTTATGCAGAATTCAGTTTTTCAGAACTCTGGTGTGCAAAGTAGCAGCCTTTCTCTTTGGATCCCTTTACAACCAGATTCCTCAAACCTCCTGCCTCGTGCTTTAAGTCACTCTCCTTTCATGGATTTGAGCTTTATATCCTTTTCATTAAATGCAAAAATAATAAGTGTGTTGAAAACCTAAGGCTTCTTCTAGACATAAGAAATTGTACTGTTTCTTTTGCCCTCCAAAACTATTGGTAGGGAAACCACAAAGATTATGGTAGAAGTGGTGGGAGCTGAGATGAAGCTGCTTAAGAGGATAAATTGAAGTGATTTGTTGCAGATCTGAAGTAAAAGATAATACCTTTGTGTTGGTTTGAAGGAACAGCCCTANAAACTGAAAACAATCTGACAACTTCAAGGCTGTAAGAACCAGTGAGGCACAAAAGTGCCTAAAGAAACCTTCTCGGGGTTAGCAACACCTTTGTACATGTACAGCTATGTATAACAAATTGTTCTGCATGTGATTTAGTGGTCAGGGTACTTAATTGCTGTTGCTTATAAAAATAATGCAAGGATAAACTTGATGAGAAGGAAGGAAAATTGATACAATATCGTGAGAATATCTTCTCCCCTCAACAGAGTTGCAGGACATGCACACAAACATCTAACTCTGCTAGGCATACAGAGAGAGAGGTTACAAAGAAATCCTGTCTTTCAAAACTCTCTAGATTAAATCCCTCAGAGCTTGAATATGCTGATGTTTGCACCTATGAAACAAAAAGTCATGCAAAGCAAATACTGTGTAGTAACTACAAAAGAATTCGAAGTGAACCACGCTCGAAATGCTTCAATAGAAGAGTCACCACCTCCTTTCAACAGGGAGGTTTAGAAGATGTATTCATCCATTGTTTGGTCCTGCCAGAAGGTAAAGAGATCCCAAAGGAACACAGCAACGGATTTCAAGGATTTTTTCAGACAAAGTCTGCTCCAGTTCCAAGCAGTTCCACCTGTAACATGCCAGACGTCATCTTTACTCATGCTTCAACATCAACACACATTGCCCAGGTGGACAGCCCAAGTTTCAACTGCTGCTGCTTTAAAAGATCAAAGCACTTCTAAATATCAGTGTTCATACACCTGTCATATGCCTGAAGTTTCTCTCTGGAGCTCTGGGCATTTGAACCTTTGTATGGCAGGATGGATTCAGGGGGTTTCCTCCCATTTAAGTTGCTACTCTGGCTGTAAGAAATGCCACCTCTGAATACTGCACCTGAAGAGAGATGATGTTCTTTGGTTAATGGAATGCTTAGGGGAAGGAGTATACAATTAGCCTTACTGTTATTATCATAAAGATGACAATGATTGAACTATATTTAACATTATTGGCTTAATGTACAGAGGCACACAGCATCTGCAACTCCCACTGATCTCCAACAGATGTGGCAGTTCAACACCTCTGAAAGTAAGACTTTTATAATATTTTCCCATTGTTTCTAATGCCTCCTGAGAAGCTTGAAAGAGAAATCTGAGCTCTGGAGTGTTTTCTTTCATAGCTCACATGTTCTGCTTTGTTATTGTCAGTAACCTCACGAGCCTTTCTATGCTGATAATGGTTCATATAATGATCTGGGGGAAAATGAATTATTTTTAATAAGGGATTACACTGAGGTTATAGATAGATGTAAGAAAAAAATTATTCAAATGGGAGTCTAGCAATTTGACAATACCTCTTTAATTTACCGAGCTTTTAGAGATAAGCCAGTTGCTGGATGTATTTATGGTAAAGGCAAAGGATGAGAGATTTAAACTGAATTCCTTATTCTTTGGAGACCTTTGGTTTGACCTTGTCTAAGTCAGCTCAGTTCTCTGTGCCCCGGTCTAATTTAGCAATTCTGTTTCTTTAGGATGTAAAATACTGAAAAGTGGTCTATACTGTGCATTGAAAAACCACCCTCCTTTCAACTGTGCACTTCATCACCAATGTGACACAAATGTTATAAACTCTCATTTGGACAGTGAATAAGGTAGAAATTGAGACTAGTATTCAACTGAGAAACTAGTTTATTCCCTGTGATTTTAATAGTGGCAGCACATCATCATAGCCTCCTTCTGTCCTAGCACAGCTGCTGCACTTATTAGGCAAGCAAGATGTAATCAGCCACTTAAAGTTGTTGGTACATCACAGTTGTGCCCAATTTATCTGTTTAAGTTCATTTTTAACTGTGCTGGCCTCTTTTTCTCTCCCCTAAAACATTTCAGTTGAGAACTATAGATACATCAAAGTGGCAATATTACACAAAATTAATTCAGTTATGAGTCAAATGTTTTTTATATTGTTTTTGTTGGTTGGTTGGTTTGGTACTTATCTTTGCAAAAGGAAAATTAAGCATGCTGAGAGTTCACTAATTAGGGTTCTCCAAATCTCCCCATTCAGATGGGACAGAATTGGTATAGGCACTTAGCCCACTTGAAAATATTTGGAATTTTCTTTTTTTCCATGATTCCTGGAAACTTATACAGTCACAAACTATTTTCCAGTTGTGATTGTTAAAAGTATTTGAGCAGCATAGAGAGCTAAGCTAATATCATTGCATCTTTAACTATATAGATGGGAGCCTGGAGTTATGGAAAGCAGGTAAAAGGAAATCTCAGTGTCTCAATCACCAGTTTGTGGGTTAGCAGGTTCTTCCTTTAGCAGTACTAACACCAATTGTACAGTAAATTCAAAACAAAATGGACCAAAACCACAAAAAACCCCCAGAAGTTCACTTGTTACAAAACAATCAATATCTCCCAGTGAAATAACTTCTACATGGTCCTTCCATGATAGGTTTGGGTAGAGTGCTGTCCCTGAACATAAAGGTCTGCAAAAAAATAATGAAACAATTTAAACATCTGTTAGTTCTCAGCAAAAGGAATTTTACTCTATCTACAGCTCAAAGTTTCATTCTCCCTGGCAATATCAGAAAGGTTTTATTTACACCTTCTAGTTTTAGGTTTTTTTGTTAGTTTTTCTTCAAATAACTTGGGCCCTGATTATACACAGGGATGCAGCACTGACCATTCCACCATTCAGAGGATTTTTGTCTAACAAAGACAAATAAATCTTAGTAAATATAGTAACATTAGACAGCATACCTAACCAAGAATGCACATGAGAAAACTTATTTTAAAAGGTCTTCTATGTACAATCTATAAACTGATTTAACACTGAAAGCACATTACGTATCTGCTGAGATATTTATCTCTTTCCATTATTTCTTATCCATAAAATTATACAAGAAAAATAATACAAACCAAAAATTCCACAGTTTGAGAGAAGCAGAATATAATCCAGGAGAACAATTTCTGAATCTGCTGAAGCATTACCATTTTACTTTTTTTTCCCATAATGTTTTTCCCAGTCTGTTTATCAAGTCATGGATTGGTTGTTTAGGTTTTTTTTCCCTAGTGTTCGTTCAGCTTTTTTTTTAGATCTACTTCAGTTGCTTTGGAAGCTAGAAGAAAATAACAAAGAGTGAATGAGAATATATTTTCCTAATGCAATTCATCTTGGTGGTTATCAATTTATCAGTTTATTTTTTATGGGTTTTGTTTTTATTGTTGTCTCTAAAATATGTGACGAGTATTCTTCCAGCCTCCAGTGTTTTATGGCTTGGAGATACTCAAAATCCACCTGGATGTGGTTCTGAGCAAACAATTCTTGGTGGCCTCTTCTGTCTCTCAGGCCCAAATCTTAACATTTATGAAAAAAGCCAAAGCAAGGCAGTGAGGAAATTTTATCTTTGCTATACTAAGTTTGAGTAGAAGTGTCTCAAATATCTGGATGATATCATTCAAGGAAATTGAAGATGCTAAGAAGAATACTTCCTACTGAAACTTTTTCTGAGGGACAAAACCCAAAAACCAAACCCAAAACAAAACTAAAACAAAACTGGACCAAGCAAGATTGGGAAAGAAAAACACCCCCCAAAAATAATCAAAGCAGTTCAAAAACCTCTATGGAATATTGGAATACAAAAAAATTGTACTTTTGGCTTGAGAACTATCAATTTCAGCTTTTTAACAACAGCAAAACCAAAATGATGTCTGTAGGATAAATTCATTCTCTTTTCCTTGTTGCTCAGAACAAGTAATTTCCACATCATTATCTTCGATCTAGATCAGCAGTCCATCACCCTCAACATAGCTTAGGTTATGCAACAACTTGCTGGGTCCATGTATTTTAATGTTTTTCACATCACTTATCTATAGATACAGAATGGACATATTTTGTTCCTTCATTTGATTTTTTAGTTCTATTTAAAAAACAAGATTATATTTCCCTGAGGACAATAATACCAAGAAGAGAAGGAGAAGAAATGACAGAAAGGAAATTTATGTTCATCTAACTTCTGCTTACGAATGAAGTCAGTGAGCATGCTGGACAGAAAGAAAACCAGCCAGTGAGAAAGCAGCCATTTCCATTCACATTCAGTTTCTAGGCTAATGTGCTAAAAAAAGGAAAAATAGAAATAATAAAAAAATAACCTCACCAGTGAAAAAACTGCAAACCTTGTCTTTTAGTTTTGTTTTGTTTGCTAGGTTCTAATGTAGTAAATATCTGTAATGCATTTAAAGAGAACACAAAAGGGAATAGAAGAATAACCCCTAGACAGAAGTGAATGATGCACAGTCCAACAAATTATCTCAATTTGAGCATTTCTATTTGAACACATCCCCTGGAGATCACTTTCAATGTATAAGAAGAGTTTATAGATGCTGAAAATGGGAAGAGCTTCTTGTGAATTTGACAGTGTTGCATATTTGCTGTTATGTGTTATTCCTTTAAAAAGGAGAATGTAAGAGGTTTCAGTGAGAAACTGGTATTTCCAGACTGGTGAAGATGAGGGAGCAAATTAAAATAGAATAAACTGCAATGATATCAAATTAATGTTATCTCACTGAAGAAAAAAGGTAGGCTACTGGGGTTTTTTTCCTAATTTGCATATGAGACAGATGGGGGTCTACATCTCTGTAAGCATGACATTTAATAATCTTTAACAAATAGATCAGGATCTTTTTTTTTGGTCAGTGTCACCTTGCTGCCCTACTTGTACACCAGAAAGTGTGTGGGAAGAGAGCAGAGAATTTATGCCAGCACATTACTGACACACAGCAGCTCCATTTGAGCAATTGCTTCGGGATATGCCTCGAGCAACTTTCATATGTTAAATACCCATATGAGGGGAAAAGTAATTTTTACAGCCTGAAAAGGTTTATTGGATTCTCAGCCATGGTTGCTCTGAAGACTGACTCAGCAAAGCAGATATCAGGTAGATGTTTTCAGGAGCAGATTAATTTTTTGTAGACTTAGGAATAGCCAAAAACCAGACCAGGATGTTCTGGTTTGGAGTGTAAGCCACACATAAAAGGTGTGTTATTCCAGGTAAACAAAATGCATGAGTATGTAGTGAAAGAGGAACTGAACTTGATTTGTTTCCTGCAGAGAGATAATATCTCATAAAAAAATTCTGAAGGGGAATAGACAGCAAATTTAGAATTTACATAAACTAAAATATATGTTAAATTAGATTCAAGAACAGTATGTGAAATTTGATACTGAGTGTGATAAATGTACTTGAAGATCCCCAGAAGAATTGAAAGCAAATTGTTTTCCTACAGGAAAAAGAAAGATATCCTTAAAAATAAAATCATATAAGAATGCTAATGCTTTATCAAATTAATACAGTCCAATCCTCTTAATCGGGATAAGTCCACAGATAACTTATTGTCTCTATTGTCCTGCTTTAGAGAAGTAGTTCTTAAAACAAAGTTGTCCCACCTCTCCTCCCCACAAAAAAAAAAAAAAGAAAGAAAAAAGAAAAAAAAGGTGTTTACTGCAAAGTTTAATTTTAGACTTCTGCCTCCCATTCCTTAGACTTGATGTGCCTTCTTATTTCAGCTCAGGGTGAAATATATAGATTCCCTTTTACTTTAAGATTCAGGTAATTATATTAACACACTGAACAACATTTATGCTATGCTGTTCATGATAGAAAAGCATAAGTGGCCATTTTTTTCAATTAAAGAGATTACTCTTACCTCAAACTTAATTTTATAATGTGTAAAAATAACTTAGGGTCACTCAATAAAGCACCTATGTTGGTTTAGCCAGTAAGCCATGTATATTTCACGTTAAAAGCCAGCAAAAAGTGTTGTCATGGTTTAACCCAGCAACTAAAACTTGCACAGCTGCTCCCCCTGTCCCTGGTGGAAAGGGAGAGAACTGGAAGAGTAAAAATGAAAAGGCTCATGGGTTGAGATAAAGACAGTTTAACAAGTGAAGCAAAATCTGGGTAAGGCAAAGAAAGGAGTTCATTCCCCACTGCCCACAGTGGTTCAGCCATGCCCAGGAGAGCAGGGCTCCATCACATGCAGCAGTGACTTGGGAAGGCAAATGCCATGACCTGGAACTTCCCTCCTCTTCCTGCTCCTTCCTCTGTGTTTATACACTTATTGTGATGTCATGTTGCAGGGAAGACCCCTGGGGTCACTTGGGGTGTCCTGGCTATGTCCCCTCCCAGCTCCTTGTGCCCACCCAGGAGACTCCCTGGTGGCATGTTGTGAGAGGCAGAAAAGGCCTTGGCCTTGTGTAAGCTCTGCTCAGCACCAAGGAAAGTTTCTCTTTATTACCAGCACTGTTTCCAGCCCAAATGCAAAACACAGCCCCATAATAGCTTCTGTGAAGAAAATTAACTCTACTGCAGCCAGCACAAATATTTCAGTATTTTTGCTATCAAAGAGCCACACAAATTTTCAAACTCCTCTATGCACACAAATTATTTTAGCCCTCATTAAAATTCATCCCCTTTCAGGAATGAACAGCCATTAACCACCGTATGGCTATAAGGATAATTACTGTATTTGCTATGCTGGTTACAAAATGCAAAAATAATGAATTAACATTACTTTATTATTTAGTCTTTTGAGTCAGCATATTCAGTGTGAGACAGGTATCACATATATACTTTCCATGAGCTATTCAGAGTAACCTGCAGCTAGTAAAAGTACTGAACCCTCTGTTCTGACAAAGTATTCTGGACGTACAAAACATTACAGCAAAGACTGAAAGGTTGTGATACTATAAATCCAAAAAAGGATTTAAGTAAGCAGATTGCAAATAAAAATAACCTTACTACTGAGGAAAAGAACCTAGAACAATTACAAGTACCCCTACTTGCAGCATGAATTCTCACCTCTCTAAAGGACAAGGCTTTCAGAAGTATTCTGCTCCAAGATACTACTGGAAAACCTGTGGCTAAACACAACTCAAATGTTGGTCTGTACTGAACGTGGGTGCCTCTTTCTGTAACAAAGTTTTCTTTGCATGTTTCCCTTTCCCTTGCACATGAAATCTCTGAGGAGTTTGCAAGATATGACTTGATAATTTATTTGAGCACTAAATCTCTAGGGTGTACAGGAATACATAGCTATGAATGGCAACCCTCAGAGATTATATTACCCAGAAAGGTTTAGGTTAAAAAAAAAAGGCAAGACAACAGAGATGACACACAATATACACACATAATCATGATGGCTTTTTTCTAGTACATATTATGTATCTTAACATGGTCCTGGACTACAGAAAATGTCTTTAATAAAACTCCACTTAAAGACAAGCAAGTGCATCTTGGGCTCCATTACCAAAATTGTAGGCAGCAGGTCTGTGGGTGCGATCCCTCCCCTCCTGAGCACTTGTGAGAACACATCTGAAGTACTGTGGCCAGTTTGGGCTCCCCAGAAAGAGGACAGGCATTGAGTGAGTCCAGGGCAGTGTCACAAATACAGCTGGGCCTGGTTAACCCTGTCCCAAGACATAGCTGAAGACAGACTCTTCTCAGAGCTACACGGGAGGAAAATGAGAGACAGTGAACCAGGTCACAACCAGGGGTAAAATATTTTCACAGTGAAGGAGGTCAAATGCTAAAATAGGTACACAGAGAGCTTGGGAAATGGTTACCTTTAGAGGTATTCAAAACTTGACTAGATGAGGCCTAAGCACTGATCCCTTGATCAAGTAGTTTCTGGTGATTCTTATGTAACAGATTAATTTCCCTTTGATCCAGCCTTCACAAAGATAAAGCCTGCAATGAGATCTGCATTTAAATTTCTCCCACCTAGAGCAACATAATGAAAGCTCTAATCTTGAGGCAGAAAAATTCTTCATTCCCCAAATGTTCTTTTACCATCATCTTTTTATCGTTTCAATGAAAAAGATAAAATATGCCCATAGAAAACATCTGATTTAACTAGAATCTGCCTGTTAACATGGACTTATACAGTTCTTTTTTTTTTGTTTTTAAGGTGTCCTCAGTTCTATTAGGCTTTGATGTGATTTAGGAATCCAGATTACCTAAGAAATTGAGCGCTAGTGTAGGGGATAATCAGGAAATACTTGGTTCCTATTGTAGTTTCATCGCAGTCAATGAATTTAGCAACCATTTTTCCCAGTTAAATTCTACTCTGTATGAAAAAAATATTTTTAAACCACCTGTCCTTTAGGTATTCTATGAATTAAATCCAGTAGATACAAAACTTGTGTGTGTCTGACTGCATATCCAAGGGTGTATATCAGGAAGAAAGAAACCGTCATGAGCATGTATAGGTATTGCACGTGTTTTAGAGGATTGTTACTTCAGCATCTCACTAATTAAAAATCTGCAAACCATCCTTAAACAAGAACCAACAGGCACTTTAGTTGTAGGCACAAATTTAGAAGAAGTTTAACTATTCTAATTATTATAGAAATGGGCCATTTTCTTTTGTCTAAACTAATGGAGAATATCATACCTTTAGCTAATATACTTTCAAGGTTAATTAACATTCATAGGCACTATAGTTCTCTGTGAGGAGAAAGATCTGCATGTTTCTAAGCTCACTAAAAAGCCCTGTCAGGTACCTCCCTTTTCAAACCTTTCCTTCTTTACATGAGAATACTAAGGATGCACATTTGAGGCAAAGGCAGTTTCCACCAACACCAGGAGACTCTCTTTTCCCCAAGGAAATAAAGGTAATTCCAGGGACAACTAACAGGAAAATTATGGTACTGTGTTGGGTGTCGCTTAATCTACTTGAAACGAGCGCGGTGATAAAATTGAAGTTAATTTGCTGACAAAACAAACCAAATTTCAGCAAATTTTTCTTCCTGCTGCTGCTGTTTCCTCAGGAAATACCATATACCACACACCAGCTGTGACTGCTCAGTTGACAGCTCTGCTATGCCTTCACATCACCTTCTGGGCTCCCACCCCAAGTGCTTGTTGCCAAAGCTGTGGCAACCTGAACCTAGAAGTTATAAAATCCAGCTATCCCAGCAGCAATCTCTCCTTACAGTCTTTTTCAGATAGCTTACTTTAAAAACCTGTAAAAACTTCTAGAGAATATAGCACTTTCACTGTTGTGATACTCCAAGGACATTGATTTGGATTCTACTAACACTGAATATTTCTTCTGCAGTAGCTCTTATGTATTGCATGTGATTGTTATGGAATCTCAGGAGTTTCTCCAGCATGGTGACACTTCAGTTCTAATGTACATAGATTTCAAAATTCTGCCACTGTCTCCAAAAGAATAGAAAAGGATCTCATTTAATCATATATCAGATACATTCTGTTTACAATATGGTTTCTAAACCATAGAAGGGTCACTCCTTGGTCATTAGAGTAGAATGTTTGATACTTTTAAATGAAGGACAACACTATATTTTTGCCACATATAGGAAACTAACCACATACATATCTATCAAATTATGTTTTACAAGTATCAGTGTTACATTGTCTGATTAAAAACTGTGGGAGGCAACTACTGCATGAACAACTAAAACTCTCTAGTATTTGTAACAAAGAAAGTGGGAAGCTTTCTATTACACACACAGTCTTTATTTGAAAGAAAGGCAATATTGTATAACAGCTCAACTGCCTTTTGTGATTTTTGTGGCAATCAAACTCTTAGACTTTCTGAATATTCAGAAAAATATTTTGAATAAATGCAGTCACAAGTTATTAAAATGATTACTTATCTCTTTATAGAAGTGACTATTTTGTACCTAAAGTGACAGTAAATGCTAAGCTAAATTATGGCAAAAATGCTGTTTAAAATAAAAAAAAAAAAAAAAAAAGTCTTTAGATACTAAACCAATGTATATTACATAAATGAATAAGTTTATAGAAATGTTTTAGTTGAACATTATACATTATTTGAGTTTTTGCATCCTTTGTATTTTCTTCAGACAGGAAGAAAATCTTTATAGCAGGTTGAAAAATATGTATTGAATGTTAAAACATGTGTAAATCTTCATCACTTCGAATGATGTACTGCACCTGCCATGCACCCAAAGAGTTGTAGACAAGACTATATGTAAGATTCCACTTCTGAATTTTCTTATTATCAAGAGTATACCCATTTCTTTTCACACATATTGTTTTAGCCTGCAAGCCAGGTAAATAAAGCATTATTATGGCTAACAATAGGATTCAGGGACTGCGTGAGCTCTGCAAGGTCTCAGCCTTAGGATTTGTCAGGCTTCATTTGGCTTGGCTTGCCTGTGGCTTTTGTTTAAACTTGTTTAGCTGTGATGGCAGTTGTTTAATGACCAGGTGAATATTACCTAATTACTTTTAGTTTTATCTTAGCTTTGAGCAACTGTGTTGTATAAAGCATACTGTTATAGTAATTTTGATACTTATCTGTAATTAACAGATAGTAATAATAAGTAGCCTTCCTGTGCAGAGTTAACTTTGACCCTAGAAAAAAATGAGCAACAGAGATGTGCAGTTAGATAATTATAAAGTCCCTAAAAGTAACAGCACATGATGAAACCAGAAACACTCAGCTAGATAAATTCTTCACTGGCCAATTATTGTTCATTAAAGGAAAGCTGCCTCAGGAGCTGAACAAAACCAGTTTTAGGGATATTAAAGAACATACACCCAATATGTGTAAAGTGCTGCACATAAGGGCAAATTTTGTCTCTGTGGAATTGCAGACCAGGAAAGGAAAAGCAAAGCATATAGTTTGGAAAAAACGTAAAATAACTCCCAGTACATCCTAGAACTTCAAAACCATATTCCTCCTGGTGAAGCACCCAGGGTTGATTTATGATAATCTTCCCACACTAGGAGAAAGATTAGCAAGAAGGATTTTAAGATACAGAAGGAACAGAGGCTGGGTAAGTGCATGGAAAACATTAGTTCATTCCCAAAAGTGCTACAGGTGTGTGTCATCATAATTGACCTAAAAGTAATTTTCCTAGGCATTTTAAGAGCTAGCAAAGATTTCTGAATAGACTAACTCCATATATATATACACACCAAAAAACCCCCCAAAACCCCAAACAAACCCAAATGTTTGATATTTATGGTGTTTCCTTTTTTCCACAGAATTTTGGAGTCTTTACTTTGCTACCGCCACCCTTGAAGTTTAGTCTGAAAAGCAATAGCTTGGTCACAAATTACTGCAAACCTTCTTGATTTCTTCTGTGTACAACTCGCTATGCCCTGAAACTCAGATCCTGGATATTGCTGATTTAGTCCTCCACACTGAACACACTGCAACTCATTAATCATTTGAATCCAATTGTTTGAATATCACTAGATATATATCATGTGACTTGTTTTTGAGTCAAAAAGCCCAGAAAGCAGGAAATAAATATGCAAAAGGGCCTTTTCCAGAGAACGAAAACAGAGGAAAAATAAACAAAAACATATTAATGAGAATGTCACATAAGAAGAAGCAAGCAAATCCCAGTCTTCTGTTTCGCATTATCAACTATTCAAAGCAGCAACAAAAAAACTGAACTCCTCTATGAATCAAAATGTCAGTAGGTTTTGTATAACAGTTAAAAATATACACTGAGGCAATCAAAATTCCAACAATAAAATCACAACAAAGAAATGTCAAGTCAAGTGTTGTGAGCTCATGAGAGTAAATGTTCATCCTAACTACTAAAAGTGCATTTTCAATAAAAATGTTACTAAACAGGGAGGGGGAAAAGGATATGTATTTTAATCTTTTTTACACAAAATTATAATCAATCTGTTTTTCATCTGATGAGTAGTATCTTGTTAAGGATCTTTACACCTGGACCATTCTTAAAAGCACAAAATTAGAAGAGTAATCTGAAAAATTACATTCCGTTGGAAATAATGGATTTCTAAAGCTGTAGGTGACTTTAGTACCTACTTCACTACAGATACCTTTGTGAGGTCATTTTCTGAATTGTACTGCTAAACTGCAATCAGGAAACAAAAGAATTTATTTAAAAACATCTCTGTAGCTCTCGAAGTTTAGAACAAAAATAAAATTCTAAACTAAGAATAGCAACAAATAATATTGAAGAACATTTATTATAGGGAAGGGAAGCCCAAGGATTCGTTTAAACTTTATAAAGCATCTAATATAATTTGTTTTATAACTGTATAGAAATTTTGAATTATCTTTAAATATGAATTGGTCATATAACACCTATGCTAACAGAAGTCATTGCCTTTGTTTTTTCTTTTAGTATTACTTTTTTATCACACATCTCTAGACTTAAGCGAGTGATAAAGACATGAGATGCATTCTGCTATTTCCTTCAAGCCTCATATGCTGTCTCTAATTTACAATCTTGCTGGCAGTGTGGTGGATATCCCTGACAGATTTCTCAGACAAAATGGGCAAGTCCTTTCACCTGTGCGTGCCATGCAATGCATTTTCACCTTCACGGCCTTCTTCTACAGATCATCCCTCTATCTCCTGCTTCAAAGAAGCCCATTTCTCTAACATCCATCAGTAAGATAGGAGCATATGTTGTCAGTTCAACAGGTGCTGAGCAGTTCTCTGATATTTAAATCAATTCATCATCAGTTAGAAAAAGAGGAAGCTGCACCTGATACAGTCTGGAGTTAACAAAATGACAGCAAAGTTGTGAAAGAGGACCAGTTTGTTGCTGCTTTCTTTTCTTTTTTTTTTTTTTTTTTAATGATAAAAACGTCCCCCTTTTCCCTACTTGACAAAGACCACAGAAGGCCCAAAACAAAGAAAGGGTAATAAATCCCAAATGTGAATGGCAGTGTCCTATAAATGCTGCAACGTTTCAAGATAGAAAGAAGATAAGCATAGCCTGTATGTAAAGAAGTGGTTTTAGGGAGTAAAATTCAGTAATTTTGTTTCCAACAGATTTTGGAAACC
The DNA here is from genome assembly GCA_013400515.1 of Erpornis zantholeuca. Classification (NCBI taxonomy): domain Eukaryota; kingdom Metazoa; phylum Chordata; class Aves; order Passeriformes; family Timaliidae; genus Erpornis; species Erpornis zantholeuca. Next base: position 60,982 of record VZTN01004311.1, on the reverse strand, counting down.
CAAGTGAAAGAGGCCAGCAACTGCTGAAGCAGAACCTGTGCTTGCTGAGAACAGAGAGCCCAGCAGTATCTGAACAATATACTGCCATGCTAGATGTGAATTTGAACACTCAAGAAGGAGAAAGGTCCAGAAAGTTTATAAGGTCACTGCTACATGATTGCTGTAAACTACAAGAGGCTGAATACCACTGATGCAAGACACAAAGGTTACAAACAGCTGGCCCAAGGCTAAAAATGAAAAAGTAATGGCTCAAAGGCTAAGCCAGTGCAGGACAGAAGGTTACCACTGTAAATCAAAAGCAGGTCTCTCTAGGAAAGGAAAGGGGAGCGCTAATGAAACAAATGTGAAGCCTGAGGACTAAGTATGAAATACAGACTGGTTTAGATTTTTTGGGTAAAATGA
>VZTN01004311.1:8014-56526 GCA_013400515.1 Erpornis zantholeuca | reverse complement strand
GAAATTACCTTTTGAATGTGGAAAAGAGAAATAAATCTCACAAGAATTTTGACAAAGCTGAGGAGGCAGGAAAAGAGATGATTTAACTTCAAGTATATGTATAGAGCAATGCATACCATTCTTCAGGGATTCAAAAGTTCATGTTTGGCAGGGATTTTGTCTTTTCTTTCTACTTTCATGGAGTTTCTAGTGATAAGTGCATGTGAAGCTTAGGCTAGTGATGCCAAGCATGAATTCTACATTTCAGGAAGCTTATTTAAATTCACTGTACAGATTTCCAAATAGTCTGGATATTCACATGATTCCTATTAAATTTATCGTTTGGTGCTTTTTTTTTTAACCAAAGTGAAATACATCTTTCCTAAAAACTCTGCTCAAATATATTTTATTCTTTTAAGTCTACAAAATAAATCCTAATTTGGATATAAAAATTACCTTGATCTTGACTGACAGATTGCACCAGTTAGATATTCAAAATACTCAACATGACTGGATAAGCCAGCATGCCATGATTAATCTTGTGAAGGTTTTTATTCAAGAGAGAAGCATGTATCTGTTCCTTTACANTTTAAAAACACAGACTATGTTACTTGCTGAATTTGAGAGACTACAGGGTGGAGTAAAGATGACTGTATTAATTTCCTCCCCATGTGCATTTTGTCCCTGCAATTCTCTCAAAATGCCACTGCTATAGTATACCTTGGTTGCTGCAGTAATACTTGTATAAAACTTTTCACTTAGATTTTACTTAACATTTTCCAGAAGAAACTATCTGTCTGTGGATTAGATCCAAAGCCCATTGATGTCAGAAAGTCTTCTGTGAGTTTTGCCTCGGGACGTAAGTGCATGGGAAAGCTCATGACAGTATCTGTCAAGAGTAATTTGAAAGAAAGATTAATATTTGTAGGCTGGCAGCAACAACCGGGAACCAGGAGTTTGACCTCCTGCTATTGAACCTTACTCAGACACATTTGTGTGAAACCTGTAACCTTGTGGTTAAAATTATACTGCACCTTTGGGAAGCTTTCCAACTCTCTTGTAAAGTTTGCAAAATATGAAGACTGCATGACCTCACTTGAAAAATTATTCAAAACATTAACTGCCCTTCTTGCTAATTACTTAAAAGAAAAAAAAATTGTACAAGTTGCACCTTATTTTCCATTTCAATTTGTCTAGCTTTAGTAGTGGAAATTAATCTGGCAGAGAAAAAGTATTTAGCAAAGTGTCCTTTACTGTCAAAAATATTCCTCCTGTGTAGGCACTTGTAGAAGACGATCAAATTACGTTTTAGTTAAAAAAGTTACAATGAGTTAAATGGATTGCAGCAGTAGGAGGATGTCCTTGTTACAGAAGGCAGAATGAAAGCATTTTGCACAAATAATTCGTACCAGAACAGCTGGAAGGCTTATCAGCTTATCCTTATCTCTCAAAATAGCACACAAGCTCCTCTGAACCAAGCCAGGACCACGTGCAGTCACTCAAAAGGGAATACTAAAAGCAGTTGCGGTAATTATTTTTTTTAAGTTAAGTGTCTATGTACCACAAGGAGTAAAACCACAGAAACTAAAGGTATTGAGGCCTTACACTTTGTCTGCTTTCAAGATGGTAAACACTAAAAAGATACTAATATGTAAATGTGTATCTGTATAAATGTGCACAAATGTGCATATACATATGTATACCCATAGATATAAAAGAGTTTTCATTACTAAGATCAAAAGCAAAACAGGTAGAAAAAATCTGTGTGTCAACATGTCAACACTTAAGAGATTTTTTCAACCCAAATGAAAGCAAGAGTCCTTTCAATATAATATTCTGTGACATAAATATCTTCCTTGGTTCCATAATGGTATTAATGCCCACTGAAGTAGCAATTGCAGTGCAATGTGTCATAGTATTTACCATTTTATGGGCAGATTATTTTTTTAAAGGAGCACTTTTAGAACCATTACAACACTTAGGACCTTTTTGTCTCTTGACATTAAGACTCTGTTTCAAATAATGCAAGCAAAAATATTTTGGAACTAAAACCATGATTATTAGTTATGATTCTTGAGGACAAAGTGAGTTTTAATAAGAGGCAAATATTCACTCTCATTTTCCTTGTCCAGTGTTACTTTAAATACATTTATAATCCAAGAGTAAGCAGAGTAGAATAATCTACCTTTAAGCATTGTTTTTATTTTATTCTAGTTGTCTTTTTAACACCAATAATAACAGCAGCTATGGTGATAAAAATTTAACATAATTCTTATGTTTTATTTATGACATTATAAATATACCATAATAAAAACTTAAACCCCAAATATTTATAGTCCAAGCCCATCTGTGCATTCTACTAATAATACAAACAAAAAGAAAAAAAATAAACAAAAACTAAACATATTTTGAAAGAAACCCAGACATTTAATCATGAAACAGCTAAACAAGGTGTATAGTAAAGGTTTACCTAATTAGGAAGTTATTGCAGAGTATTAATTATTTAGATAAAGAATGTAAGATGGATTAAAGTTAAGTACATGAAAGTTCATTTCAGATTGTTTTAAAAATTGTATTAAATGAAATTAAATTTACCATTCTAACGTGTCTCTTTGGGGAGCTTTTTCTGTTTGTTGGAGGGGTGTGTGTAGTATGTGATCATTTTTATTTTTTGTCAAGTAAACATGACAGAATATTACCAAAGTTTTCTAGAGTAGTGCCCAATCAGGCTTTTCCCTTCCTGATAAACAGAAATACTAAAAGAAGGAGTACATCATATATTTAAACAGGCACTGTGCACTAAGAATCCATCTTAATCAATTATACAAGATGCTTTAAAAATCAACTCAAAAAAAGGTGTAGCTTTGCTGTGGTAGCAAAGTAAATACATTCTTCCCTTTTAAAGCTTGCTGGTTTTTCCCATTATTTGACTGTGAATTTAACTGCTAAACTTAATTGAAATGGCATTTCCATGTAACATATCAAACTGTTAAATCTACAGGCATCAACAAAATTAGTCAATTGTTTTAATAAATATTTTGGAGATAATTTTAAAATAGTCTAAACACTCACTACTTTACTATTTTCACATTTTAGACATGAAGCAACTGACCAACTGATAACTGCTATGCTTTATTAGGCCCTTACAATACTTGAATACTTGAGCTGTTATAACACAAGGGATTGTAAATATAAATATTATTTCAAAATGAGTATGCTGTGAAAGTGCTTTTAGAACATGGTAGCATCATGAACTTGCAATTCATTAGTTCACATGCAAGGAGGATATGATGAATTTAGTCACAATTGAAATATTTTCTCTAAGATGAGATGTGGCATAGATTTTATTTTTTAAAGGAGGACAGCTTGTTTGAGAAAGGTAAGAGTTCACCTTAGTATTCAGGGCATGGAGGATTGTTTTTATTATTTATTATTTCCTTCCTTCCCCATCACCTCTTCTTACAAATGAGAGTTTTGGGCACCTCCATTATAGAAACATGAAATCATCTAGGTTTTACAGTCTGAATATAATCCTAATATATAGGAAGATCGCTATCACCTTAGCTCACAGTTTGCTCAGGGTGAAATACAGCTTTGGGCAAAAATCCCAGAGACAGTTAAATCATCAGGTAACTTCCATCTAAAACTACTCTGTGGACATAATTACCCATTTAAATCATATCAGCTTCGTGCAGGGATGATGCATAGGAGCTGCTCAAGAGATGCACCACACAGTTGTATCACTCTGATCAGCTTCCCATGGTTTGTTTTCAGCATCACTAGGCTTGGCCCAAGGCAAGATGAGCAAATTGTGAGGTTTTGGTCTTCCTTTGTACTGATTCAAGACAGGTTTTAGGAGCAAACACTACAAATTTGGCAAACTACCTGAACAAAACGCTGAGAGAACTGGCAGATTGACTGTCAGCTGTTAGAAAACAGTCTCCCTTCTTCCTGGTACTTGTGTTACCTTAGTCTAACAACTCCATCAACAACTCCTTCTCTCTTACAGAGGTGTGAACTTGGGAAGAAAAATATCTCTGTAGTAAGTTGTGTTTCTGCACAGAGTTTACTTTAATACAGCCCCAAATTCTCCTGCTTTGGATATTGATTCTTAGACTACTTTTGATATAAAAGCTCAAAGACAGCCAACAAATCTTCTTTACTACACTAAATTTCAAAAAATAGGTGGCATTAAGTTTGATACTAAGGACATGTGTCTGTGAGGTGTCATTGATCAGAACCTCCATGCACCACCAAGATTCTGTTATGCACTGTGAGGGATCTATTCTGTCCAAAAAGCACAACCATGGATCCAAAGGAATTATTTAGAGGAAAATAGACTCTAATTAATTTTAAGATGTGGTTTGTATCCCTGCCAGAGCCACTTTGTCACACAGCATAAAAAGGTTACCAGAGAGAAAAGCATTAAAATCCTGAACACTTTTCTAGAGCAGCATTTTGAACTCTCGACAGATGTCACTAATGTACCTGATTTACAGTACACGCACTTTTACATTTTGTCATTTATATTGACTTTCCATTTGACACTCTCTCGTGGATAATCAAGGTCAACTAAAGCATAATCAATTAGTCTGCATTAATTGGTGGCCAGAACTACATTTTTCTCGTGATTTCCAACATATCCACGTACTGTACATCTTTCTGCTTTCCCCAAGGTCCCCCTCAAGCATGTTGCTTCCAGGGTAATTATAATGACTTAGAATGTCTTTGTTCAATGATATTCCTGCAAATTATTCTCCAGGAGCACCAAACAGAAGGTAAATTTTGCCTTAAAATAATCCATGCTTCTATCAAAAATATCTTTTTCTCTTTCAGTGGCATAGTGACAGTAAAGCTATGAAAGAGACCTTGACAACTTCCACGTCAGAAAATACTCCTAAGGAGGGTAAGAGAAAAAAAAATAAATTCAAAATTGCTTCTCCCTGCCTTGAAAAAGTGTGCAGAAAGGAAAAACCTGTTTACACTACACCTCTTTTGCTCTTCTATGCAATGTTTTCTCTCTTCTTTTCCCTACCTACCCAGGTAAACCTACTCCTAAATATCTTGTCCCTAGCATTCCCATTTTCTTGGATCTTGATTTTCTCTTTGAGCCTTAGCAGAATCACAACTAAATAAATTCATTTCATTGATCCTGAGAAAACCAATTCCTTTCACCTTTCAAGAATTGCAGGGAGCAGCCTTGCAATGACGTCAGACAGATTTTGAGTCCCCTTGAAGGCATCACGATGGGCTTAGAAAATATGGGTGCTGCATTACCAGGGCAACCCATGGCAGTGACATCTCGGCCTTTTTGGTACTGTCATTTGTCATGTCTTTGGCCCCATTGACAGTAAGACAAGAGGTTCCTCAGTCCTTCTTTTGCAGCCTGTCTCCAAGAATATCTTCATTCTAATGGTGCTCCCTTTTAACTCAGTAAAGCAGGCTTGACTTGTGTAGACAGCGGTAACAACTTGGGAATGACCAGCAGTCACTTTCCTAAAAATCTCACTCTACAAGTGCAGAAACAGCATGCTAACTTGAGACCTCTCAAAGAAAAACAGGCAACTAATGGCCTCTGAAAGCTTGTCACTCAGAAGTAGCCTAAGACTCTAGTTTAAGGGCTTCATACAAGTACAACAATTATTTAGGTTGCTGCCATGGAAACTTATACTGCCAAGGGACTCATGGCAAGTGTCATGAAGCTAATGGAAAAGTGTCCACAAGAAGGAATGTGTTTGGCCACTTTGTGACCTGGGTCAGCGCATTTTGGATTTTGCCATCCAAAGGCAGACGTTTCATGAATATTCACATCAGATCCCCTTCCAATGCGGCTCCTGACATTTTGCTTGAGCGTGCTGGGGACCCCAGCATGGCAACATCTGTCACTGCAATTCTCTCTCCAGGTTGATCCCTTGGCTTCCACTCCTGTGTATTCCACGCTGTATTAACATATGTTCACATATGAAAGCATCTAAAGCCAGGATGTTTAAATACAGAAGACATCAGGAGAAAGGCAATATAGAAGTTACTTTGTTTGAGGTGGTGTGTTTTGTGTCCTGCTTGCTGCGTGTCCCACTGGCAGAGCACTCCTGGACCAGCAGCACCCTGTGAGAGAACAGCATGGCAGAGTCTTTGCAGGTCTTGTCCGCTCATCCTTTGTCATTTGGGACATTTTACTTCTTACCTATTTCAAAATAGTATCTTAAGTGAAAGAGTGAGGAAGCCCATTAGCATTTATTTAGCCCCCTAAAGCAGACACATAAACAGTTTAAATGCCAGGATTTACTGAACATGCAGTCCCATCTGAGACATCCATCACCTTAACAACTCAAAATTAAGAACAGGTGTCCTATTCACAGAAAGGTAACAGACAAATTCAGGGGACACCTCCAAATTTCATAAAGAAGGAGGAGAATGGTTGTGGGAACGATTTTTTTCATATTAAGGAAAAGAAGGATTTTAATTATTTAGCTTGATTTTGTCACCATAGCAACCATGACTGTTACGGATTTTCTGCTACTGTTGAATTTCTTATTCTGACATCCAGTATTGCCATGGATTGACCTTGGCTGGATATCAGTATCCCATCAAGCTGTTCTATCACTCCTTTCCTCAGCAGGAGGCAGCAGGGGTTGGGATAAGATGAAAAAAAAAAACCCTTGCAGGTCAAAATAGAGACAGCTTAATAAAGGAAAAGCAAAGGCCACACAGAGAAGCAAAGTAAAACAAAAACATTCTTCCACTACTTCCTTGATTCAGCAGGTGGTATCCAGACACTTCCTAGGCTTCAGTACACATAATGGCTGCTCCAAAAGACAAACATCCCAAGATCCAATGTCCCTCCCAACTCCATTTCTCTTAGCTTTTATTGCTGAGCTGATGCCACATGGTATGGAATATCCCTTTGGTCAGTTTGGATTAACTGTCCTGGCTAGGTCCCCATCCAATATCTTGCCTATTCCCAGACTAGTTGTGAGGGAGGAAGGCAGGAGAAGGTGATATTTCTGTACCAGCAGTGCTCAGCAGTAGCCAAAACACTGGTGTGTCACCAACACCTTTCTAAATACCAATAAAAAGCACAGCCCTGTGAGTGCTGCTATGGAGACAATTAAATGAGCACTGCTGTGGAGAAGATTAAGTCCATCTCAGCCAGACCCAGCACAAATGCAGATGCACAATGTCTGTGTCCACACCCTTTGAGCCAAATAAGAGAAGGTAGGCAGTAGACTGGTGTTTCTTTCAAGCTAATATTAAAACCCACAAGCAAATTCAGCTGAAGGAGACAGACAAGAGGCACTACCAAAAGGAGAAAAGAAATACAGAAATACGTCCTTGGCTGATGGAAGACTGACATATCTGACAAAGTGTTATGTATTGTTTTCACACAACATGAAAACCAGGATGACAGCCCAGTCAAGTACTTAAGAGCAGCTCTGCCAACAGTGGTTTTCCTCTTCCACAAGCCTTTTATGGGCCCTTTATTTCCCATGTGACATCGTAGGAACAGGCACTCCTCAGTGGTGCCTGCCCTCCCTCTGCACCAGCCTGCAGCCCCACTGTGAAAAGCTGATTAAAGCTTCCCCAAATACCATTCTACACCAGAAGAAAAACTTCTTGAATGAGCCAATCAACCAAAGCATTGGGAAAGGCAAGTTTTGTCATCACAAGGCAGAAAGGAAACAAGGGCCATCTGGCCTTGTACACATCTGGCCAAGGGCTGTAAATATGCAGAATCATTCTGCTCTCAGTAAGGCCTAGCAGAGAGTTTTTAAACCTTTCACAGCATAAACCACCATTATGTCCCTCTTCCTCACAGTTAGGAGTGCCCACCTAGCTGCAAAGTCTCTCCCTAGCAGAAAGGAAGAAAGGAAAAGAAAAAAGGAACGGCAGGGCTTCGGAGCTCAGTCAGTACCAATGTTCAGAGTCACTAGGAAAAAAAGTTACAATATGAAGTTCTTGTTTAAACCATTTTGAGAATGTCTTCTCTGAAAAAAATACCAGTTTTGCAAGTTTACAAATTAGGCTTATAAATATTTAGCTATACATATTTAGGTATATATATATATATAGGTAAATATATACCTATAACTTTTAGGCCTATTATCTGAAAGTTAACAACAGGATTTAAGTGCACACAGTTCTGTTCTGTAGTTTAGAGCTGTGAATGCTTAGGCAAAGCTTTTTCCAGATCACTTCCACAGAAAAAAGGGGACAAGAATTTAAAAAAAAAAAAAATCCACCTGCTTTTGCAGCATTCAGTAAAACTGTTATTACTCCAGAGCTGTTATTCAAGTTGATGTATGGAATATGCACTTTAAAACAACCAGAAATGATGAAAAGAAAGCATTTCTTAACAAATAGGATTACATTTACTTAATATACTAAGAAGGTAAGAAAATCTTGTGCCTGATTTGCACAAAAGTTGCTGGTGTTATGAAACACTAAAACATCAAATAGCATTACCTGACAAATCAAAAGTCATTTAATAAATTCACTGGTGATTTCCTTAGGGACGAGCTAGAACTGCTGCTGAATGGCTCATTTTTAAGAAACTGGTCAAGGAAATGAAGTTGCAGTGCATGTCAACTGTATTAAAGCTCCTGAAAACACTAAAAGGAAGGAACCACACAGCAATGTATTCAAGGCTGCATGCTGGAACTTTCAAGCATCTTACCCCTGAGAAATAAAGCTACATCTAAGAAAAATCAGACCACTTGTGGCATCAGTTCACACTGTGTGGAAAGTTCAAAATAACACAGGAAAATTTGCTGCATTCTTTCACAGTGCTGGATTAGAACATGAATATCAGATCCGAGCTTCTTATGTTAAAGGAAGATGAATGAGGAATTCTAAGGAATTACTTGCCCATATCTTGAATCAGGCCAATCATTTTGTAACCCATCTGCCAGATTTTTTGATTAAAACAACATGAAAAAAATTTCTGAGATACACATCCTATGGTAATCAGATAAAACCAAACCACTGAAGCAGAAAAAAATTGTTGAGGTACACACATCTACAGTTTTTGAAATATAGAGTTTTTGTTGCTTCCACCTTCAAAATCGATAATATCATGAATCCTTTGTTGAAATGCATATAAATTCTCTAGAATTCTCTGAACTGTTTTTTGGTCTCCCCTGAAGATTTTAAGAACTATTTTGGATATATCAGACAAAAAAAAGTATTTGATTGCTGAGCAGAGCAGAAGTGCCAGTCAAAGAGCTAAGGATTTATAAACCAAGAGGAAGGTTGGACCAGATGACCCACTGTGGTTCCTTCCAACCTGACCCATTCTGTGATTGCTAAGGAAATCAATTACATTAATTCCTTCATTCAAAAGTGAAGGGCTTAATTCAACAACAAGCAAAACAATTCTGAGCATGTAGCAGGCTTCATGTTCTTTTACATTATTGCCTTTCTCAATGTTTGTGCACTGGTTCAAAAAGAAGGAAATTGTGCAAGAAAAGGCAGATATCTTTCCATTACTCCTAAAAGGTTTGATTGGGATCTAAACTTATATGCTTCTGGGTTGTTTTTTGTTTTGTTTCTGGTTTTTTTTTTTTATTTGTATTATTATTTTTCCTTAGTTTAGAGAAGTCTGTAAACTTCCAACAGATTTTCATCATCAAGAAACACTCGAAAATACAACTATTAATTTTTAAAATATTGTTCCTACACAGATTTTGTTTTCTTTCTGTTACAAGAGTCAAATTCTATGGCAAGATTTTATTTTCAGTGATGGTTCCATGCTGAAACACCGCAGGTGGGGCAGGACAGTGCACTTTGGTGTATCAAAGATTGAAGGGAATGTGGCACACAGATTTCCAGACAAGAGCATATGTGAGATATCAGAGTGCCCCTTTGAATCACAATATCTCTTTTGAGAGATTTTGGGTTTTGTAGGGAATGTTGGAGAGATTTCTCTAGAAAGCTGTTTTGATGGAAAAATACCTCCTCCTTTGAGGTGGGACTGCTGTAGAAGTTTTGGGTTTTTTTTTGGTCCTGTTATCCATCTTCACTAATGCAACTGGTGAATAAGGGGACACAATTGCCCACTCCAGCACATGTTACAGGGATTTAGATGTGACAAGAGTGCTCAAGTCCTTGCACAGAGGGCTCTAGCAAACTGCTAAAGCTGCTACCTCCAGCAGCTGGCTAGCTGTAGCTAAGGCATGGCTTCTCATTCTACACTCATAATAAAGATTTAAACTGAGGAGATTTGCAACCCTACTTGCATTAAAGAGGACAGTCTTTTGTTCTCAGAACTGTGCAGAAAACATCATTATACCTGAGTGTGCAGAAACAGAAACCTGAGTTACTCACCTTGAGACCTCGTCAGAAATCAGAGGACAAAAGATGAAGCTCAGTGTTTGCCAAACAGTGAAAGATAAAATGTTGATCTTATTCTTCAAAATGTGAGGTGTTTGAAAATAGGACAGAGAAAAAGCTTTTATAACCCTGTCTCCCAAGAAAGCATGTCTCATTTGTTCATTTCCAAAGGGATTACCTTCAAAATGTAAGACATCTTTGATAGAGCTTGTTCTCATTTACTGGAAACAAAAGAAAGAGGAAGCAACGAGGGAGAGGAACAGAGATGCCCTACATTACACACAACCAATATCCTTTGCTAACACAGGTTTAACTGAAAAATACTTTGTTTTTACGTTTTCTTCCCCAAGAGAATGTTGATATGGAACGAGTAGCAACTAAAGATGTGTCAGCTACCGACCACCTGCAACTTGAAGATCTTCAGAGAATACTGGCAATGAACAGATAGTAAATCACTTTTGTGTGTGTGTTTGTGTGCCGGTACTTATCTTCCCCACTCTTGCCTAAAAATCTGTATCATGTTCTTAAAGTTATCAGATCTCTGCAGAAAATCATCCTAAGCAGGACAAAACTGAGAGAAAAATATTAGTGTGGAATTGCATAACAATTACCAGAAAATGCCCATTCAGTTTGGTTTCCTAGCTTCCTGTTTACCCACTTACAGCACCAGAAGAAATCAGAATGATTTAGCAAATTCTTCTGCTTTCATACAGAATCATAGAATGGTTAAGGTTAGAAAAGACCTCTAAGATCAAGCCCAGATGTCAACCCAGCACCTTCTCCACGTTCACCATTAAATCGTGTCCTCAACTGCCATATCCACACTTATTATCTTCCTGAAAAGGGCAGATTTAATATTTATGGTACAGTTTTTTCCTATGATTTCAATTTGTTTTTCTCCTCATAAAAGGAAAGAAATGTCTACTGTAGTTGATGTAGCACAGGTCACATCACTCAGTTTCATTTCTGCATGTAAGAAGGTGATCTTTCCCCTTTAAGAGGAGAGCAGTCTAGGATCCAGCCAAATCCTGTTCCATCCTATTTTTCTTCACAGCTTTTGAAAACCCGATGCACACAAAAATTCAGAGAATCAAAGGTTTAGAAAAATCTCAAGGCAAAGACTTGGGAATGGAACAGCACAGCTTCTATGTTTGTGTGCATTTTCCTTCTGTCTTACAGCAACGAAAATGTCAGAGGAAAAAAATGACTAACCAGGCTGGAGGAAGAAAAGGATGTTAGGACAGGCTATGTGACCCAGTGAAGAAGCACAGGAGTGAGGGATCAGCGCCCTCAACTCTGAATCAGAGCAGCCTCTCCCCTCACTTTCTTTCAGATGGAAGCAAGGTTATCGTATTTCAGAAGACTGAGAATGAAGGGGTAGGTCCACCCTATTATAAAACTCTACATTTAAGAGAAGACAAAGTAAAATTCCAGTATTTCAAAATGGATGAGTAAGTGCAAGAACAGTATTCCCAGATACCTCAGGCTTTGGGCATATTCTAAGGATGTGTCACCTTGCTGACTTAGCAACTGAATGTGGCCATTCCAGAGCAAGCAGGTGTTTTTTTTTACTTCTGTATATGTGCTAATAACCAAAAAGATAAGACCACTCTCAGCCTGCAAGATTTTTCTTCCAACTTCTACTCTTTAACCTTTATAATAAAGATTCTTCTCATTGATAAATATGAGAAATGACTCAATAAATATCCTTTAGAAACTACATAAATAGAAGACTGGTTAGGAACAGCATAAATCATCTTAAAGCAGAAAAGGCAGAGGGTTTACAAGAAAAAGGAAGTGCAGGACTGGAAGGCATTCAAGTCAGAATTCAGTCTTTTCAGGAGCCCATGTTTTAACAATGTCATTACAATCAAATCACTGCATAATCACAGAAGGAAGTGTTTCCAAGTGCATTTCCCTCATGCTGTTCCCAGAAGATCTGTCCCAAACATTCAAGAATAAAGGCAAGAAGCAGGAAATGTTTTAATTAGGCTATTACTCTATTAACTTAACTCATCTGGGAAACACTAGCAATAACTTATTCCATGAAAATTGTCACTCTTTAATTGCTTTACCTAATAAAGGGCTGTCCTCAGTGCCCAGCCTTTCACATCTGGCTTAGAGCCTGTTGTGGGCACCCAGCCCATGAACCCTTTCAGGTAGGTTAAAGGAGTTGCCTCTTTAAACCTCTAGCTTGGTTTCAAGCTTCCTCAGAGCAACTCTAAGCACCCATTCACGTGTCACAAACATGACCTAACTTCCCAACATCATACTGAATCCCTGAGCTGCTGGGAAGGAAAGACCTGGATTAACAGGAGAAGGAGGAAGAAAGAATGATTATCCAGGTTCACCATAAGGGAAAGTGTTTTGCCAGGTGCTGTTTCACCAGAAGGGTGACTCTCAGAAGGAAAAGACCAAAATGATCTGATACTCAAACACCTGGTGGTCACAGTGGCAAGGAACCCTGAATACTGCAATAAAATGTCCTTAACCAACCTGTTAAACACTAAACACACGGCATTCATCAGTTCAAACATTTGCAAGACTCTTACTGTAAAAGTGGTTTGCTTCCCCTCCTCAACAATATGCACACAGACAGATTAGTAGAAATGAAAGAAGGAAGAGAGAAGCACCAGCCAAGTTAAGGGATGTATGTGTGTACTTAGTTACCTGTATTTAGTATGGAAGGCTTAAAGAGCAAGCCATAAACATCTCACTACAGAGGCAGGAGTCATCAGCATTCTCCCAGCAGCAGCAACACACTGCCAAGAAGGAACCTGAATTCCCTCAAGCAGTTGAGAGCACAGTGGTACACATGCAAAGTCTTCAGAGCCATAAGCCTTGCTTTAAAGTTAAGAGCATACACTGCCTCTTGAGACAGTTTGCCAACTTTATTGGAAAAATATTAATGCATTGCTGTTAAAGGAATATATATATATACACATACATAATGGATATGTATTTGCCTGTCTCACAAAAGCCTGAATGGCATCAAGTTAACCAACCTTAGCAGGCCTTTTCCAAAATCTGTTATATGTTCTTAAATCCAGCAGTATTAGGGTAACTTAAATTATGCAGTGCTGTGGCTTGATATAGAAGAGCAGTGAAGGTATCTGTTGTTTTATAATCAACTACCTGTGATCTCTAAGATCTAAGGAGAATTGCAGTGGAGGAGTTAAAGGTTTAATCCAACTGTGAGGCTTTGATCTGCTAAAAGGACATTTTAGAGCTGAATCTGAAAAAAAGCAGGGTTTCAGCTTTTCTTTGTTCAACCTTGTTTTGTTGCCTAACAAAACTTGCACGTGCTAGACTTGTGGTGGACTTGAAAAGCCTTTCTTTTACCAAACACTTCTAATGTATTACCTTGCATAGAAGCCTACTATAAAAAACATTGTCATGTAACGAAGCTTGCCATCTCCAGTGCTCTAAGATTTCTTTGTTAATATGATTATTTATTTGAAAAACATGGAAGATGACAGATAAAAGAAGGAATCAGGAGCAACAATTCAGTTAGCTTGTTTATCTCCCATCCTCGACTTTGGCAGCACTAGATTCTGAAATGTTTCCCTTGTGAAGTCACCAATAGATTGTCAGTCGAATTTCTAAAATAAATATCCTGTTTGGAACAATCACTTTCAGTATGCTCGGTTGGTTTTGATTTTTTATGCCCCCAATATGGAGCTTCTTTAAGAAAAGCTGAGTAAAGGCTGTCAAATTATCTAGGAATACCTGATATGCTTATATTTAAGCTAGAGCTAAGCTAGTATAAACCTCTTGGTTTGCATATTTGAAACGCTGTTTTTACACAAAAACTCCCCCCAGGAAACCAATTGCAAAACAAACCAAAACCTACCAAAACCAAAATAAAGAAAACCACACAACAAAGAGGATGATCACATGTAGGGGTCACTATAATGCTTCTAAAGAAGAAGTGGTAATTAGAAGGTTGTCTGGCTTGATAAAATATTCTGACCCTTAAAACAGTAAGGCTGTGTTTAAATAGATGTAAAGAAATAGCAAATGCCCGAGCTGCTACTCAAAGGCTTCAAGCCATTCGCCACTATCAACAAGCATTCCCTGAAAAATTGAACCAGGAATGATTTCTTGATATTTAAAATGACTTCTTGGCCTAGCTGGCTTCGTGCTCAGGATGCAAGGCCAATAGCTTTCCAAATAGCAAAAGGGAGGCTCAGAAGAATTATTTAATGGAGGTAAACATTACTCTCATGTGAGTAAAACTTATGCAGGAGAGTAGGGCAATACAGAAAAGAGAAAACTGCAGCTTCTGCCATTGGGGGAAGAGGGAAATTTTAAGCAAGGTTTAAAACAAAGCAGATCACTGAGGGGAAAATGGATCAGAAAACAGCAACAGAACCATGCAAGGACGGAACCCTGTTGTTAAAACCATTGAATTTGTAAGTTCTCTACAACCTTTAGAAACATGCCTTTGGTTTTGAGCAGAATTGTGACACCCTACAATGGGGAATTAGCCTGAAGGCATGTTCCATCAGACAAATATCTACCACAACAAGGCTTGCCACATAATATATAGATTTACTTTCCTCAGTGGACACTAATTTTTAGCTTCAAACTTCCTCTAATGGCTGCAGTGCTGTCCCTGCCTCTCTTCCTTCCCAAACAGCAATCAACACATGCCACTAGGTGCTTAGTAAAATACCCTTTTGTATTTGCTCTTCTTCCACAGCTTTCCGTGTGCCTGTATTATTCACTTCCATTTTTTATCACTCTCCTCCCCTGCCAAATTATCAGACTAATACTGTTCTTACAGCTGAGGTATCTGCCCAGATATTTAACTTTAGTTAAGATTAGCAACACATTCTCAGGTTCTATTTGTACTTCAACGTTGTCTTGTTTAGAATGGTTGCTAGGTCTCTGAATTAAAATAATTAACAAACAATAAAAAAACCCCATAGGAAGGAAGCTAAGAGGTAATGAAGTGTTAGGAAAGGATCATCATTAGCACTGAACCTAAGGATAAATAGCATGAGTAGGAGCAGGAAAAATTTGAAGTGACAGAATATTATTTCAAATGAAGGAATAAGAATAATAAGCTGCTCTTAAAATAGTGCAGGAGCACCTGGAAACCTTTCAGCAGTATTTTTGAGCTTCAAGTAATGGCACAGATCAGATGATACAGACTGAGACAATCCTACAGAAAAAGCATGAAAGCAAAAATATGAGCTATGAAAAAACAGAGTTAGAAATCTAGTATCTTATCATTTTACTTGCTTTATTCTGTAACCTGTTTACCTTTACAAGTACAGGATGGCACAGAATCACAGAACACCTCAGGCTGGAAGGGACCACTGTGGGTCATCTAGTCCAGCCTCCCTCCTCAAGCAGGGTCATCCCAGAGCACAGGGCACAGGAGTGCATCCAGACAGCTCTTGGATATCTCCAGGGAGGGAGACTCCACACCCTCTCTGGACAACCTGTTCCAGCGTGTAGTCACCAGAATCAATATATCCTTCCTCATTGTTCATGTGGAATATTCTGTGCACCAGTTTCTGCCCATTACATCCTGCCTCCACACTTGGCACCAGTTTGTACCACCACCACCCTCTTGACGCCCTCCCTTTAGATACTTCTAGACACACATGAGGTCTCTTCTCATCTGTCTCTTCTTGAGGCTGAATATGCCCAGCTCTCTCAGGCTTTCTTTGTGAGAGAGAGGATCCAGTCCCTTCATCATCTTTGTTGTCCTCCACTGGATCTGCTGCAGGAGCTCTGTGTCTCTCTTTGACTGAGAAACCCAGCACTGGACACAGCATTCCAGGTGAGGCCTCGCCATGGCTGAGCAGAGGGGCAGGATCACCTCCCTGACCTGCTGGCACTGCTCTTCCTAATGCACCCCAGGATACCTTGGCCTTCTTGGCCACCAGGGCACACTGCTGGCTCGTGGACAACTTGTTGTCCACCAGGACCCCCAGGTCCTTCCCCACAGAGCTCGCTCCCTGCAGGTCAGCCCCAGTCTGTGCTGGTGCCTGGGGTTATTCTTCCCCAGGTGCAGGACCCTGCCTTTATCTTTGTTAAAATTCAGACAGTTCTTCTCTGCCTATCTCTCTATCTGCAGATAACTGCAGGAAAGAAAAGGATTAAAAATCCTTAAATTACCTCTCCACATTCCTGTTGCCATTCTAATCTCACTCCCCAATCAAATATATATACATGAATAATTATTTCAGCATCCCAGATAGGTCCTATATATTGCAGCTTAAATTACTGAAAGCATATAAAAATGCTATTGCTTGATTAAAACAAATTTTAATTGCATTAAATGTAATTCCATGGCTCTGGGCTTTGACAGGGAAGTAGGAAAAAAAAAAAACAACATTTAAGAGGAAAAGAAAAACCTGTTGATTGAAATTCCTCAGCGATAGCTCAGACCTTTCTACAGCAAGAAGTTACTGCAGAAATCATTCAGCCTTGCACACTGTGGGATGAGCCATGCAGCACAAGCTGTCAGAGCAACAGCAGGGAGCAAGTTCCAAACATCTTCATTCCCTGGAACCCGCAGTGGAGGCTGAAGGCAGCTGGAGGGTTAAACCACAAACCTTAGCTGATATGTTGCACAGGTAAAACCTTTCTTCTCACTCACTAATTTACTGACAGGAAGAAAGATATAGAGAAATTAATTAACTCTGCTGTGGGGTGGTCCTATGTTGGTGAATCTAACTTGAGGTACCTCAAGTGGCAAGACTTCAGAAGCTGACAGGTTTCATTGCATCCTAGAACCCCAGCAGCTCCAGCATTAGCAAAATGGAACTGAGAAGTACCAGCATTGGGTCTTACTTTTGTTGGGGGGTGTGTGTGTGTGTGTGTGTGGTGATTACACACTCTTTTAACTGAATGGAAAAAAAAAACCAACATTATAAGAAATAGTGCCAATACTTATCATAGTGGTAAGTCGACAATGCACCCTAGTCTTGGGTATATTTATAAAAATATACTAGCTCAGGTCAGAAATCTAAGTTTTGTAGACATGGGCACATTCATCATCACTCCATCTGGAAAAGAGAAATTCCAAGGAAATCTAATGGAAAAACCCAAATATAGGAATTAGTCCAATTGTTATAAAGCTAAATAGAGAGACAGTGGCTGAAAGTGGTGCCAATCATTTGAATAACCTTCTAAAACACCGGGCCTTGTCTATTAGGAATGATGAAGCAAATGACACCCAGTGCCATCAAAAACTTGCGTGTGTTCAGTCCGTGTCATCCCACAGGAATTACTCTAGAGGAAATTATAATTATGTATAAGGTTTACAGAGCTCACATGAGGCCATGCACACCATATCATGATGGTGCACACTGCAGCAAAAGCAAAAGCTCGTATCTCAAAGATTATTTATTAATCAGAAGTTTCTGTTATCGTCCCCTGTGCCTTAAAATCTTTGTAAAAATCTGATATCTGAGTACGTGGAGTTCAAGTACTTGAACTTATTCCATTCCCTCTGCAGTTTAGCCACAACAGAGCTGGTTGCAGTGGGCAACAAATACTTAACATGCTGCTTTATCAGAGGCTTGTCATGGGAAATAACTTAAAGTAATTTATTTAATAAGATTGCCATGATAACCAATAACATTTCAACAGGAAGGTTGCTCTTTGGACTAATTAAAATTAAAGCTTTTGAGACCTTTGTGCTTTTCTCCCCCTATCTCCTCCACCTAATGTGCCTTCAAAGGCATGGGATATGAAGAGTCTTTCTGAGGTTGTTTACTAAAGGTAATTTGATAGAGTTTTGAGCTCTACTAATGAGCTCTTGTGTCTTGCATATTAAATATTATGACAGAATAACTCTGGGAATACTGAGTCCTTGGTTGTTGGACCACACAAAGAACTGATCTTGCAAAGGTCCCAACACTCCCTCTATGCTTTGTGACTTAGTATTTTAATATTAATATTTATATTCCTACTCTATTTTTCTTGTTTGCATTTTTGTCTCTCTGGACATGGCAGCAGGTTTTATTTTTAAATATGTAAGCTGTGTCCTTTTTAATACATGTATCTTACTATAGATGTAATGCTGAAAAATTGCCTTAAAATTTAAGTATTAACTTTATTTTGGTATTTAATTTTGTTATGAGTGACAACAAGGTTAAACAAAAAAAATATTTGGAAAGTATTTTAAATTTCATCTTGTCTTAGAATTAAGTCTGCTGTTAAACTCATCAGCAGTTTTCAGGCCAAAAGACACTGTCCAAAATTTCTCTTATGATAGGTTTCCCTGACTGAAGTGAACAAAAAACAAGTTATGATATTGTCTGATCCTACAGGCTCCAAATACCTCATCACCATAGAAGAAAGTTAAAAAAAAAAAAACAAAAAAAAACCCCACAAAAACGCAGTTGTATGGTCAGTTCAGTTATTTCATTCCATGATATCATTATCACACAGATAAGTACATATTAGAATGGATACATGTGACTGAAAATGATGAAAGTTAATGCAAGATTTTGTTGGCATAAGCTTCTCATATCAACAATTTTTTCTTGCTCCTGCTCAGCTAATTTTTTCCTCTTATAAGGATGGGAGGGGAGAGTAGGAGGAATAGAATGTAGTTATTGAGTTTTGCTTGTCAGAATTGGTATAACATTCCAACAGAAATAATGAAAAGGCCCAAAACTCCTGCTTGGAAACACAATAACAGTTTTGATCAGCAGTCATTTACTTATTTTATGCCAAAGAGATAACAATAAAAAATAATTCTGAGATTCTTCCTTGTCTCTTATGATTGCTGAAACAGAGGAATATCTTCATATAACATGCAAACAATACAGTGTTTACATTCTGTATGGTTTTTATTCTCTACATAGATACGTTCCACGGGTAGTTAATATTTAATCATTTGCAAGTAGAATATGTCAGGATATATATATATATAAACATAAAAAGTATCAAATTTTAACGGTTTTATTGAACAATTTTTCACTGAAATCTTGCTGAATTCCTGTAGCAGTCTGATCAGAGCAAAACTCCAGCATTAGAAGCACTATATGTACTCATAAAAAATGCTTCCATCTCAAAGATTTGATTGTCCACTGGAAAGTCAGACACATACAACTAATTTTTCACATTTTTAAAGTTAAATTTAATTGGAAAAAATGAAGAATAAAAAAAATATCTCACTTCCAAAATGATAGATCTCCCATCTTTTTTTTTTCTGTTCTAAAATATATCTTATGAACAGAAATTTTAAGCCTATTTTTAAGGGATACTATTCCTATTCAAATTCAAATAAGTTTTTTTTTTTTTCTTAATATTTTAAGTATCTAAAGTTCCTAAGGAAATTCATTTCTGGTCAAACTTTATAATCATAGTGACAGGTTTTTCAAGCAAATTCCTATCTCTAACTCTTCCTGGCCTTTTGGGTTCACATGCCACATATTTTTTTTCAAAACCAGAAAATGAACAGGTGAAAAGCAAGAGACATTGTTGGCCAGAATTAGAAGGTCAAAAAATGACAAGTTTCAGTAAGTTAATTTCTAACTTAGGAAGTGAAAGAGTTTTTATGATTTCTACTTTTTCTACTTGCTTTTATCTTAAAAAAAACCCTAATTTCTATCCATACAATATATTTATTTAAAAAAACAAAAACAAACAAACAAAAAAACCCCTGAATGATATATTACAGATCTTCTTAAGTATTTATTTTGGTTTGAAAATTTATTACACCAGTTAACTGTCTCGTTTCTCCAGAACTGTCTTTCAACTTTACCTGACCCATATCAAGTCACTATCATGCAAACAAAATCAAATAAAGGCTGTGTGAAAACAACAGGGAAACATATTCTTGACGTTGTTCAAGATATTTTTGATTTCTCAGCAACATGAATTCTGGATGTTTTACCAGATGCACCTGTTGGTTTGCTGCAGTGCTAACACATTGAAAAACCTTCAGGTACCACAGGGCATGATTTTTATGCAGCGTTCAGGTCAATTTTTCTCCAGTTTCTCGAGATCACGAGGGCTGCATTCTGCTGTCATCACTCACTTGTGATCTCTTCTGCCACTACACCTTGAGCTCCCCTTTTCCACACCTACTTTGAAGGTTCATCAGCTACAGAAGTCACAAATCATGCAACCACACAAGTGGAACTGACATGTTTAGCCCACTGCAATCACTCCGTGGTCGGAACTGTGATGGGGCCTGGGCCCCTGAAACAGGTGTTTTTCTTCTTTTATCAAAGTCCCATACCAGATAAAAAAGGAGTCACTCTTGCAGTTTCAGGCTTGACTTTTATTATGTCAGAAGGTGTACAGCAGGCAGTTTAATAATATGCATTCTGGAATTAGATATATATTACACAGAAATTTTCCAGGCATAAAAATATAGCTTGTTGTGACTACCTATGATTCCTAAAGTTCAGAAGTAATTTTTATGT
Organism: Erpornis zantholeuca; assembly: GCA_013400515.1. Taxonomy (NCBI): domain Eukaryota; kingdom Metazoa; phylum Chordata; class Aves; order Passeriformes; family Timaliidae; genus Erpornis; species Erpornis zantholeuca. Next base: position 35,812 of record VZTN01004311.1, on the reverse strand, counting down.
CATCTAGGACATTAAATACCTCTGATTTTACAAGCTTTATTAATAAGAACTATTCTAGGATACCAAATCATAAACCAAAATATGACTCATAATTATTTACCAGAATTCCAGTAGTTCAAAACAATTAATGCATCCTCCAGCAATTGCTTGGTTGAAAAGATATAGCTGTCTATAACATCTGAGCAATAAAGACAGAAAAATAAAAACATATTTCAAAAAAAAATATTAGAAAACCATCACATTGTCTCTACCACAAATCCCACATTCCTCTTTAGACAGACAAATGCTGTTGATTTACCTACTGACCAAGAACCATCTGTTCACACCTCCTGCTCCCTCTGCCCCTCTTTCTTTCTTTTCCTTTTTTTTTTAAACAAAAACTTTTTTTTAACCTTTTGAGGCTAGTTCTCTATAATTAGAGCAAGCAAAAAGTAGCAGATATCCCATAATTTATTGCCCAGGAGACAAAGCAGGAGCAGTAGGCATTCAGAAATGACCGAAGCCAGTTCCTGGATAACATTCAACTGAGTCCATTACTGAGACAATAAAAGTTCAGGGTCTGGCTCAAGCAGACACATAGTCCAGCTGTATGTGGCAGCTAACTCTCATAATTTTGTTTCAGATATATTTATTGCCTCAAGCATTACAATCTATTGAGCTTCAGCCAAAAAGTCTAGCTTCTATAATTTCTTTCCCTTGTAGTAGGAGTGAGAAACTCATGCTCCCCCTAGAATGACACTGAAGGTCATTCACCCAAAAAGGGAAATAAAATCAAGGAAACTTTTCTCTTTCTGAAGTTAAAATTCTGTCTCAATAAAGCCCTGCTTCTTCCAGCTACTCATCTAGAGAACAATCTAAAGAAGTTGTGTCTCCTCATATCGTAAAGGTGAAGAAATGATGAATTATTTTTGCAAATTCATGGGGAAAGATAGTCTGATCATTCCTGGAGCACTGAGGGTGCATCATCCAAGCTATTTCCCATTTTAGTGGGCTTCAGGAAGAATTTCTGTGCTAAACTGATAAATAGTTGATAGAGTTACACAGAAACTTGCAGTTGAATTTCTAAAATCTTCTGTGCCTGCTCCATAAAAATAAGGGTCTTGGTGTATTACTTATTAGTAATGATATGTCCTTCAAGTTACATGAGATATTAACATGCTTGAATGCTACTAGTTCACTCAGCAGAAGAAAACCACAGAAAACAATAAAGCATGAAAATGTGATCTTGATAAACCAGAAATCTATTAATTAAATAGTTTCAGGTTATTTTCTTACAGTTTTCTCTATTATCTCTTCTCAAGCCACTCTAACCATGACAAGAATGTTTATACACTAATGTGTGCATATGCATATTCATTAATATTCTAGCAAGTAAAATATGAAAAAATCACAGTCATCTTCTACAAAACAAAGTTTATCTGAATACTGAGAGAAGGGAAATCTACAAGGTATGCATTTCAAATGTCAAATTAGAAGCATACTCATTGGAATTTCCAAAGGAAAGTATTCCAAAAGAAGTAGGGGGTGCACGAACAAAAGCCACACAATGAATTATTGGCCAGCTCTAGCTGGAAATTATATTTTTGCTTTAAATGTAATAAACATGATTCCAGTTTTTGTACTCTGAAGACTACTTCTGGAGCTGTGGCATTAAAGCAGTTAAAGTGAGAAAATGCTGGATGAATACAGCAGACAAGGAATGATTTTTGGTCAGTGGGAACTTCACTGGATGGTCACAACTTCTCAAATAAGGTTGAAAGTGGCTTAGCCACTCCTCTGACATTTCCCTCAGGACCTGCAGATGCATCTCACCAGGTCCCATGGACTGGTGCATCTTCAAGATCCGTAGATGGTCTTGAACCTTCCAAATCTTCTCCCACAGTGGGTTGTTCTTCCTTTTCCCAGCCCCTGCCTTTGCCTTCTGTACTCTGGGCAGTGTGGTTGGAGCACTTGGCAGTGGAGAAGGATGCACAAAAAAATGCACTGGGTAGCTCAGCTTTCTCCATGTCCCAGGTAACAAGGTTTCCTGTGTCCTTACAAAGAGGGCACACATTTTTCTTATTCTTCCTTGTATCACTGACATAACTCTAGGAGGTATTTTTGTTGCCCTTGACACTCTAGGCCAGATTTAACTCTACCAGGATTGAATGGATGGATGGTGTAGATTGCCTGGGTTTTGTTTATTTGCTTTAGGGTTTTTTAAGATATAAATATCTGCATTAAAACAAATAACATACTGTACAAGGTCAGGGTATACTCGATAAGAAAGTATAATTTTACTGGTGGGAGAGAGAAGAAAGAGAAAAATCTCTACCTTGAGAATTTCCTAGAGTAGTTCATGGCTTTATCTTGCATTTAATAGCCAGTCCATATATGTGCACTGTAGATATATTTCACTATTAGAATTTGCTAAGTAGGGATGCTGAACTGTCTGACTTTTACTGTTCACTTCAAACTATGCTTATGAGCAACTGAACCCTGTGAAGATGTCAAAAGAAGAAAAATCTTACAAGCTTATTTTCTGTTTACTGAACTGTAAGCAATAGAAATATTAAACAGACTGTGCATTTTAAGTATGCTTTGAATAAATATCAAAACACTGAAAGGAAAACCAGACAAAACAGCAGAATGGCTTTGAATACAATATAAGGGCTTGTTTGTTTGTTTCCTCCAAATAAACTATTTTCTTTAAATCAAACTAGGGAAAATAAAAGACATGAAGAAAATCTTTAATAAGAAATAAATCTCAGACATATTCTAAGAAATTTTTTGTTTATATTATTATCCTACATTAGTAGAATACTTATAGGTAGTTTTATAGGTCATCATTTGAGCAAACAAACCATAAGACATTGTCAGATCATAAACAGTGGGAGAAAGAATTCTTGGCAGTAAAATGCCAAATCAAATTATAAAGCACATATATTTTAGAGAAGTCAGAAGCGGAAATAAGTAAAACTTCCAATATAAATCCTTGAAATCATGTACTTAATAACAACTCCCAGAAATTAGAAGTGATGGCTTCTTCTGTAGAGGTTTACTGTGGCATTAATTTATATGAAATTGAAGTTGAAAAGTATAATTTGAAAAAAAAGAGTCAAATTGGAATGCCAGGTGCAGCAAGGCTCCGACAGAGTGGGAGATTTTAATGTGCTATAAGTAGCCATAGCTTTAAGCTCCTCTGACCCCTTTTGATTTGAAGTTTCTTTTACTACAGCTATTATATCATCTGGGTTGGAAAACGCTCTTGTGTGGGCAGTGGGCAGAATGCTGATGATGTAATTCATGATTATGTAGATGGAGACTGTAATTGCTGACTTATAAAAATAGCAGTAGCTAATTCCCCCATGACCTCTTTGAGCCAGTGGAAGCTGCTGAAGGAGATATCCTCATAGTTAGAGTAATTAGAAAGCTTGGGCATATGACTTACTCTGGAGGGTTATCTTAAATTTATATTCTGCTTTTTGTAGTGCAAATTTTAATGCAACTAATAATTCCTTCTTTTACACATCATGATGCATCAGCTATGGTTGATACGAGGAGAAAGAGAGATGGGAAAAAAAGCAAAGACAGTAGACTGGGAAGCACAGATCTTGAGTATCTAGCGAGATTAAACCTTCCACTATTACAATTCAGACTGAGAGTTTTAGTGAGTCACATCCACCATGCCCAGCCTGGCATCAAACCACGTCAATAAATAAACTAGTTGAGAAAATATTGTATTTGACAATGTTCTCTAAAAGACACAAGCTAAGAGTACTCAGCAATGAGGAAAGGAAAGCAGTTACTGGTAAAAATGTAGTAACATTGAATAAAAGTACCATCTTCAGGAACAAAAACATAAGTTACTCCACTTCACGTTCAAGAGACATTTTCTACTATGATTCTGCTTCAGTTTCATTGCTAGGTCTGTAGTAGATTAATCCTCAATTTGGATTTCTTTGTGGAGTAGACAGTAATGATTGTCACAAAGTGAATTAACAGGAATGTGAACCTCTCTCAGGAGAATTTAGGCTCAAATAATCCTACTTATGAATTAAATGCTGGAGGTAACCTCTACAGGTGAAATAAGTATAGATGGACTGAAATCTGATTTATCCCACACTCTTTCAAAATAAATGTTTGTTTCCACAGGACATACTTTCTAAATGACATTTTCATGATCTTTTTATGAAGACCATTTATGACATAATTTTTAAAGCTCACAGCAATGTGTTTTTTGGAACATCAGGTCCAGGCCCTTCTTATGATGAGCATTACATCACAAAACTCCTTCATTAGAAGGTACAGTGGCTGGTTTTTGCTAAATATAGAGGTTCAAAAGGAAGGATGCCAAGATGTATATACAAAATTCTTACAACAAAATCAATTTTCTTACAATAACTTTTGTTTTTAAGTGAAGAGAAATAGCTTTAATATGTCAACATGGGAGTCTCTGCCATTAATTATAGAACTTGATGAAGAGTGCAGTATCTCAACACCTAACAGAGATTACAGACCAGGTTGTTCAGATACAAAGATGTGGAATTTGCCACTAACATGAGCATCTCCACATGACAGTCAAAGTACTCCAGTTGTGAGGTTTCAACACACGATTTCTATTCCCACAGATTAGCACCCAAAATTATTTCTGTAAGATACCATAGGATAAGTATGGGAAAAGAAAAGTTTTCCTTTCTCTTGTATAGGTCTTAAGCAGCAAATTATATTTCTTTGCCTCCTTTCTCACCTGTCTGTTTTTGAAACAAATACATTTAGACATTTCATCTTTTGAAATAAAAGCGAGAACTCTGGGAAACCAGTAGGACTAAAACCAGACTCTTTAGTGATTTATAACAGAAAATCCTTAGAAGGTATTTCTGTTTTCCTTCCTTAGTTATTGCCTAAAGTAGACATCTAGGAATCATTCAAGAGCACAATGTTCCCAGAAGTTAAAAATTTCACATAATCACTTCTACTTGAAATAGTTAAGACACTGAAAATTCCAGCTACCCCAGTAGAAAACTAGAAGTCTCTGACTTTTTCTTTTTGGTTTTTTTTTTCTGTATTGTCCCAGCTCTGGACTAGCTTCCATAGTGGAGATAGCCAAGATGCAAATGGAAGTACTTTTAATGTATTGATCTCCCCTGTATCACAATTATTTTTACATTTGCTCTCATACATTAGGTAACGTGAATATATCAAGTGAGTGTAGATGAAAATCTGTATCCATGATTGCTGATAGAAAACTTATATTGAAAAAGAAAAAAATACTGCCATAGCAATGCCTAGAGAATCAGGAGTTTTCATAAAAGTTTTCAAACAATGAAATACATCCAAAGAAACAAACCCTAATGCATAGAGCAGAGTTTTGTGATGCTAGCCTGTTTCTTATAGGGACCTAAATAAACACAAAAACGTTAAGGTTGTTTATTGTCTCCAGAGAATCACATTGTAGCTTCAATGGTGAGAAAAGCAGAACACACTGCTCACATTTTTAATTTACCATAATACAGATGACTAGAATTAACTCAGAAATTACAGTGCACATAAGTCTGCCCATTGTATTATTTGCTGAATTGTTGTCCCTGACAATACCTCAAGGTCTTCCTTCAGAGTGCAGTGAAAAACATTTGAGAATATTGCAGATGTTTTTACTGCAGTCTTCCTTATGCTCCCACTCCATCAGTACAAATCTCTGTCTCCCCAGCAAAGAAAGAGGAACAAAATAACCCATCCACAAAGTTTTTGTTAGAACAGTTTCCTTTAGAAAGGGAAGTCATACTGTTGCACATATCTACCATCAGTCAACACTCAGATTCACCTAACATAATCCGATTATGTTATTTCTAATTAACAGAGATAGCTACAAGAATTAAAATGAACCAAACATTTTCTGTCTCTATCTTCTTGTGTACTCTGGGCATAGCTACACAAATAAACCCAACCAAACAAAACAGCAAGTGAAACAGCAACTTTTATCAGAGAAAATGTCTGTAATAAAATGAATATTTAACAAGTTGGTGTCAAGGTAAACCAGCATCCACTTCTCTCTCACAGCCCAAAATCTCATTACACTATGTAAATGCATTGAACAGTGGCAATTTTCCCTGGGTAAATCCATACAATCTCACTGTACCTAAGTATGGCAAGATGGTGGCAGTGGAAAGTTCTGCCAATGGCCAGAAAAATCACATAAAATGAGTTGTATCCAGGGACTGCCCAGGTCCACAGCTCAGGAAGAGCAGGAAACGAAACCAGAGTGGCCTGTAATACATCCATGAGCCATGCAGGAGCCAGGATCAAGACTTGGGAAAAGACTACTCACAGTGTAGGTCTGGAGTCAGTAAGTCAGGACAGCATAAACACCAACTAAGGGAACAGCTCAGAGCAGGATTGGGCTCCCAAATGTGTGATCGAGGTGTGGGTGTCACAGGTGGGGCTGGGAGGAGAAACTGAAGATCACTGATGTCTTCAAGCCCTGAGAATTGATCAGCTGCCTCACCAGCCTGGAGAAAAGGCACCTCAGAGACCCTCCAGCAGCCTCCCAGCACCTGAAGGGGACCTACAAGAAAGCCAAAAAGGGATTTTTTATAAAAGCATATAGTAATAGGACAAGGGGAAAGGGCTTTAAGCTGAAAGAGGGCAGGTTTAGCTTAGATATTAGGAAGAAATTTTTCACTTTGAAGGTTGTGAGGCACTGTAACAGTCTGCTCAGGGAAGTGGGCAGAAGGCTTCTGTGGATGAAGGGAGGTGCATAGGTAGTGAAAAGGGGGACAAGCAGGAGAATTGCAGGCACATTATCTGAGTGTAAATGACAGGGACAGGCAAACCAGAGCTCATGTGGAGTTGGGACAGAGGAATGTAAAGGGCAACAAGGGTGGTTCTGGCTAAAAAAAGGCTAGGAAAAGCACAGATTATTCATGGAAAGTTAAGGGTCAGAAGGGATCTTAAATCATTTATTTCCAACCCTCCTGTCATGGGCAGGAACTCCTTCCACTAGACCAGGTTGCTCAAAGCCCCATCCAACCTTACCTGTTCTGTAAGTGCAGCTCTGCTGCCAGAAGCCATAGATTCCCATCTTCCTCACCATGGTAGTCCATCCACTCCTCTGTGCACAGCCATAGCAGTACATTCCATCCCCAATGGGGTTTAGGCTCCTCTTTTTGCAACCTCTATGAAATCCCACAAATATTCTGCTCTTCCAGGCCACTAATACACAGCTTATCTCCTCTCAGAGCTCCTTTACTCTGTGACTCAGTGTCTCAAGGACAGCTCAGCTCTCAGTGGGATGACACCCTCACCACAGCCTCAGGGAGAGAGACACCAGGCACTACCTGCACACTCCCCACAGAGTTCCCTCTGGGTCAGGGCCTCAGATGTCCTCAAACAGCTGCTGGCTTGTGGCAAATCGGCACCACGGATGAGCAGGCTCAAAGAGCTTTCAGCAGAGTTTCTAGAACCCGTTGTGAGGAAAAAAAAAAATCCGTGGTGGCAGCCAGTGGGAACAAGAAGTGTGGACTCTTCCAGGAACTGCCAACACAAGCTGACTGTCAGAGCTGGTAGAAGCAAAAGCCTCCAGAAGCCACCCATCACCTGCAGCAGCAGGCTGCCAGAAGTTCCCCCAAGAAACATGATCCCTGCAGAAGAAACATATGGAAGAAATTCCCTAAAGAAGAAGAAGCCTGGAAACTGCTGTGACAACTGTTATATCTCTACTATCTGATTCCCTAGTTGCACTTAAGAGCAGGCACAGTGAGAAGTAGTTGTTAGCACATGGGTGTTGTGAATTAATTTAAAGAGGAGTTTTCTCAGAGCCAGCCCACAGTCAAGTCTTGTGTGTTGGAAAGGGAAGATTTTTTAAGGAATCCGTGGGTTTCTCACAACCCAGAGAGATGTTCAGGGAATGCTGGCAACTAGAATTGAGATTGGAAAAAAGGATGCAGACAAAGCCATGGGTGATTTCTGTGCCTGTCACAACCAGACAACAGAATCCCTGAGAACTTCTTGCAAGACTTACAAGACCCTCTGTACCTGTCCCACTACTAGAAAGCCCTGAAAGCCCTTTGGAAAGGTTACAGCAGTGTCCACACAGAAGTCCTGTTCAATTTTCAATTGCCTCCAGCAACTAGCTCTGGCATCTATTAAATATACAGGTAGTGAAAATACACAGAAATAAATTGCATGTGGAAACAGCCAGTGGATATGTTTGTATCAGTGAGTAATGCTGCACAAATGAAACTGTTCAGAGGAACAAAACAACTGTGCAATGAGACAATGTGACATCAAAATTTTTTGTGCTTCAAGAGGTTTCACTTCAGTTCCATTCTGGTTTTGTGACCTGCATGCTATTGGTAGCTAGAGAACGTTAGGTATATTCGTGGTGTGTATCTGCTCCTATGATTTCAGCTGAAAAAGGTCCACTTCCATGTTTTGGCACCCTGGGAGACTGTTCCCTGACATGAACTTTTGGCATTAGAGAGGAGATTTGGTTCAGAAAATTCAAACCCAAATGCTCATATAGTTAGCTCAAATTTTCTAAGAAATGCCAAAGATTTTTTTCCTCTCAACCCTTCTAACTCTACAACCTTTAAATTGTCTGGACTCCTTGGATGGTAATATCGGCCTCTTACAAACATGTAGTTTTTAGAGAAATTCTTTGTCCTTCCCAGGCTGGCTTAGGACATTGAGTGTAATGCTGTTATGATTTGTTAGCACAACTCTGTCCGTGAGCTGAAGCAGTCTGGCCACCCGTGTGACCTTAGAGCAAAAAACCCAGACATCCATGTAGGAGAGTTCTGAATGTGGCATACATAATGTGCTCTGGCTAACAGTGAGCTGGCCATCAATCATTCATTGAAATTGTCCCAAAAATTAATGCTAGGACACATTTGCACCCTAAGCATGTCGTGCCAATGACAAACGAGATCTCTCAGGGTTCGGTGCCATCACAGCTCTTGGCATATGTAAAGTTTTGAAACTAAAACCTGTGGTTTGCAGCACAGTTCCTTACATGTTTCCAGCCACTGAGCATATGTGACCATATCAGAGAGATGGGGTTGGAAGAAAATTGGGAGGTCTGCCTTGAAATCCAGAAAAGATGGGAGAAATGTAGGCTCTAATACTGTTTATTTTTAAATGCTGGTGAGCTTTCCTCTCTGAAAATTAGACTCCCCACTCGATTCTCTTAATGAAGAATAAACATCTAACAATTTTATGCTACCAGTAAGAACTCTGCCTGAGAGTTCACAAGGAAATATCAAATTACGCATTGTTTATATACAACTCTAGATATCTCTTAGGAACAACTAGTCAAACCAAGAAAATACATGAAATAATTAAAATAGATAGGGTTTGTACTATGCTACATTTTCCTGTAACTATAAATAACCTTTCAAATTGACTGCAGGCTATGGGTTACTTAACTATATATTTGTCAGCTGAAAGCATTTTTAAACTACGGAATATTTCAGTTTTGAAATTCTGGCTATTTTAGCTCTTCAGAAGAAGCAGTGAACAAATACTTTATACCAGACTTTCACCACCACTCAAGTTCCTGTCAAATCTATTTTAGGGGTTTGGATTATGCTGAATGGACTTCTCTTTCCTTTGTCAGTAGAATTTATTGAGATGGTAAACAGGTACCTGTGCTGTTAAAATGCTCCTGCTTTGGAAATAACTTGTATTTCCAATCCTTGAACAGTACTCGGATACTATAATGACACATGAAATATAAATATTGCATATAAGAAGGACAGATGCCAGAGCTTGGTATGTCTTCTCTATGAAAGGCCTGTTATAGCATTCTTTTCTAGTTAAAATATCACTGTAGCCACTGGCCTTGTCAAATCAGTTTTTTAAAACCATTACCAGGAGAGTCTTGAAATATTGGAATAAAGTCATTCAAACATTGTAGATGTTCTAAGCCTTGTTTGTCATCTGGCCCACAGAAAACTTCAATTGTAACAACCACCAGCTAATAAAACATTATATCATTTCAGAGAATCTTTTCAGGAAAATCTTTTTAGATTCTTACACACTCTAGAAGTTTGTAGCTTAGATAATATGGTGGAGAGTGACAAATGCAGAGACCAGACAGTAAAAACATTCTTATTGTTACTTGTGGACACAAAAGAACAAAAGACTCTAGAGGATAACTGAACTCCCTTTCAAATATTAACACCAATGAAGGAGTTTCAACTATTTCCCAGAATTTTTCCAGCTGTTTGGTTTTGTTTTCCTGTTGTTTCAAATCTCACATTTTGTTTTTATTTTCCCCTTGACACTGCACTGGGATATTGCCTCTTTGAAAATTGCAGACAAAGTGAGACAGATGTCTTGAACGTGCAAATACCAAGGGAATAGTTTATCAAGAGGATATGGGCAGGTGTCGATCTCAGGACTTTCTGCCTCCTCTGTTGTGGGAGATCTGTTGGTAATGTGCATAATAAGCAGAGAAAATCAGATACAAAGTACTGCAACTATCAGGACATATTTGAGAAGATCTTTGGGAGAAAAAGCCAAAACAGTACTTGTGAGGTCTGCTGCAGACTACTGCAGGTCTGCTGTTTACCAGGAGCTAACAGATGATTTTCCAGAGAGCACAACATCTCTCTGTGCTGCCCTAAATTAAAAAATAAGTATTCTAAATGTATTATAATCAGTAAAGAAAGACATCTGTTTCTGTATAACTTTATAGCAGTTATTAAGCCTAGTTCTCTGTGCCCCCCTTTTTAATTTCATTGGCAGGAGAGTGGTTTTCCTTTCTTTTGTTGGACAGAAAATGCTAGAACTTATGGATAAATTTGTTATGTTGTTGTTGTTTTACATCTTAATTACATTCAAAAGAGTTCCTATGTTGGTTTTTGTTTTTTGTTTTTGTTTTTTTTTTTGTATACATGGCAAGTTTGAGCATATTGCTTACAGTGTAACCAAATGTAAACAAATATGTGGTTACTATCTGCAAGGTAATGAATGAGGAGAATGTGTTACTATGTTTTTAATCATTGCAGAATCCAGATGATAACATTAGCTAAAGCAGCCTAGCTCAAGAGTTTTCTAATAACATCTGAACTCTACTATCAATTTATATTATCAATTTAACTTAGCTTGCTGTAATTTGTACAGGTAAGAAGAAATTAGTTTCTTTTGGAGAAATTTGGAACTTCAAAAATAAAAGTTTTAAAAATTTTTCTTTCCTGAACCACAGGCCTCAAATAAGATTTGATAGCAGTGGAACAGCAAGTTACTTTGTGCCAATACACATGAATTGATTTTATCTCATTAAGATGGAGAATAGTTATTTTGTACTATTGATTTTTATGTTCTCTTTCATAATTTTTACTGTCCTGACACTGTTTGATTCTTCATACTATTTAGTTTCCAAAACCAAGCCTCTATTCTGGGCTCTGGTACAAGCCAACTTCCCCTCTAATAATTAGTCATCTTGTGCTAGTGATAGCGAGGTGGAAAATCCAGAACTTAAAAGAAGAAAGGTTACATCTGACCCATATATACAACTCAAAAAAGTTGTCATGTCTTTCAGAGCTTGGATAATGTCTAGAAAAAATTTTTTATTGAACTAATTTTCTTGCCCTCCCTTATCACTTCCTCCCATTCACAACTGTAAAATATCCCTGAGAACAATAATAAGGTTACTGATAGCTGTTACCATTGTCAACATTGTCATCAAGTGCTCAACAGATGTTAAGTTTTGTTAAATTAAATTAGGAAAACAGGTAAGATACAGAGTCATGGTGTCAGTCATTCAACTGCAATCTCAATTCCATATTTGATAACTATTTTGCTTCCCAATTTTATTTAACTCAGGAATCAAAAGTGTGACTGACAGTATAAAAGACCAAAACTATTCCCTAAAAAAGTAGGCAGTTAGATTTGTCCCTAATGCCAAGAGAGGATCCAGGGAGACAGTGTGGAAGAAACATAAGTCAAGGTGTGAGCCACAAAACTACTGCAGCTGTTTAAAGATGGTCTTGACTTGAAAGCAGCCTGTAAAGAATTCCTCAATTATGAATCAGTAAAAAACAAGGAATGGGGCAATTTAGGATAGTCAGTCACTTCAGCTATTTTGGCTGATGCATTAATCTTCTCAGAAATAAAGGTCTTTTACATGTGTAGTACACAATACACCAGGTGAGCAGTGGGGTAGAGGAGACTGGCCTTGTACAAAGGGAGAAAACTGGAAACAAGGGGAACATAAATTTGGAGTCATGCTCCAATATTTTTGAACTCAAGTACACTGAGGACAGCTTGGAATTCCTCAAGCAGGAAGAAGGCTTTCCCACTCCTTGTCCTCAAGCGATTCTTTGCCTTCTCTCTGCTGCGGAAAGATTGACGGGATGGATAACGGTATTGTTCATTTTTCAAGTATGCATTCATGCCATTGACTTAACTTGTCTGTTTTGAAGAGCTATTAGAGCTCCTTTGTGCTGTATCTATAGGTTGTATTGTGGGTTGTCACTGCAGCACAGGCACATCCTGCACAGCACTCTGCCTCCCTCACCCCGCTGCTATCTGGCTGTCAACTTTATTGTAAAACATCAGCAGGAAAATGTGCGGCGTATTTTTGTCTTCACAAACAGGCCGCACTGATGTTAGGCTGCAAAATAGTTACATGACATTCTCTGCTTTCCAAATTCAGGATTATCTGGCCTGTGCCTATGGCACTAATGCTACATCTGCTGGTGATATACATGACAGCAAGAGCAGGGGCTGATTTGCAGTCTCAGGAGCTATCGAAACTAGCAGCACTGAAAACACAATAATTATATTAATTGGGCAATGTCTCTACAGCACAAGCTTTAGCTTTGCCTTAGCATTTAATAACTTCTCTCATATATTGGTTATGTCAAATGTGAAGAGAAGTCAGAAAGAATTCCCTAGTGTTTTGGCTTCAAAGTAGGTACATTAAGAAACAATTTGAGGTGGTCAAAATCTTTCCAATGGAATATTTTCTTGTCAGAAGACATATTTCCACCAAAGAAAAAATATTCTGCAAGAATTTACTGATTCCGACAAATGTAATTCAGAAAAAAAATTGCGAAGCATTAAGATTTTTTGCTTTATAAATACAGTTTGCTTTATAAATACAGTTTGCTTTATAAATACAGTTTTATTTCAAGAGCATATCCTTTATGGAAATTAAAAATTAGATTAATTATAATATCCAATCTATTGAAAAGAAATTTTTGGATTGAAATTGCATTACCTTTTCAAAGAAACTTTTTTCAAAGAATCTAAGAATTCTTTTCAAAGAATCATAATGAAACAAGTTCAGAAGTCGCAGAATTTTCCTTTCCACCAACTTTCAATTTCTGGCATTTTCCTGCAAACACGAAGTAAAAAAATTACCTCACTCCACTCCTCAAAAACAGATAAATAGGAATATAAAGGACTTAAACAATGTTTTTCTTCAGAAAAGTGATGAAGTTTATAAGCTGATGTTTCTACTAAACACTTCCTAGAACTCGGAGTAGATCCTAAAGTGATATAAATCAGACAAGTCCACAGCAGGCAGAGTTTGATGCAATCAATCACCATGAACACGGAGGCTTTCAGGTGCACTTAATGGTGGACACTTACAGCATGTTTTATAAAGGTAGCATTTAAAGAACTTACCATTGCAGCTCAGTTTGCTGTTCTGCTCTTTGCTGGGAATTTCTGGGAAGCCACTTAATCATCTTCTATAAAACTGAAATAATATTTTCCAACTCTCATTCATTCTGGAATTAGACCTTATTCTTGCAATATACCAATGCTGGTAGACCATGTAGAGCAAATTGGAAGAAGAAGCAAGAACATGTACTAAGTGTTTAAGAGTGGGAAATATCATCTAGACTATAAACAAGAATAAAGAAATAATTTCTTCTTTTAGAATTGGGTGCTGAACTTGTACACTGAGATCACATTTCTCAAGTTTCTATCAGGTAAACTCTTCATAATTTTGAATTCTTAACTAAATGTATAATTCATTATCTCTTCCTCTTACTTGGACTTTTAGACACTAGAAAACCTCATATCTCCACATCTCTTCAGTAAGTTAGTTTTCTAGACTTCTTTTTTGTTAAATCTGCAAATTAAACCAGTGATGGTACAGATGCTGTGTTGCAAACCCAAGCCTCCTCCACACAGAATTTTTTGTTTTTTTTAAATTGCTTTTCCTGTGCCCATGAGAGCTAGTCCATGAACACTTGAAGATTGCAGAGGGAAAGCTTTTGCAGAGAAGAATGAATTACATTTTGACTAAAACCTGTGAGGGAAAACACCTTTATATACTCAACAGCTAACGTATTGCTCTAAACTGAAATATGTCTTTACATAAAGCAAGGTTGGCAGACCCTTCAGTGGCATACCAGAGAAGTGTTAGAAAGGCAGGTGCTGATTTGCAATTACCCTGTATACAAGGTGTCTGAACAATATTGATTATTTCTGTTATTTACTAATTATTAGGTTTGTCATTACAAGACATTGTTTGAATTTCACCTAGTCTGCCCTTGTCAGAGGGACAAAGGACACTTACTTTATCCCAGAAATTATCAAATTAGATTCTTAGCTAATTAATTAAGTCTCACTTGCTGTGGGAAGCTACATAGACTAGAATTTGATGTTCTATGTTAGCTGTCTTCCTGATTAAATACAACTTGTGGTTCTCACCTATGCAGGAGCGAAAAAAAAAAAAAAGAAAAAAAAGAAAAAACGAAAAAAAGCACTAAGTGTAGGTTAGAATATAACACTGTTTGTTGACAAGAGAGACAAATACATGCCATTTGTTGGTGTTCTCTGCATGTGGTCTAAAAGGCTCAGCAGCGGAGCCTCTACAATTCTGACATTCGTTAGCACAAATTACCGTGCGGTGCTCCAGAGGAGCCTGTAGCAGCATGCCATGCCATAATTGCCTGGGACACAGCGCCCTGGGTGCTGCAGGGCCTCCCCAGAGCCTGCCAACTGCACGGCACAGGGCCAGCAGCTCGTGGGCCACCGCAGCCACACGCGCGGCCTGTTGGTGAGCAGGCCTCCTGAAACAGCCAGGAGCCAAGGTGACAGCCTGGGATAAACCATCACTCACACTCTGGGCACCTCCCTTCCTCCTCAGGAATAAATTCCTTTATTCCTGTCTAGAAACACAGACTAGACAGGAATAAAGGAATAAAGGAGGGATTGATTGGAAAGGCCTTCAGAGGTACACTCTGGCCTCCAGAGGCTCCTGCCTCAGTGCATCCCAACATGGACAAGGACAGCTCACGAGTTCTTCCCACTTGGATATCAGCATCAATTCCCCAAGCAGAACCCAGCCAAGGATGGAATTTGCCCAAGCTTGCCCCCCTGTCCCCAAGATTGTGGTTTGCAGTTGTTGGGCCTAGGAGGGTCTGGGTGTCCTTGGAGAGCTGGAGAGGCTTTGTTGTGTGCGTGTGAGCATGAGAGAACAGCACTGAACGCGCTCCAGGGAACTGCAGAGTTACATTAACAGTACAGGATTTGAAAAAATATAAAAGTTAAAACCTAAGGCATCAATGTAATTGGCCTATGAAGACATACCTGGGATGCCCATGTGTTTCTATATTGTAGCATTTCTTTAGGAAAGAAAAAAAGGGATATATTTTAGTATGAATTTTTTAAATTGTGGAGAGGGGGAACAAAGAGTCAGAGTAGGGTTAAGCACTATTTTTTGAGATAATATTTTATCTGTGGAATAACCTTCAAGGTAAAAAATTCCCACAGCTTGAACGTGTTTCCCCATTGGCATATCTATATAAATCAAATTAATGCCATCCTAAATTTTCTTAATAGTTGCATGGGCCTTAATTTGCTTGGATCTCCTTTATCCCTGTTTTTCTACCTATAATTCCTAGATACAACACAGCCTAGTGCTACCGCAAGTGTGCTGAACTTGGTAGAGAGCAAACACTGTAGATTTTAGTAATACATGTTCCATTCCAGGCATTAAACTGATAACAACCTGATTCAGTAATAATTCAGAAGAAATAAAGAAACAAAACTAGAACAAGTATATAAACTATACTGTATATGTGCATTGCAGTTAGTGATGAAACCAGAATGACCCAACCGTAAGTAGTTTTAGTAATGCCCATCATTATTCTATCAGTCAATAAATGTATAAAATACAGATAAATATGAAAATCAACGTCATGCTAAAATATCACACAGGTCAGTATCAATACCAGCTGTATCATGCACATTTTCCATGGCAAGATCTAACAGTGCAAAAATATTTGAGGGCCAGTTTCAGTCTGGACGTATATATTGGACCTGAATGAGATTCAGGGTTTCATTCTCTGATAATTAATCCGTCATGGTGATTGATCCATGTTACTCCAGTACTAAACAAAATAAGGCCCGTGAAACCAGTGGATTTCATTGGAGGCTGAGTTGCCTTTCCAATTAAGCTACTCACTAAAGCTTTAGTGAGTGATTTCTGCCACAGGATGGCAACTGTTTGTCTACACAGGCTTAAATAGTAATGTTTTCAGTCAGTGCAATTATTTCCCTTCCTTTGCTGTAATCCCTCCTAAACTGTGCTTCAAAGTTTGAGAGGTATCTTTACCCCCTACAGTAAAAGGAAGCTAAGTCTGAAGTTCAATTCATTATTGCCTACCACAGATATCCTCAGCCTGCAGTAAATTAATGAAAAGGATATGTTCAGCTTGGTTAGCCCAGTGCAATACAGTTATATTCTACTTCCTGTAGCCACTAATTCATTAAATGCCACTGCTGGCTGTGTCCCTACATCCCTCAAGATGTAGCTCTGGTACAATAAGTTCCCAGGAAAACCTCTGAAGACAAGTTTTTAGTTACAAATACTGGGGGTGGGTTGGTTTATTTTGTTAGTTTAGTTTGGTTTAGTTTAGTTTAGTTTTGTTTTCTTTGTTTTTAATTCACATGATGAGACGCAAGCAAGCAACACAATCTGGAATTCATATAGTTAAAATTTTGTTTAGAAGTCAATATTGCTGGCATTATTGAAAAGACAGAAAAATATTATTTAGCTTCCCTCTTGGCTATGTAATTACAAGTAAATAATAATTTGAGCTATATTTTACTTGGCACAACAAGTATTGAATATCTTCTATAATGATGAACTATAATGATAATATAGAAGTTGGGGAGGTATTGATAGGCTCAGAAAATTGCTTGGGCAAAAGAAAACACTTCTAATGAGCCAAGTCAAGAATGATTGTTTGTCTAATTGAAATTCTAGCCATCTAATAAAATAATTCCAAATCTAGTGATTGTAGACAAATGAAAAATAAAACCTAAAAACCCAAACCCAAAATCCTTCTCTCAAAAGATTATTATTAGGGGAAAGGTCTCAGTAATAATAGAGATAAAACTTCTGATAAAACTGATAAAAAGACAATTCCTGGTACCTAGTCACTCCCTACTCTCATGGTGTACGCTTCCACTATTCTTCTTTCTCCTGAGGTTATTGGCTAAACTTTGGAGGCAGGAGGAGTCTGACAGCAAGTCCTGCTGAGGAAAAGATTTGTTGAAAGCAGAGGTTTCTTTCTCCTCTTTGGCAGCAGGAGCATAACTTCATCTTCCTCTTTCTGGGGCCCAATGAGGGGTATTTTTGTGTCTTTTTATCTTACCACGTTTTACACTTTGTTTTTCTTCCTCTCTCTGCAATTCCACTTTGCAGTTGAATGTACCAGATATGGAGCATCTTACATATAATTGATGCTTGTTCTTTGATACCCTAAAATCTGTACTGTCCAAATCTCATGCCTTTTTCTTCTTTACTTATCAGCAAATAGTCACAGGTGAGTTGTTTCCTGTGGTCTCCAGGGTCACCACATGTCACTTTTCTTACCATGTCACACCCACATTCCTCTACACTGCACCAGGTCCTCACTTTCAAGCCTCTGTTGCTATATACCATGCCCATACTCTGTATTACTTCATTATAAGAAGATTATAAAAATGTTATTTTTCTATACAGAGAAAACTTCAGTTGTTACTATCATTTACACAAAAATAAAGAACTCTTTAAGCAGATCAAGACAAGTCCCGACAAGGCCCAAGAAGAATCAATCCAGAGGCCTTTTCCTGGTTTCAGCTGGGTATCGAGGCTGTACCATTCATGTCAGCATTTAAGTTTTTGGGATATGGATGCAGGAAGATTTAGTGAGCTTTGTAAGTAAAAAATGAAAGGTGACAAGCTGGACAGCTGCCAAAACAGGCCATAACAGCACTTACCCTGGTAGTGTTGGAAGCTTTAAAGGAGGTACTAGCCACCCTTCCACTCCAGGAGGAAAGATAACCACATACCAACACACTGCTGACAGCCCATGAAAACAATTATCTTTAATTTCAACTATGAAGCAAACCCACAGACATTATGAAATATTGGAACTGCTTGAGTGGTTTCAGATACATGTGGTTCAAACGAATATCTTCAGGAAATGGCTTGATATTTGACTCACCAAGATCAATGTGTTATGCAATTACCAAGAACATGTTTACACAGTGTAATACTTTGAACATATTTTCCTAGAATTCACGGGAATACCAATTTTGCAATGAAATATAAAGTCTTGATAAAGGCTGGAATTCTGCTTTGTGAAAGTTTTCTTATATAAACATTCATAATAGCTCCTAGGATGGAGATGCTACTAAAGCAGAAAGGAAAAAATAGTTCAAGCAAGCCATACTTTTTCTTTTAAAGTAAAATGCCAATAACCTATCATGACTGTGATGGTATGACTCACTTTAATACTGACACATATAGATCCCACAAACCACAGAAACATTTGGGCTGTTATTTTTAATGGCCTTTTAAAGACACAAACAATAAAAGCAAACAATAAAACATCTTTATTGTTTTGCTGTACTTGGCAAAGGAACTGGAGCTTTTTGGATGGTGGCTGTGCTGGGTCTGGCTGGGATGGAGTTAAATTTCATCACAGCAGTCCAGATAGTGTCATGTGCTGCATTTGTGACTAAAATGGTGTTGATAAAGAGCCAAAGTTTCTGCTGTTGCTGAGAAGTGCTTGCACATCATTCAGGCCAGAAGGCTAAAAGGATGAGCCAAAAGCTGGGGAGGGGACACAGCTGGGACATCTGGCTTCAACTGGCCATGGCTAGTCCACACCACACATCATGTTCAGCAGTAAAAGGCACAGGAAAGGCAGGGGAGAGGGTTTCATTATTAAGCCCATTATCTTCCAAAGGAACTACTCATGCTGAGGCCCTGCTTCCCAGTGGCTGGACATTGCCTGCTAATGGGAATAAGAGAATAAATCTCCTCCTCTCTCTGCAATTCCTTGTGTGATCTTTGCTTTATTCACTGCACTGCCCTCATCTCAACCCACCAGCCTGCCCATCTTATCTTCTTCACCCCTGCTCTTGGGGAGAGTGAGATCTACAGGGTGGGAAGCTCTTGGAACCCTGGAAGCTGAGAATTTTGAATTCTCTGTGCTGAAAGGCACCGATCCACAAGAAAACACTGCATTTGACCTTAGACCTTGGGAAAGGCTTCCAAAATTGAGTGATAACATTAAAATCATGCTTGTGTAATTTGAATAGAAGGTGTGGTGTCACAGGGTGAAAAATTTGAGATGTAAGGTTTTGGAATACAGTAATACATATATTTATATATGTATCAATATGGAGGTGTTTGGTGGCTAGATACTTCTTTTTCACTTTCTTATTCCTTCTACATGGGTTTAGATGGTGACTTATAATTGGATAAGAAAATCTGCATTGCTGAACTTAGGGGTTTGAGTATTGGGTTAGAAATAAAAATAACTTAGGTGGCAAATCATTATTGGACAAATTGTCCTTGAAAAATCTCTGCAGAGCCAGAGAAACGCCATTATAGCCTTGTTCCACCTCGTTAACAGAGCTCACAGCTTCTAAGACTGTAACATAGATAAGAATTAATAAACAACTGAGTCTGAACAAGAAAAAACCCATATCTCCTGTATTTCATCCCAGCTACAGGAAGTGAGGGTTGGAAGGTGGAAAAGAAGCCCACACCCCAACAGGAAGCCTGAAGGCCAGTTGAGGTAGACCCACTAGAATGCATTTATTTAAAAGTAGTGCTGCTATTGCCACTGCTTTCATATGCCATAAAGAATAATCTCATTGCAGACTCTTTGACCCTCCAAAAAGCAGGCCTGAAAATAAACAGTTTATTTGTAATACCATAATATAGAAATATCATATTGATTGCAATAAAATTAGGAACTGTTCTTTTAGGGCTCCTGTAGCAGAGGGATAAACATGAAGTTATTTATAATTTCATCAAAATAGCAGGAAAAAAAACCAACAAAATTTATCTGGGTCAAATTCCAAAGTCAATTACAAAGCTCCTGATTACTTCAGGTTGCAAAAATTAGTCTTTATAAGAAAGGAATCAGAAATGAAGGCAAACAAAGTCTAGAAGTTACCCAGATAATAGAAACTTTTCCAAATCAGTATATATAATTTCTCTTGTCCTCAATTCATCTGGGAACTCTTACACATCTTCCAAAGTCAGAAGAATATTATCATTTTCTAGGCTATGATTCTACTGCAGCACCCAGGGCCATACCAGTCCATTTAAAGATCAAATAAATGCATGTTTCTTTGAGTTTGTCCAACATTAATTATAAGTGAACACTAAAATACGTAGTTTGAAAAATGAAGTTTTTCTTTTGTAACATGTCTGCCAAATGTCAAAGTTCTTGAACATTCTTAAAACAGGCTACTTTAGCAAAAAACAGCAAGATGGTATGGAGATTAATAGATGGAAAACTAAGATTACCTTTCTTTCTTGTTGTACGTATTGTTTCAAATGCTTTGACAATAATTTAGCACCCTTTCCATCTTACAGGTGGGAAACTGAGTCAGAGGGAAGTGGTTCAGCCACCATTTGCTAAACTAGGAGAACACAGGATGTAACTCGGGTTAGGGATGGAAAAGAAGATATCCTGGATATCAAACCCAGTCTTTCACTTAGATTCCATGAGTGTGGGGGTACAGGCTACACAGTTCTAACTGCTGGTGTTTTCTCTTTTAAGTAAATGTGCCTTTATCTTTTGGGGATTCTTACTTTTCTTGGGTGGGGGAAGTGAGGGGAAGCTTAGGGAGAGCATCATGTCATTTTCAGTTCTCTGGTCTTATGAATTGAAAGACAATCACTCAGGTATATTTTTGAACTGCAGGGGTGTGTGGGCATATATATATATATGGAAAAAAAAATAAAGATGAAAAGAGAAAAATCCCAACAATTTTTCCCACATGCTAGTGAGGCTACAACCTACTTGGCACTTGTGATGTCTTATTCAGTCTGAATAAATAAAGATTTACTGCTCAAGTTCAATATATTTTGTGATGACATTAGGTAGGTTCCTCCTCCTACATCACAGGTGATAACCTTAACTTAGGTAAAAATCTCAAGACACAGAATCTTTCTGGTGGACTGTCATTTATTGGACTTCAACATAATAAGGCCCTCCAGATTTGTAAATGGCAGGGATTGGAGCTCACAACTCACTGTAAGTACATAAAGAGAGAAAAATAAGAAGAGTAATTACACTGTTCACTCATTCATTTACTCAGCAGAGCACAATTCTGGAACTAGACCACAGAAATTATAATGCTTCAAATACATTCAGTAAAATTATCTTACATAGTTTCCCCTTATAAAATTCCCAGTGAACTGCAGAGGCATACAGTAAGAATTAGATGAGAAAAACTTTATCTGTTGGGACTAATTTTCTACATCCTTGCATTTTTATAGTAATTTATGCCTCTGAATAATAAGGTGCAAAATATTTGTGAAACATAATTCTCCATTCAGCTATAAATCTAGTAGCAATGACATTTTTTACATACTTTACAGTGATACACATGAACATATGTGGCATATTGTCATACAAAAGAGCGTGGAACAAATTTAAAATTTTATCGTTCTTTCACAAAAATTTCCAAAGGTTTGAAGGTTATAATATTTTATTTCTTTTCTACTACCCAGTTAAAAATGATCTGAAATTTCAGATTCCCCTTTCATATACTTTTGTTGAATGCAAATATAAGCTGTTTTAAACAAATAAAAGGGAGAATTTAAGGTGGATAGCTTGAAAAGAATTGAAAGGATAGGTCATAAGCGTTGCACTGTAAAGGATGTCTCATAAAGATTGTGTTCTAGGTTTTTGGTTTTATTTTTTAATTTTCTTAACTGGTAAGCCATTCATTTTTAATAAAAAAAGTTCCAAAAAAGGAACATCCTTTTCCCCAACAAGTACTTTTGACACTAACACAAAGTTTTGCGAGAAAAAATTCGACTTACATAGAGTGGTTTTGACCGTGAGAGTACCAATTAGCTGACTGAGGTTATTCAAGATTAAAGAAAGTAAAAATAAATGCACGGGTTTTTTCAAGATTAAAAAAAGTAAAAATAAGTGCACAGTTAATACGAGCACAACAAAATAATTGATCTCATAGAACGCTCAGTGTTTCAGAACAGTGATATAACCATAATCATAACAAAGTTAAAAAGAAGGAAGTGATAGGAAGGAATTTCCTTATGTTTTTAAAAATGGGATACACTGCAGTTATGAAGATGATGTTCTTTAAAAGTAAACTAGGATTCTACATAAACTTTCCCACATATTTTGACCTATTGAACTTATTTCCCACGTTTTAACATATTTCACTGTTTCCAGCTGATTTTCTTCCCTGCTAGGACTCTACTTGTTGAGAAGAATGATTTTTAGCATAGACTAACCCAAATAAGAACTATACTGAGACTAGAATGCTGATATTGCCTTTTTTCCATGAGGACCAAGAAATAGGAATAGAAGTAATATTTGAAGAATTATATTTAAACATACTTAAATAATTCTGCTGAGCTTTCCTTACCAGAACAGCCATATATTCTCACAATAAAGAATTTGTCTAGAATATTCCTCACTTAAAACATGATAAATTTCATAAGCTAAAAATGTTCAAACCTCAAAAGCAGGCAGAATAGAAAAGAAACCCTAAAAAAATGCTGAAATGCTTTAAAATACCTTGAAATATCGTCACATATCCATGTTTATTTCAGAATATCTTTATAATCCTATTAGATTGTTTGCAGAATTCAGTGTCTTCATTTCCCCAAGAGTGTGTTCTGATTCCCAGATCAGTCACCTCTAAATTTACTTTAATTGACATATTTTCCCTCCCATATTTTATTATTGTTTTTTGATG
This sequence comes from Erpornis zantholeuca, assembly GCA_013400515.1. NCBI lineage: Eukaryota > Metazoa > Chordata > Aves > Passeriformes > Timaliidae > Erpornis > Erpornis zantholeuca. The sequence goes on along the minus strand of VZTN01004311.1, from coordinate 12,616 downwards.
CCATAATGGATTTTAAAGCTAAATGAGCAAGAGAAACATGGAAATTCAATAATACCTTTATTATTGAGGTCTCAAACCTGTGCAAGTCTAAAACAAGGAATCATTTCTCATTTTACACAGTTTGGGTTTTTCCTTCTTTGCCATATAATTAGACCTAAGTATTTCCATTATAAAGTACATATTTAGTATGAAGATAAAAATTTGTTTTCCAGTAGAAAAAGAGGACGGAAGTAATTAAAGCTATTTAATGCCCTAACTAGGATATTGTGAACTAGACAAATTTTAAAGCATTAATGAAGAAAAATCTCAAAAATAACTGGAATGCTGGCATATATATGTAGTGATAGAACCAGACATGATAATTTTAAACTGAAAGAGGGTAAATTTTGATTAGATATCAGGATGATATTCCTTACCATGAGGGTGGTGAGGCCCTGGCACAGGTTAGCCAGGGAAGCTGTGGATGCCCCATCTCTGGCAGCATTCAAGCCAGGCTGGATGGGACTCTGAGCAATCTGTTCTGGTGGAAGGTGTCCCTGCCCATGGCAGGGAAAATGGAAATAGATAATCCTTAAAGTCCCTTCCAACCCAGGCCATTCCCCATGTATGTCCTACATTTAAAGCTGTAGGATTTACACTGTATAATGGAAAAATATCGCCCCATCATGTCAGCCCTGCTCAATCCATGAAAGAAGTTTCCAGAAGGAGGGGCCAGGACCTCTCACCTCCACAGCACAAGGCATAATATGGCCACCAGGCAAGGTCAAGATGAAATCTTTCACCTTTTCCCCTTCAGCGCTCTTGGTGTGACTCCACACAGTTTGTTGCAAAGCCTCACATAGAACTGGAAGTGTCTGGAGTAAGGTCCTGTGTGAAGTGCTTCACCATGGCTCTTATCCAACAACAACATTCCCATAAATGTATGTTGCCTTTCAAAGCTCTACAAAATAGCTCAGCCTTGCTAATAAATAAGGATCACTTAAGCACATACTTCGATGTGTTGCTTAATTAAGAAAAGGGTCAATTACTAAGATGACATTTCTGTGAATAAAATGACAAAGCTATGGCCTGGGATAAATTTGTTTTTCTATGAAGACATGTCTCTAAAGGGACTGTACAGTCTTTTGGGTAAAACAAGCTAAACTTTCTTCTGTTAATTAGCAAATTAAAGAAAATTAAAAATATATAAAAAATAATTAAATTATTACTTCATTTTAGAAAAGGATTCTGGCATTTCCGTGATGATCATTTGCGTCCTCACCTTGTCTGTAAACAAGCATGAGTGCTGTTCTGTGCTAGGGGCACTGAGAACTTTGAATTCCTAAGTATTTATTGGGCAGATGAATCATATATAATTATTTTATGGTCAGAAACATCAAACTGACACAAGATTATTCTCATCTAACATATCTTCATTAACACATTTTTTTTACAATCAGTTTATTCTAAAAAAAAAAATACTTTCATCTGGTATATACTTTTACCACACATATATACTACCATATAAAACACCCCAAATTACAAACCTCAACCAAATTCCTATGAATGAAACATTGAAATGTTCATTGAAATTCCTATGAAACTAGGAAACATTAAAGGGGCTCTCCAACTCCTGCCCTTTTTTTACATTTTCTTTTTTTGTTAACTTCATAGCAGACTTGTCATACACATTGGAGTTTGTTTTATCTCTGATACACTGAAAAAAGACAATTTTTTAGATATTTGTATATCATTTTTCTGCAAGATTATCACTATTTCTGGCTTACATAGATTTTTGCTAATCCTTCACATCCATTTACCCAAGCTGCTGCCTTTGACAGATCTAATGAATGGCATATTTTGTAGCATGTTGACTGGTAAAATATTTAAAAAACAAGGAAAACATTGACTGAGGTCAGTAAAAATAAATAGCTTATCTCTGTGCTGCATCTCCTTTTCTTTCTTATATTTTTCTTGTCAAAGACATCAGTAATGTTTCATTTTCAGAGTCACTGTTTAGAAAGGCTGAGGATTTAAATGTCACCCTTCATTATTTTTTGATGTGATAAAGGTTTCATACCACAGACTTCCTGAGTAAGGATAAATGTTTATCCAATTCTTTTAGGAAAAGTATTAATTTTGGTTCTTAAACCAGTTTTTTATCAGAAGTCTTTGGTTCTTTGTTACATACGCTATTAAATAGATCTTATGAGACTTAAAGTTCATCTACAAAAGTATTTTATGCATTTTCTGAAATGTCCTTTACGTGTTTCACATTTAAATTCTGCCAGGTAAGGGCTTGATAACTCTTCCCAATAGGAGAGATGGTGGTTAGGTGACACAGTGAATTAACTTTAAGACATTCAGAACCACATGCTCCCATGGCCTTTATGCCTAAAGGAGTAGTAAATCATTACACCACCTACTCCTCCTAGCCCAAAAAATGAAAGTAAAAATAAAAAAACAAAACAAAAATATNCCAATTGTCTTATCTTTCTCCAGATTCAACATGTGAGCTAAAGGAGTCCTGCCTTACTCAGATTCCTGCCAGGCAATAAAAAATGGCCAAACTAATCAACAATTTCATGTACCAAAAAGCTTGTAGGACATCCAGCCTGTATCTATCCAGCTGGGAAGAGTGATGTTCTTGTCAGCTCAGCCCACAGCTGGAGGGACACCTCATTGTCTAAGAGGGATCTGTGCAGGGCACATGCTTCCATTCCAGAGGGGCAAGTGAGGTTCTTAATACAAATACCTCGTTTAAGCAAGCTAATTGAATGGAATAAATGGAGGCTTAGTCCTGATAAAATGTTTCTTCCATAATGCCAGTCCTGAAACCAGCAAGAGCCAGGAGAGTTTACAAAGATAAAACACACATCCCATGCATGCTAATTATTCCTGCCAGGATTTCTGGCCATTCTTGAAGTAAGGAATGTGGCACACAATGAAACTGTATTAACTGCATGAACAGAAGCCTGCCAAGGCACATGCAGTTTTAATACATTTTTTTAATCTAACTTTCAGTATTCTTGATACTCTCCCTCTTCTTCTGCATTTCTAGACTCCAACATGAGCATTCCCACCTGCTATCCCAGAGTTTCAGCCCCAAAATATTTTGGGTTATGCAGAGAGGCTAAAACCAAAACCTTTCTAATTCTTGAAATCATGATTGTTGCTGTGGCAGGATCCTACACTGGGGAGTGTAGAAATAGTGTAATTTGCTACCTCTTTGTTCCTTGCAAATATAAATACTTCATATACAAACACTTCTAAGTGTCTGCAATTAAAGAAAGGCAAATTGCATCTGATTCCATTATAGGTAAAGACATTTACCTTTTACTAAAATTATGGTTGCAGAATTGTGATGGTTTGTTTTCCTTTTTCTTACAAGTATGCCTTTGAATGTTATGGAAGACTAGGGAAGGATTTCATCAGGGATCCTTCCAAGCTCCGACGCTTGTTTACGGCATTTTTTAAGCAGCATTATTAGTGTTAGGAAGATTTCCATGTCTGCATTTCTATTCTGTGAAGTTTTCATAATTAGGTATGTATAATTAAGATTTCCATTAGTGGGTTTTTTTTTTATTATTCCCTGTGTCCCAGTAAAAATGACAGTTAAATGCCTTGAGACTGTTATGCCTTAATTGCTCCCCAAGAGTTAGATTACTGAGTTAGGACCTGATTCATACACATTTTATGCACCATTTCCTTGGCTTTTTTTTTAATTTAACATTTTGCTCAGAAACTTATTATTACCGAGAAAAGTGCCAATACTTCTTATTTACGTAAATCCCTTGACAATAGTTGCCATGTCTTCCCTCTGCACCTCATTATGCACTACATGCATTCCAAAGAGAAAGAATCAGCTGCAATAGTCCAACCAACCAAATATTTACAGCTTTTTGTTGTTATTTCAACGTTTCAGATAAATCACGCCATGGGTTTCAGCAGTATATACCTCAGAAAAGTCACTCTGAATACACATCACTGTAAATAAAACCAGATTTTGAATACTAAGACACAACCATCAAAAGAATGATCAAGAAAATGGGAGCACACACAGCAGCCTGTTTTTCAGACTTTATAAATATTTCATCATAAGACTAGTCACTATTATGCAGGGGCAAGCTGCTAAAAGAATATTAAAATAATTTGCTTAAGAGTCAGACATAGAGTTAGTAGAAGTCATGTTGCTCCTCTCTTCCATGGAAATCAAACAGCAATGGGAAGAAGAGCTTCTCTCACTGCCAGCAGGCATAAAGCAGCTCCCAGCAAAAATGCTGAGCTGGAAAGGGTCAGGCTGCAACCTTGCTCTAAGTGGAATGAATCACTTCCATACCAGCCCTGCTGTAAATGACAGTATTATTAGTGCAAGAGAGTTGGGAAAAAACACTCATAACATACCTACTGTAAAGCATTTTTTCATTTAGCATAAAATTAGCAAATTTACTTACTTTGCATTTTCTGATAACTTGCCTACCACTCCAGTGTCCCACAAACCTAGAGTCTGTCAACCTAAAGAGCACTGAGCATGACAGGAAACTGAGTTACTTGCTGTACTCCTCTGCCTTGGAGACCCATCCTAGTAAGACAAAATCTCCTTTCCTGCTCTGATTTAAAAAA
>VZTN01004309.1:27637-107288 GCA_013400515.1 Erpornis zantholeuca | reverse complement strand
GTTGTATGTCTTTTTGATTCCTGGGGGTTTTGACATGATTTGGTTTTGGAACTTAGAACTTCTTTTTAGAATAATCTTTGTCTCAAAGCATACTTTTTTCCCCCCTTAAAACTCAAAAGCCTCAGTAAACTTTGTATTCTCCTTCAGCATGCTGCCACTTGATCTCTAGCACGTTAGGTGCTGTCTCAAATGGGTGCTGTGAAAGGCAGTTGATTAGTTTTGAATAATTTTTTCCACCATTTCTGGAAACAGTAGTTTGAATTCTGAGCTTTTAAATGTTGTTTGTGGTCCAGACACTGTTTTTAAACATTTCTTTATGATTTAATCAGTGAGAGGTTTTTAAACAAGGGACCAGTCAATGCTCAAAACAAAAGTTGCTGTCTTTTATGGTCACTTAGTTGAAACATTTCTTTAAAGAAAGCAATATAGTGCTATACAAATTAATTATAAAGGTACATTAGAATACAGCTTAGTTATTTTTTTCCTGGGTGGTCCTGGGTCTGACATGGGTCACTCCACCACCATTTTACCAAACACTGGTTGGCTTAATGGTATTACAATGGGCCTGGGTCTACTGTGACTGCACCACCTCTTACAGGATGTAGAGGCAGAAATTTGCAGTGCTTTGAAAACAAAACTCTGTGCAGTAGCATTCACTGTGTGTTGTGGGAAATGCAAATAGGGAGTAAATTTTTTCCCCCATTGTTTCAAATTCAGTCTTGAGTTTGCTACATGTGAGTAAGGGTTTTTTAGGAATTAATGTGGTCTCGTATTCTGCAGTACTCACAGTATAGACTAATTATATAAACAGTCCTTCATCTAACCACAGGCAGTCATTTTAAACTGATATTTAGTAACTCATACGTGTTTGCAACTGTACATATGTAGGAGGCAAACTGTTACTAGGAATAAAAAGCCACTTGTGAAAGTGATTCTCTTACTTCCTCACAATTATTCTGCTTTAGCTATGGCTTCACTATAATGAGTAACAGTAAATGAAATTTTCACTCTATTGCTGTGTAGTAGTGGCAGATCACAGGTAGTGTAGAAAGCATTTTGTTTTCATTTAACAGGATACATGGTATCAGGTGGTGTTGATTGACATTTCTTGGATCCTGCTTTACACAGCATTTCATGCAAATCATGTTTGAATGAGACTGCTGCATCAAATTACATTTCTTTCAGATTATAGCCCTTGCAGATGTGAGACAGATCTTGTTCAGCAGCTGGCAAATGGCTTTGGTTTTTAACAGGTACTGTTTTCACAACTTGACTGCAAAGCTCTGTAATTAAAGCACTTAAGATAGTGAAGGAATGATGGGCACTCTCTCTTATCAGATCTATAAGTAGTAGCAAGCAAATGCAGCATGAGATCCCTCCAGCTGTCAAGTATTGTCAGGCTGCCATAGAGGAAATGCAGTTTAAAATGCAGGTGACATAAGACCCAACATCCTCCATTTGCTAGTGGGCTTCTGATTAATCACGATTACCATACATTATCATACCATCAAATTTAATCATATCAATGAATTCCCATCTGCAGGAGGAGCAGCAGCAGCTAAACATGATGGTAACAGCTATTAAATAAGAGAGAAAGAGCTGATTTCTAAATGCAGTAACCCTTTAACTTGTCATGCTGGCTCTAGTGTGCACGTGCTCTGTAGACAGTAAAATGGAGCAGAAAACTTGTGCATTTGTATTTTATAGTTATTGTCATTTATCCTTCTGTTAGGTGATTCCTTAGCACAGCCAAGGAAAAACAGTTAAAGATTTTTTTTTCCCCCTGTGTTAATAATGCTTCAATCTCAGCTTTAGTTATCTCCTAAACACAGAATCACAGGATGGCTGAGGTTGATAGGGACCTCTGGAGGTCACCTGGTCCATCTCAAGCAGGACAGCCTGGAGAGGTTGCCCAAGACCNCATCCATCTGTTCAAGCAGGGCCACCTGAAGCCAGTTGCCCAGGACCACGTGTGGATAGTTTTTGAATATCTCCCAAGGATGGTGCAAGTGCTCAGGCATCCTCAGAGTAACAAAGTTTTTTGTCTAGATATATAGGTTGTACTTCGGTTTTTGTATATCTCTATGAAAGAAATGTGAAGCTTCTAAAGTATTTTAAGCAAAGCACAAATTTTTATCAAGTCAAAAGAGGGAAAAGTATTATGTATATGCTATTTTGCTATTAATTAAGTACTCTTAAAGAGATACTTTGCAGAAATCAAGATCTGTAAAGAAATCCAATTAAAGTATGCAGTCTGCTGAATACAATGCAGTAAGAGTAATCTAGAGTTTAAACACTGAACAGAGAACTAAAATGTATCTATCATAATACTAGAGATTATTAGATGATAGTATAGGTATCTTAAGCTATTTCACTGAGATGATAAAATGTCCTTTTAAAAGATAACTTAGTACATTCGTGTCATCACAGTACAAAAAAAGTAAATCTGTAAACTGGTATTTGTTCACCTTCTGCGCCTTCAGTTCTTGCTAATTCTTTAGAATGTGAAAGGGGAAGAACTTCATTTTTTTATAAAACAGTAAGTCACTACTGTTTATAATAAAATGAGGCAGTTCAGAGAGATATTACGGGTTAACTGTAGGATACCCAAAAATGAATAAAAAGGGTCCAGGCCTTCTTACCCAACACATGAATAGTACATGTGTTTGCAGGCATATTGGGAACTGAGTATATAAAGTTCTCACATCAATGTGTTTGTAAGGTCAGAGATGTGCAGAACACCTCAAAAATGAGATTTCCTCACATAATTAAAAGTTGAGAATCAGGTAAATTGGTTACTAAGTGATCAGGTCATTTTCAAAGTCCAGCTTAGCAGCAGTTGTGTTTTTTGTCTTCTATAAATCTGGCTGCTTCTTGGCTTTTTTGTAGCAACCTGAGCATTTTTTGTTAAAGGGAGGAACATCATTCTCAGGTCACATTGAAGTTCTCTGGCTTGCAGGCCACCAGGATACACATAAGCACTGTGGTAATATTAACGTGGAGTAGTCTCTGGGAAGTCCAAGGGAAAGGTATAAATTTTGTTCAATCTTACCCCATTTGTTCTGAGAATAAACCCAATGGTTTTGGGTCCCTAATTTTTTACTCATCCATAAAACTGTTAGCTTTCAGCACAAAAAATTTGCAGAAGGATTTTAATAAATGGTTATCAAATCCTCATCTCTTAAGGGAGAGTTCATTGTTTTAAATGAGACATATATCCCTTAAATTCTTTCTCCAATTTCTCTTTCTATTGTATTTGATCTTAAAAAGAAGGCACCAAACAAAAATTATCATGCACTCTTCTACACCCCACTCCTGCAGAGGATTGCAAACTTAAGTGAAATTGAATCCTCCAGATGAATTAGTTTAAGAATGTAGTGTTTAAAAAACCCCTTAAGTTTGTGGTTTGAGAGGTTCGAGTTTACTCTTCCTTCAGTCCATGCAGGCTGCAGCAGCTTGTCTGTCGCGCTATTTCTCATTATGGCTTGTCTCTGCTGGAAACGCTCTTCCTTCATCCATATAAAACAGACGGATGGGAGTGTGGGTGTTTTGCACATCAGCACTTTAAATTAGGAATTTAAATCTAGAGCTGGAATTTAGTTACCAATACATTTGCTATGTCGGTATTTCATTAAGGACTCTCTGAAGCAGTTCTCCTGTGGAGAAGTGGTTGCATGTGGGCCCTTCTGCTTTGTTGCTTCTCTTAGGAACACACTGAAGTTGGGAGTATTTTTGTCTCCATTGCAACATAAATCTGTTCCTGATGGATGTTTTGCAAGGATACTCTGAAACTGGATGAAACTTGATGAAATGTTTTAGTATACAATAGTTTTAATTTTTAGCTTCAGTCTCCTGAACCACTAAGGATTGTCAGTATGCTGGGAATACCCATCTGTCTGTATTGCCCATGTTACTTATTTTAGCTATTTGATCATAAGTTGGCTTAAATAACAGGGGATTTCTTGCCTTTCTCTCCTGCTTGTACTGGTTTTCCATGTTGGCTTGATTCTATTTTGAGACCCTCAACAGTGAAATAGGGCATTGGTGATTTCTCTTGCAGATGACCTAGACTTCTGCCTAAGCATCCCAACACTCTTTCTTGTCCCTTGGAGTTATGTAGTATCAAAGAGGAGCTTGTCCAAGTTGTGTGGTACATTATAATATTAAAAATAATTTCCATTTCTGTTGAAAGTATCAGTCAATTCTCTCTGACTCAGTCTGCCTGTAGTGCCAGGATCCATGAAATCTTCATACTCAAACCAGTGTTTGGCTATAAGTTTTCCCCTCAGAAAATACATTCCAGAAACTTTGAAAAGACTCACATATGGGTAACATAAAATTGTTGTCTGGACTTCAGTGATCATTCTGAACTTTTTGTTCATGATTGGGATGAATTCAAGGCATGACTTATATTAGGTAATCTTACCCCAAATCTTTTGGGAAAACTATGGTGTTTGCTAGGTTTTAGTTCACTTTCATTGTGATTGTCACAAACATCAGAGGAACAATACTGAATCATTGAAACTGTATTTTAAAAGTATCTAAATTAATTTTATAATAAAATATCTCCATGAGTCATTCCTTTCTGTATGCTGTACAAAATAAAAGAAAATGCTGTGTAACTTGAAGACCCATGTTTTGTGGAATATAGAGATGCATATTTCTACTTGAAAATTTTTGACCCATATCCAAGATATGTGAGCAGGGTTTCCTACACAAGAGGATGAAAAGTCAGTTCCTTGCACAAAAGGTAGGCAGTTTAGGAAAGCTTTTCAAAAAGTCTGGGGGCTGCTGAAATAAGAGGATTAACATCTTGTGACAGATGGCTATAGTTTTAATTGTCATAGGTTATAGTGGTCATTATTCTTTGCATTTAAACCATATAAGAAGAATTAACTGAGTGCCCCTGCTTAACTGTCAATGGGGTTCTACTGGCTCTTTGCATTTTAAGTGAGGTTAATAAATGGAAACATGTTGTACAGGCAGGGTGTATTTTATTGAAGGATTCATGAAGTTTCAATGACGTTGTTAAGGTATTTAATTAGTCTCATGAAAAAAAGTGGAGTGACCCTTTTAGAGAAGCTGATAAATCATATAATAGCTGTTAGATCCTCTTTATTCCTTGCTTTATAAGATTAACTTTGTGCTAAGCAATTTATGCTAAGTTTTCCCTTTTATTGGTAACCAAAGTTATCTGTCCTTCATGAATAGATTACTGGAGATAACATCATGTAATTAACAAGAGATGCAGAAAAGTAAAAGTACAATTTGTGTAAGAATTGTATGAGAGAAAATGTTAATTTCTTAACTAGGAAGGATATTTAAAGGGATAAAAGGAAGGCAAAATAGTTCAGTTCTTTGAAAGGATTAAAGTAACCTTATCTCGTGTTCTTTCAGAAGGTGGGATTGCCTGTGTGAAAGTCATGTTCAATGAGCTATTCACAACTCTAATGAATTGTAGACACAAGTTTGCATTGCCTTTTTTTTTTTTCCAAAAGTGATTTATAAGATGTAAGTTATGCCTTAGCTATATTGAATAATTGAAATTAGTAAAAGGGGAAGTTGAACAACCTGCAGTTATTTAGAATTGTATAAAAATGTCAGTCTGAAGTGCAGTAAATCAGTGTGTGTGGGAGGAAGAGTGGGTACATTTTTTTTTGTAAGAATAAACTTCACAAAATTAAGGATTTAAGACAAAATACCTGTCAGTAGCACTTCATTGTGCTGTTATCTTCTCCTTTAAATTATTTCAAAAACGTATCTGATTTTGTTCTCTTTAGAAATCTACACAGAATCCTATTTCCATTGTAATTTCCTTCTAGACCTCAGTTCTTCAATTCTTACGGGCCACCTTTTTTTTTTCTTTTTGAATTTTCAAAATAAAATTGCATGAGGATAAATTAAATTATGGAGTCCAGAGCATTCCTTAAAAACAGGAAAAAGCACAGACCTCTGCTGGGTTGTTCTTATGGATATTTGGTAGCTGTCATGGTAACTTTTTCTGTATGAATGTCAACCAACTTGTGGGATCTCATGGAGAAGTCACATAAATATTTTGTCTTTTCCCCCAGTGCCAGAGTTGGCCCCAATGTTGGATTGAGGTTCTGAACCATGGAGCCATGGCTGATCATAGGAATTTGCAATTTTCTTTTCTTAGGTTGAAACCTGTTTGCTTGAAAATAGGTGTTCTGAACATTTGAGTAGGGAGGTTTCCTGAAAGATTCAATAATGGTGAAGCAATAGTTAAAATGTTTTTTGCAGGGAGTCTTAGCTGATGTGTGTACTGAATAGTTGGGTGTAATTCGAAACTGTCCGGATAGCAAAACCATGAAAAATAGGAGTAACTACTGTGCATATACAGATTTATTATGCATCTGTGTTACAGTATGCTTATTTTATCAAAAATAGACCATTATGGAACCTGGCTTTTGCACCTGCTCTTCATTAATTTTTGAAGTTAAATAGCTCTGAGTGGTCTTTTCTACCAAATACCAGAGGGCACTTGGGGGTTATTAGCAACAAATACTTGCAGAATGTAGAATTTAATGTTAATAGTAAAATAATCCACTTCTAAAATTATAGTTTAACTACTGTAAAGCACCAAAAAAAAGAAACCCACCAAAAAGCCAAGCCAAACCCTCAAAAACCTTGAGCAATGGAGAACTGTTATATTTGCTTTGTACTGGTTTTAGGACAATTAGAATTTGGTGTTAGTAAAAGTTTAAGTGATAGCATCATTGTATTTCTGTTGAATTGAAAAAGAAAGTAATGTCATTTGAGAATAATACACAGACACCTCACAACTTACAAAAATACTCATCATAGCTTACATATTATTTTTAAAAAGTTCATGTGTGTCTGGAAGTAGTAGCTCTAGTTAGAGTTTTAGTTTCACATACAATGTGTGATATGAATCAATCACGCAATTGAATTCCTACTGGAATTATGCTGGAAGCTTTTTCAGAAGAAAAATCTCAGCAATGTAAGATATGAAAATACAAGCTTCCCCCTCCCTGTTTTACTGTTATTTAGGGCAGAATTTTTTATCTTTAGGGATATAGAAGCAAAACTGGTGTAGGAGAGAAGTGGAGGTCAGTCTGTCATGTCTGTAAGAAGGAAAAGAATAAAACTAATTTTTTTTTTTGAAGCAAACATTGGTAATTCATTTTTTAGCAAATAACAAATGTCTTAGCAATTAATTTTGCATGATTGGCCTTTGGTTATCAGCCAAGAAATGTGATCAGTCATAATTTAGTAGTTTTTCAAAATGTCATGTACATAAAGTTAGAATGTGCTCAGCAGTCAAATAAGTAGGTATTTGTTAGCAAATCTGGAATCTTACATAAAAACTGGAAAAAACTCCAGAGTTCTTAGCTGCTCGGGATGGAAAAAAGAGAGGCCATTAGTAAGAGTTCCAAACTTCAGGTACTCCCTTCTTGCTCCTTCTTGGGCTGCTCTAAGAGTTATTCTGACCCAAACTTGTGTTATGGCATGTACTTATATGAAAAATAGTACTAATAAAACTAGAGAAAAAAATTCTTAATGTGTCTTAGTGAGCATTTGTTGGGATTTTTTGACACCAACCTTTGGATAACAGTTGGATACCTGTTACTTTGTGTTAAATCAGTGCAGGTATTTAGAGGGCAGTAAATGTTTTACTTCTTAAGATGGATGGACTCCCTTGGTACTGAAGATCACAAAGAGCTTGAAATCAGCATTGCTGCTGTTTTTAACAGTAAAATGTCTTGCTGGTTATTGGTTTGTGTATTTTTTTTAAAATAAACTATAATACCTTTTTTTTAAAGTGTGACCTTTCTTAGACCTAAAATGACCTTGCATTGCTCAGCGCTAAAACTTACCTAAAGTTTATTTCATAAAGGTTTGTTTCCTTATGATGGGGAATACAGATCTGCTCTCTGTGTATAATACTAACAGGCCTTAGTGGCCTAAAGCAAGATGCTGTGCTGGTTGCTGGCCTCATTCTAAATCCTTTTGGTTGAAATTTTCCAAATATATTCATTCTGAGACTGAAACAGTGGGAAAATACTCTTGTGCCCAAGTAAGTTATTTAGAAATGTTTTATTATTGCTTAGTTTCCAAGGAAGAAAATCGAGTTTGGCTGCACTGAAGATGTTTCAGTACATAAGAGCTGTGTGAAATTCAACAGGACTTTCCATGCATTTGCAATTCAGGGCTGCCTTAGGAGGAGATAGATCTGGGCATAATAATGAGGTTGCAGGTTGGCAGGAGAGGGAAGGTCAGTACAAAGAATTGTTTATTTAAAATACAAATACCAAATATTTTCCAACCTGTGCCTGCTGCTTCCCCAGCAGGAGAAAGAGGGGGAATGGCCTGGTGTAAGTGTACAGGCAAGGAATCAGGGGCTGAGTGGGGCAAGTAGGAGCTCTTGACCAGCTGCCACAGCATGAGCTCACCAGCTTGCAGTCTGGAAGCTGGATCCATGCTGGGATTAGGAACCAGTGAGTGGAGTGAAAGGCATGATGGGGATGAGAGAATTTATCTTAAAAGAGTGAGCCAGGACCAGGAGAACAGTAAAGCAGATTGGGCAAGGAATTGAGGAAGATGCTTGAGACCAGGTTACAAATGTGGTTATAGAAGCAGAGTTGGCTGCTTATTTTGTAGGCCAAGCCTGTTACCTTTCAGCCTAGCACTAAAACCGAAGTTTGGAAGTGAGGGGGAGAGACTGATACGGATCTGTTACCTCGACCTGGGCAGGATACATGGAGTTTGGAAGTAGCAGGTAGAGGAGACTGTGATCACTGCAGTGCCATTTGGTGCTTGGAACCAAGCCCAGACAGATCATTTGTGCTGCCAGTTCTTCAGCTCGGATGGCAGATATGTGACACTTAAGATTTATTAGCCCAGGTTTCAGTAAGTTTCCACGTAATTTTTTTTCTCTGGCTATTTTACAGATGACTGAGATATGTGTAGGCATTTGTCTAGGGAAAAATATGAGGAACTTGAGAGCTTCCAAGTCAAGCTCTCTGAAAATGGGGAAAAGGTTGTCTGTCAAGACCACGTCCTGTCCCAAGATGCACGTGTGACTATGTGCTGTAAATCAGATGCAGGATTAAAACCATCTTGTGTGCAACTGCCCTGTTGAACTGGGTTCTCCCATGCTCCTGTTGCAATGACTTTATGCATTATCCAGTGATAAACTAATAGCTAAAAATGAGTTGGTTTGCTGGATGATTTCCTCAAGGGTGTGCAGCATGTGGAAGGGCTGTGTATTGCCTGGGATTGCTGTAAGAGCAATACTTGGAGAAATAGGCTTTTATCATCAAGGCTTCCAAGATGAGGGAATGCATTTAACCTCAGTTTGAAAGTACCTCTGGCAGCTCTTCTGTGCAGTGATGCTAGAGGTGTGTTTTGGGAGCAAAGGGTTAGGATCCTCAAGGCTTGTGTTCGCCTGCTCTTTCGGCAGGCAGTGCTGTCGTGCTCAACACAAGGGAAGGGCAATGCAGTGAACATCCTTGTTCAGAAAAGTTTTCAGAGAACGTTTTCATGGAACAAGTAAATGTCACCTTTTCCATCCCAGACAGCTCCCTCTTGCTCTAACTCTTTAGTCTGCAGACAGCGTGTGAAATTCAAAGGCAGTAGTCACTTCCAAAATGGCAGGAATGTTGTGTGTTGTAACTGTTCACTTGCAGAAGTGTAGCAGCTCCTCCTGCAAACAGCGTGTGTGTTATGAGGACTGTCATGCTTGAGTGTAATATAATGTCTTTTCACTAAATGAAATACCCACAGGAGACTGGCTGACTGGAAGCACTAGCAAGGGGATATAGACCCTTTAATCTCTAGGAATGATAATGTATCAGTTGATGGCTGTATAATGACATAAAATAAGTAGTCACAGTCCCAAATAAGAGGGACTCTCTTATTGTATCTCACATATCCCTATTCAGGTGTTTTCAGGAAGGCCACAGATTTAATAATGGATCTGATCCTTGGTGCCTCTCATCTACTTATTTGGGCTTTGCCAATCCCAGTTGTATTTTGCTGGTAGAAGGCTGTAAAGCAGCTCTGTCTTGTGCTGCTTTGATAGTGAGTACAGTCCAGTTTCGAGGGCCATTTTTGCTGTGAGAGAAATTCTTATCCTAAAATTCCAGTCTTTGTGCAGTACAAATATGATAGAGACTGTACATATACCCTTGGTGAGTACAGCTTAACAGATAGGGTACTGCAACTTAGTTGTTTGGGCCTTTCCTGATGACCATACTTCAGTCTAGGAGGGAGCTTTTGATACAGAATCTCTCTTGAAAAGCTTGTCTTCATCAATGCAAGTTTTAAGCTTCAAGCTGAGCATCACATGTAGACAGAACAGGTCCCATCACTGATTTCAGAATCCTTATAATGCAGAAAGCAAGGGTGCTCACGGATTATTTTTATAACTTACTTGATTCAGTCACGTAATAAGGAAATGGTTGAGAATATGATTTGTGTGAAGCAAAGCTTATTCTATATATCAAAGATTGCCAATGTGTTTTGTCAGCTTCTGATACAAAAGAAAAAAAAATACAGTGTGTATTACTCAATTAAATGTGTCTTCTCCAGAGTTCTGCTCAGCACATACTGCTTCCTGCAATATGCAAAAGCATTAAAAAAAAAAAAAAAACAAGAAAAATTTGTACTCTTTCTTATAATGCTTCAGATGGTAAATTCTGAATAGACAGAAATGTTACTTTCCTCTGAATTCTTTCAGAAAGATGATTTCTTTAATTTTTTGGATGCCATAAATTGTCCTTCCAATCCCCCCCCCCCCCCCCTTTTTTTTTTTAGGTAAAGCTGCTCACTTCTATAGCTTACATTGTGCTAAATTGATGATGAAGAATAGTACGGTTTAAGAAGATAAATGTCAGGAATGTCTTCTAAAGTAGACATGCAGATTTTTTTGGATTAATGGGAAAGAAGGTCAATAATTGCATGGATTTCAATAAGCTTGAGAAGAAATGGCATTCCTGTGCTAGTGGTTATTAAAACATTGTGAATTCATTTTAAGATACTGTACTCAGGTTTAATATTTCTTCCATTGTGAAGGAATGACTCAGTAAGGGGCTGTCAGTTTGTACAGGTGATAGGAGATAATTCGTTCAGCAATTGTATTTTTAAGAGAAAAAAGTTTTAGCAGACAATACATAAATTTCTGTATGGTAACCTTAATTTTAATTCTGCCTTATTAAATAGGGTCCTCCAGACTTCCAGCAGCATACTCCTGGACCAGTTCCTACCAACTTCTCCCAAGCCCCAAGGCTGCCAATCCAGGACCAGTGGAGAGGGCCACCCCCACCACCTCCACCACTCCCTCCTCCACCTCCTCAGGACAGAGATCCTTTCTTCATAGCAGGTAAGCATTTTCAATCCTATTAACAAATAACACCCACCTTTTGTAAAGTGACTCTCCATTGTGACTGCATATCCCATAACATGAAGTATTCAGAAGAACCTGAACCCTGGAAGATCCCATGTGATGTAGCCATGCTGGTATATTCCAAAAATTGTGGTTGTCTTGTATATTTGTACTTCTTTTGATGTGGATTTTTACTTTTTTCTAATATGTCCTTCACCTGTAACTGCCATTAATCTGGATATTTATATAGACACAATAATAAATATGTAAGTGATTGCTGCAGTGAAGTTGTTGCACTTCATTATGTTTTGGATAACAAGTTCTCTATACATTTGGGTTTCCATTAGTAACTATTTAAACCACCTGGGCTGTGTGTGTAATGTAAGAATATGTTATGGTTAGCTACAACAATAAAGCCTAGCAAACCAAAGAGAGAGTAAGTGCATGCTTATGTTTATACCAAATATATGTAATGCATATGTATATAGTATGTTACAGACATTTTACACACATACAGTATGTAAAAATGTGCTATATACCTGGTCAGCAGATGGTATCAATGTTTTATGAGTTCTTCTGTGGTTTAAACTATAATCACTGGAATCCTTCATTGATTTTATTAAAGTAGAATTTCCAAAAGGTATTGCTGATTCCAGCAAAGTACCAGTTGTGCTGGTCTTTAATGGATCAATTCTTTTTATACACAAGTGGCAGGAACAAGAGAAACATAACCTTGAGGGTAACTCTTATAATTAAAACATCCCATACAGTTTTGCATTCTGCAAATTTCAGGTTACTTTCCAAAACAGAATAGAGCTTTATGTTTCCAAAATGCGTTTGCATCCCAGGGAGGTTGTCATTTAATCAATTCTCTCATTCCCACAGATCCAAGGTTCCCAGGTCATCCCTTGTTTGAGCAGCGAAGCCCACCACCACCGCCACCTCCCCCGCTTCTTAACAGCGCCCACCCCGTTCCTACGCAGAGCCCGATGCCGTTCAGCCCGCCCGGGCCCGCCTTTAACCAGCAGGGACAGCAGCCCGTGTACCCCCGGGAGCGGCCGGTGCGGCCCAGCATGCAGCCCCAGGGCCCCGTGGGGATCCTGCACTTCAACCAGCCGGGCTCTGCCACCCCGCGGCCCTTCATCCCCCCGCGGCAGCAGTTCCTGCAGGCGCCAGGACAGCCCTTCCTGTCCCCGCACACGCAGCCCAGCATGCAGGTACGGGGGGGTAACAGAGCCAAAGCCCACTGGGATTGCGGGTCCGAGGGGGATGGCCCTGTAACGCCACTGCTGCTGTGCCTGGAGAGCAGTGAATCTCCTCTCCAGCCTGTGACCCGGTCGGTGCCAGGCCCGTGTCCCAGCTTCTCTCCAGCCTGAGTCCTGATCGGTGCTGGGCATGTGTCCCGGTCTCTGTCCCGCCCTTGTCCTGGTCTCTATCCCGCCCTTATCCCGGTCTGTCTCCCGCCCTTGTCCCGCTCGGTGCCCGGCCCGTGTCCTGGGGCAGCGCGGGGCAGCAGTGCCCTCTGCCGGCAGCGGCCTCCACCCAGGCGCGGAGTGCAGCAGCAGCGGGGCCGTGGGGCTGCGGCTCCGCCGGAAACGGGGCAGTGCTTTGGGGCTGTGCGGAGGGCTGGGATAAATGTCATTAGAAAACCGTGTAGCGGGCAGAAATCCTTGAATTTGTCTGTTTGCACTTCAGCTTTATGCGGGTTTATGTGTAGAACGACTGTGCACTGCTTCTCTTAGTCTGTTTTTTACTCTATATGATTTTGGTTTAACCTGATTCATAGCTGCTTACAGTTCTAAGGACTCAGGAGGGGCTGGAGCTGCTTTTCAGGAGTTTATTGCCTTGAAAGTAAAATATTTTTTTTCTTCGTGTGAAGGGTCCCATGCATCCTCCATTACAGCCTCAACCACAACCTCAGCCTCAGCAGCACCATCACCAGCAGCAACAGCAGCACCATCACCAGCAGCAGCAGCAGCAACACCATCACCATCTGCAAGGGCCTCCGCAGCCCTTGATGCCCATGAACCAGCCACAGTTCAGGCCTCACATGCAAGCCACGCAGCAGCAGCCAAGTAACAACAGGATGCAGTGTCAGCCACGGCAGGGTCCAATGAAGCCAAGGCATGTAAGTACCACACACCTCGGTGTCCTGCATGAGAAGCAGGCATGTAAGCACAGGTTTCAAAACTCACCAGCATGGTTTTTCAGTCCTATTTATTCCCTTCCTGTTATTTCCTCTACTTTCACCATTTCTTGCTTATTTTCTGCCTTGATTGTTTTATAATCTACATTGAAAAATAACAGGTATATGTTTCCCTTTTTCTCTTCTCCTTTAGTCTTCGGTGTTCTTTTTGATTTGGGTCCAGTAGGAGATGTTGCAGTTGCCCCACAACTAGTGGTGAAGGGATTATGAAGGATAGGTTTGCTTAATAAGACTTTACAACTGCTGGAAGTCTGCGATTGTGTGGGAGTCCAGTTCTCTGACACGCTTTCAATTTGAAGGCCTCTCTGTACCACTGCTTATCAGTTTGCTGGTTCAGATGGTGCCTCTCCTGTCTTGTGAGTTTCCTCCCATGCAGCATATTCTGCAGCTTGGTAGATTTAGTAGCACAACAAGCCTGTAGCAGTGCTTAAGACAATGTAACTATAGTTTAGCATAATTGCTTTGATTAGGAAAGTAAATCACACAGTTGAGCCAATTTCTCAGAGTGGTGTTAAGCAAGTGAGATTAAGTTTTGCTTTTAATTAGAAAAAAAGGTTATTAAAGTGTTCTAATTTCTGTGGGGGTTTTTTCTGACATTAAAAATATTGTGCTTCTTCACAAAGCTTGTTTTCCCAAACTTAACTAAATCAGGAAAATGTGAAACCAAAACAACTTCAGCCTGATTTGTGGTGGAAGTCAGCAGTTCTTTTCCTTTCTCCTTTTCAGAGTACCCCATCACAGAATATTGTCAAGCGTTCGAATCAGCAGCTCCAGTCGACTGCTCCCAGGAACAGCAACTTGCGTGAGTTGCCCATAGCCCCATCCCATGCCATGGAGATGAGCAACAACAGGAGAAACTCCACCCCAGCTGCTCAGGTCAAACCCATTACCAGCACCATGTCTGCCACCAAGTCTGTCACTGGTGGGAACTCCCAGGGAAGGCCTGAGATGAAATCTAAAGCAATCACACCAGTGGGCCAGGCAAAATCAGAAGGAAAATCTGAACCAGAGGTAAGGGGTTTTTTTGGTGCTGTTCTTAAACAAAAGACCAAAAACCAAACAAGAAGCAAAGCTCCCACCTTTAAAAAACTTTTCTAGTCTGATTTATGAACTGAAAACACACTTAATATATTATCCACCAAACATTTTTTTGTGCCACTAGAGGCCTCCCTTCTGAATTGCACTTTTATACTGCAATAGCAGAAACAGTTTCCATTGATATAAAAGGTCTGGAAGGTTTGCAAGGCCATGGTGAATCTGTTTTGCAGGAGAAGGAGCCATTTCTATTAAGAAAAGGCAGAATTTGAGTAAAGGTGATCAATGATACAATCCTCTGAAATACTCTTTTTGCCTTTTTATCTTAGGGAATTAGAATTTATTTTATTTTCAGGTGATCTTACTCTTCTAAGTCTGAAAGCCTCTCCTCTGTCATTTTGTATGATGCTGTATGGCTCAGAAGAAAAAAATAGGCTGTTTGGAGAGCTGTCTTCTTCATGCTGTTTTCCTTAGGCCTTTCCTCTACTAGGCCTTGAGCAATCATGCAGGAGATTGTAGCTGTGCTGTCTGTGGAGCTTCTAGCTCTTGAAAAAGAAACTCTCTCTTTTATGAAACCTTTTTGCGTGAGGGAAAATAGGAGATGCTTTAAGTTTTCCATTTTGGAGAAAGTGATGCTGTTTGCTCTGCTGGTTCTCTGCACAACTGAAGAATTGAGATGCCAGTGTTTTCAGCTCCACTGGATCTTGTCATGTGAACAGATGACCATTTTCCTGCACAGCTCTCCTGGAAGCTAGAGGAGACTCTCTGGGAGCTCTGTTAGTCAGAGAGCGTGGGTGGGATTGGAGTGATGGTGCTCTTTATCCTGAGGGTGATGGCTAAATGCACCCTGTGTGCTTTGTCAGGCTATTCTGTGAAGAGCTGTAAATCTTTGCAGTTACAGTTAACCATGACTCTTGTATCAAGGACCAGGTTTTTCTTCAACAACTGTTGAAAGCTTAAACTGTGATAATGCTGTCTTCCTTTTAAGCTGCTCATGATTAGCTTTTCATCTTGTTCTTGAATTAGCGATGGTCGTAACTAATTTCCACAAGTAAAGCACAAAAGAAACCCAAAGCTACCAGCATTTGACTTCCTGTGCACTTCCTTTTCTGTGGAAATGAAAAAAAAATCATTTAATTTTCACTCTTTTTGGAAAAAAATATTTAAGTAATCTTTCCCCTCAATTCAGTCTCTTGGAATAATCTCAGTCACAGAAAATGCAGTGAGAAATGCAGAGAAACCTCTGTCTTTCAGGCCACTAGTAAGGTAAGTCTTGAAAATTCAGCCACAGGCCTCCCCATCTAAAAGATCATATTCCGTAGTGTAGTCAAGTGGAAATTAGGGGAAATTAGTTCCAAAAAATCTCTGGCAGTATTTAGAAAAACGTGAGAATATCTTTAAATTTTTGATTAAATTAACCAGAAAACTAAGCAAACAAAAAACCCCAAAGCAGTCATCTTGTTGTCTCCATTTTACGTTTTAAACATACTCCAACCTGTGGTTGTCAAACCAGCTAATCTTACTTGTGTGAATTCTTGGTGTATTACAAATAAAGTTTTCTTTTTATTTCTCTGTCAAAACTCTGAAAAAAAACTTGTACCTGTTTTATGCAAGCTTTTGCAAAGCAGGTTAGAAAACCAGAATTGTATTGGAAAAAATTATGTCTACTAGTAAAGCCTTGGTAGATAGATTTGGCAAGCATTAGGAGAGTGTGAATGTGTGCACACAGAACCTTCTCCTTCAAAGCACACCTGGAGCAGAGCCTGGTGCTGCAACAGTGTAGTAGCAGTTGTCCCACTTCTGCTGTGCCACTGCAGTGGTCTTGTTCACTGCTGCTGTTTATTGTCTCTCCTACAGATGGGAATGGTGCACTAAGAATGTTCATTTACAAGCATTTAATCATACTCTTCACTGTTGTTGTAGTATAGGTTATTGCATATCTCTCCTTAGGCAGATTGTAATGTTTTCCAGTCTTTTTTGTGTGTTTTCTTGGTAATTAGCTGACTTCATCCTGTTCTTTTGCTTTCGATGACAATGAGAAAGAGTTAAGTTCTGTCACCTTTTCTAGCTGTATGGCACATAACTGAATTGGGCAGGTTATTTTGCAAGTGTCTTCAACTGGAAAATTAAGACTTCTCTTTGCGTCTTTCTTCCTAAAGAGTCAGTGGCTGTGTTTATGAGTGGCCTATCATTCAGGAAGCACCAAAAAATAGCAATATTGTCTGTTTGAGGTTTTGCTCACCTAAATATAGATATTTGAAAGGTTTGCAACGTGAGTGACTAGAAGCTTAAAAACTATATATTAATGGAATGCTTGTGTTCCTGTTCCTGTGAGGTTGTAAAATACTGACCTTAAATGCCTGTTCAGAATAGCTTTTACTCCCTAGGATTTAGACTTGTATATTGTCAGTCTGAAACATCATTTTGTCATTGAAATAGAAAAGTCTGGATGATGTAGGCCTAATTCTGCTCCTGTTGAAGTCAGCTTAGCATAAGAGGAATTAAGGCAGTATTAAGCATTTTTGAGTTTAAAGAAGAGGGAGAATGGAGAAAGGTAATGTGTCTTTAGAACAAATGGATATTGGAGCTGAGAACAGGAGGGAAATTAGTAGAGTACTGCATAATCATAGGTGTGCTGATGTTAGTACTTATATTGGGGTTAATGTCCTTGATGTACTGAAAGAAAACCTTCATATACCATTTCTCCAAATCCAGTAAATTGTGAAATTAAGTTGCTAGCTTTTATGTTGCTGTCTTTTTTAACAAGCACCTTGTTGCAATATAGAAAATAGTTGCTGCATTAAATTACTAGATCAGATATATCTGAATATTTTTGTGTCTTTGGAAATAAGCTACCTAAAAAATTAAAAATGTCTAAATTTGAGTTTTCTCCAGTTGAAATAGCTCGTCTTCCAGAATTTTTTAATGGTGCCTCCCATCTTGTGCTTAGAAGAGTCTTATCACAGGTTTTTGGATTTTTTTTTCCAATTGGAAGTTGGCAAGAAGACAGTGTGCTTCTTAGAGTAACTTGTAGCCTTGTTCTTCACTCTCTCCCTGTTCCAAGATGTACAGCACCCGTGCTTTGTAGCGTGTCTCATACCCTCCTCAGGTTCAGGAGCTGATGTTATCAACAATGTGAAATGTACAATGTGTATATGTAGGTACCCTACATATTCAGATATTTTCATTTAATTCGGATATTTTTGATTTTGTAAATGATGCAGTTTGGCTCTGACCGTACCTTTTGCAAACACTTGGCATGAATTTTTGGACAAATGATTCTAGTCTGTTATGTTTTTAATGTTGCAGCTTAAAAAAATAAAGGCCAGCCTGGGGAATAGATTTGTGCTTATGCCACAGATCAAACCATTTTGATTGCTCTGTTCTTGCACCTGTTTTACTGGGAAGCACAAGTGAGCCTGGTTGCATGATTCCTTTTTTGTCCCTTGGGAGCCAACCAGAACATTAACAGTGCCTGGTTCTTATGACTCAGCATTTAGTTCTATTAATTGGCAATTAATGCTGCAAACCTGTAAAAAAACATGGGTTTTAATTTTATGGTTTAACATAAACATGGGTTTTAATTCACTATACAAAAAGCAAGCTACTGATACTTACTTTCAGACTTAAATTTCAGTAGAAAGTTTAATCTCTTGTTTTAGAGCATGTCTTTGCTGTCTTTTCCTAAGTCAACAGTGCCATTCTAGGTTCCCCAGAAGAAGGATGTGGGGCTGCTGCTTCTCTTGGTGCTCTTCAGCTAGATTCAGAAAAGCAGCCTGTAACATTTTCCTTTGGTGCTTTCCATCAAAGCTGCCTTGGACTTTAAGGCAGAAGAAAAACCTACAGCTGAGGCTCAGTCTGCCTTCAAACCTCCATGAAATGTGTTGTGTTCAAGCTCTTCAAAGATGGATGAGAATTTCTACTTGGAAAAAAAAAAAAGAAGAAAAAGAAAAGAAAACAGACTCTCAAAACCTGGCACAAAGCCACCCCCACAAAACCAAGTGCATCTCTGGCCTTTTGTATTCTGCAGCCTCCTGTAAAAGGAGGAGCTGTGTACACATATGATGTACCATTTCTTCATGTTGTGGAGTTTTCTACCCAAAGGGTTTGGAGCTTAATAGGTTATCTAGGGAAAAGGCTGTTCCATGTTTTTCTGCTTCTTCACCTGCAGATAGTGTTGCTTCCAGACACAGGATGTGGAAATTGTAATGCTTTGAACTTTGAAGGATGTGTACTTCTCCCAGTTGATTCTGTAGGCACAGTGCTTGCTTGCCTTGCCTTTTCTGTTTTTCCTTGGCAATGTTGTTGTTTGTTGGAGAAATCTATACTGGGCTTATTAAACTAATGGGATAAAAATCTTTAGCAGTAGGCATTGTGTCCTGTGTTCATCTTGATCCTGTCTTGCCTGTTGCGTATGCTGAGTAGGTCATTACATGTACTATACATCACATATATACCCCCTCTCTCTAGGATGGTGTATATAAGGTTCTCTTAAAGCTGAGGAGAAAGGGATTTAACTGCCCCTGTTTTCATCCTGTTAAGGAGTTTGCTGTCCTCAGTCTGTACTGTTGGGTCACTGTACAACTAAATTGAGTTAAACCTGACTTCTAATGCAGATGTTTTGTTAATCATCACAGGGTCTTTATATTACCTTCCTCTAGCTGCAGTGTTATTTTTGTTTGGAATTTAACAGTAGTAGTAACTTTCCTATGGGTCCACCTCTAGCCTGTTAAGACTGGTCTGCAGTTGTCATATAACCTCAGGGCTCTTGGCCCTTGATTTTCAAGCTTACCCTTGAAGAAGGGAGTGACTTCCTAGGATCATTGCTAATTTCTTGAGTTGAGTTTCAAAAAGGAAGGTTTCAGATTATATTTGAGATCAAGTTGCTTCAATATCTGCTAAGCATTCTTCTAATTGCAAGTGTGTTGGTAATAGAGTTTGTCAGTCACTTTTCTGTGTTTAATTCTGGCATAGTTGGAATTAGTGTATCTGTCCAAGGGCTGTTGTAGGGATGTATTAGTCAGAATCCCACGGGATGTTCATTCCTTGTCTGCTGGAAAAGTACACATCTCTCTGCTGCTCTGTGTAACCTTTGAGTTGGTGTTCTGAGCTTCCCACGTTGTGATCTACATCTCCCAAGGCCTTCAGAACTTGTTGGGTGATCGAATGAGCAGACAAATCACTAATAATAAAGGGCACTGGTAGAAGTGGTGGTCTCCTGCAGACTCGTGCTGCAGTGTTCCAGTTGAACATAAGGGGGAAAAAAAATTACACCACTACCTCCAAAAGTAAACTTGGTATTGGCTCATGGCATCCATCAGGCTTGTTTAGATAAATTGTAGAATATTATGATTTAAACAAAAGCAAGTAAATTAATTCATTAAGTTAAGTGAAACAAATTTTCTCTTTGGACAATTTCAGTAACTGCCATACTTAGCGTCTCTAAAAATGACTGAAAATTTTATTAATTGCATTATGATCTATGTAACAGCACATCATCTTCCTAGCTGGAGTTTATCTGTTTTCTCATCCTTTGCAAACTATTCTTAAGGGTCATATTCTATATTTTTGCTACAATCCAGCATCTCCAGTTGTCAATGTAAGATGAAATATTTGGGTATGTTTCTGTACCATCTCATCAACACAGACATCTGATTTAGTTGTCACAGTGATTATTAATCACCACCATCATGTTCCACAAAGTAAAGATAAGAACTTCTGGGTAAATGCAGTCATGCAAAGGACTGTGTTAGACCTCATCCCTGAACTACAACCCATACTTCAAAAATAGATACAATTTGTAAAAATGCAGTTTGGTTAGTCTTATTTAGCCATTGTTCAGGCTTCTAATTGGACTGCTAATTAGATGCTCCTAAGTAGACTTCTAATTTGAGACAATGAGCTTGTTTTTAGTAACTTTTAGAATAATCCGAGTCAATACCTGCTTGGGGAAGAACCAGCTACAGCTGAAGGAAATGAGCATTCAGGATTTGTGCATCTGGGTGCTGTGAGTGCAAATCTGACTCTGCTGGGCTTTTCATCCATGAACCAATATTATGGCTGAATCTGTTCTGCTGGGTTTTTTCTTGGGTTGGAGAGGATTCCAGGTTGCACCAGGATTAAAAGTACTTGATTATTAAAAAAAAAACCGAACAAAAACCTCAAGTCACACATTTGGGTCACATAGGTTCAAAAAATGGCAGTTGTGTTGACAACAGTTTGCAAGATAAAGGTTCATCATGGATTCCCAGTTTCTGAGAAATATTTTACACTCTCTATGCATTCATTTACCAGCATGCAAAGTATCGTTACTTGGAGAGGCTGATTGACACATCTTGAGTAGAATGTTGTGCTCATTCCCATTTGTAAGCATTCCCTATAAGCCTGACTTAATATTTGAAATGGTTGAAAAGAGAGAAATAATATTTAAAAAAAAATGTTTCCCAGTTTTGGAAAATATTTGTGAATTTATTGCAAGAAGATTTGATTTTTTTTCCCAGGATGATGAGAATCTGCATTTCTTTGACTCTTGTCCATTTTTATACAGCTTTTCATAAGAACCTGTTCTGCCAGAGTTGAAGAATCATTAGAAAGGTTATTTGATGTGTAGTACTTTTAGAGGGGCCCAGGGCTGGAATATTAAAGGCATTCTCTATATACCATTAATATTCCAACACTGCATTTGGCAACATTTTGATTCTGAAGAGGGTGCATGAGTTCAAGGTCAGAGAGATTGACTTGTGCTGTTCATTATAACCAATTATTGTGTGACAAATGAGTTTGAGATCAGGCTGAAAATTCTGTGAGAAAAATCAATAGTTCTAATCAGGGCCTTTCAGGTCATTTACCACCCTACCTTTTGTTACTTTGTCAGAAAAGAGCAAGATAAAACCTGTGTGACAGTGGGTTGCCTCTGTATTGTTACCTTCTATTTGAAACATATTTTTATATCTTGAATTATATTAATAGTTTAATTGGTTTTGGAAACTTTTAAATTAGTTCCAATTTGTAAAACTTTTTTTATTATTATTTTTTTTTTAGTATTCTGATCTAATTTCTCAAGTGGTATTAAAGCTTTTCTTTCTAGGAAGTAGTATATCTGAGTCCTAAACCAGATCTGAGCTGTTTGTCTGTAATGAATAGCAAGTAAACCTTAGCAGCAGATACACTCCACTAATAGCCTTGCTTTTGTATCAGGGAAAATTTAAAAAGCTCCTCGGCGTCACAGCTTTACAACATCTGAAACAATTTCTTGTTGTTTTGACCAAGCTGGGCATTTGTTCAGAATTTTATAAATTCATTTATATTTTCCTTTGTAGTATCCAGACGAAGATGAAGAAACTCGGTTGTATCGTTTGAAGATAGAAGAGCAGAAGCGCCTGAGAGAGGAGATCCTGAAGCAGAAGGAGCTGAGACGGCAGCAGCAGGCTGGGGCCAGGAAGAGAGAGTTGCTGGAGAGACTTGCACAGCAGCAGCAGCAGCAGCCTTGTTCCCAGCAGTCCTACATGCAGCATGAGGAGGACTCCTCCGAGTTCCCCACCAACGGCAGCCCCTACATACCCCACTCCGGCTTGCAGACCAGGCACAACGTGAAAAACAGACTCCTTGTTAGAAAGCAAGACGCAGTAGTTGCAAACATCCACCCCAAACCCACAGATTTCCCCCAGGGCACAGAGGATGGGCAGTACCAAGGACAGCAGATGAAGCCAGTGAAGCAGCTGAGGCAAACTAGAACAGTTCCTGCGAGTCAGCCTCAGGTGCCACAGAAAGTGTTACAGACCAAACCTGCTGCAGCGGCGCTGCCCACACCGCAGGCGGCTCGAGTGGCCTCTGTCCCCGCGAGGCCCCAGGAGCAGAAGGCGGGGGTGAAAAGGACTGTCATGCAGCGGACAAACAGTGGTAGTGATGGGCCCCATGTCGGCAGCAAAGTCAGGGTGATTAAGTTGTCAGGAGGGGTAAGTTTACAAGGCTCATCTCATCTATGTGTCTCCTTGTGGTTTGTTTCTGTGTGTTTGACTCTGTGTAATCCCAAAATAAAAAATGGGCCTGAGCTGGTGAGGGAAGTAACAGGTTTAGCACACCTAATAGTGCATATATTACATTTTCAGAACTGTAATTTATTAGCAGTTATTTAAAAAATAGTGTTTCCTGTAATGCTTTACTGACAGGCAGTTACCAGTGAAATCACATAGAAATAACTCCTTTCTTTTAAGTTGTAACTTGGAGTATGAAGTCTGAAAGACTGCTCAGTTGAACTCCTTTTGCTTAAGGCTGATAGGTCCAATAATTGCTCAGAGAAGAGGATTTGGGTGGCTGTATTTAATTAAGGTTTGGTTAAAAATGGACCTTTTTATTTGGTAGGTGAAGCCACCTGACTTAGAGTGTGCAGATGTTGGTATTAGAGTGGTTTCTGTACTCAAGGGAATATTGTTTTTATTTTCTTGGGAAGCATGTTAGGAAACTAATTTTAGCAGTATGCTGGAGGGGGATGTTTTCTGTTAGAGGCTGGGTTTCAAACATTACCATTTCATTTCTGCATCTAAATGAGATTTCCTTATCTCTTGATGAGGGGTCTTTTATCTGCAGTATGTCCCTTGAGCACTAGTGTGGAGGACTCACAATGATGGTCTTGAGGACAGTGTGCCTATTTAAAATCTGGGATTTTGGTTAGAAAGTCTCTTGACCAAATTTCTTCTGTCTTAATGAAAAGACAATTTGTTAGGGCTCTAAAGAAACTAAGATGAGGGGACATATCAAGATCATGTTGACAGTGTGTGAAGTCTGTCCTTGGTTTTATGCTGAGGAGGAAAGAATGATGTGATGTAGCAGCACACTGGAGGTGTTTTTCTGGAAGAATACTTTTAAATTATTTGGAGCATTATTTGGGAAAACAAAAACAGTGTGTAAGAGGGGCTGAACAAGGCTTTGAAGGTCAGGCTTTACTCTGTAGAAATGGGGAGGAAGTTGAAATGCCAAAGTCTTACATTTTTTTTATTAACATTTTTCTACAGCTTATAAAACTTAAATACATTCAGAACTGTGAATGGCATGATGACTGTGTCTTTCCAAATATTACCATACAGGCATTATTGACTACATAGACATCCTGTATGTCAGGTTCTTGTCAGCTCTAATTCCTCAGACATGGTAACTTAAATACAGAAGAATAAAGTATAGGAAGCTGAAAGAAATTAATTCTGTTGAGCTAAAAATATTTATATATAAGTACATCTGCAGGAATCCCAGTGGCCTGCAAGAGGTATGACAGGTTTCTGATTCATGCATAATTGAATAAAGCAGTCATGCACAACTTCTTTTATTATGTGGTGAAACAAAACAATGCCAGTCACAACTGTATGCAGCTCCTTGTAACAAGTAGTTATCAATGCCCACAGTAGTATTCACAATTAAATAGTTTTTATCACAGTGCTCTATTTCAGAAGACCATAAATGATTTGTTTCAGATAAGTCTCATGGTCTGCAAGAGCAATTAGCTTCATTAAATGCATGTGTAACTCCTCTTCCATTGTGCACAGAAGCAGATTTACTCTGTCCTCCTTAACTTTCAGATACTGAGGTTTCAGCAAGGTGAAGCAGGTTCTTTACATGTCAGTTTTCAAGTTGCCATGGACATTTTAAGTTGCCTTCCAACTGAGGGAGAGTGAAAGCAAGCATTGCAGTCAGCTGTTAACACTGATCAAGATAGTTGATTAATTTATGATCACTTAGTGACAAGCTGAATCTCTGACTTTATTTCACCACGCAAGATAAAAAATATAAATTGAGCAGCAGGGCAGATAATCTTCTAGTCCATTTTTGACAGGATTTAAAAGAAGAGTTAAAAGGTGCTTGGATTCCAAATACTATCTTGATTGGAGATTATATTTAGTTTCCACTGCTTTAGTCCTGCCACCTGCTTTATTTATTTTCTCAACTTTTGCTGAGCACTAAATATAAAGCAAAAGCCAAATCTCATTTTTCCTGCCGTTCTCCTTGGCGTGTAATCCTGCTTCCTCTAATTCCCTGCCTTTTGGCCAAACAGTTGCTGGTATGCCTTACCTGGATGCACTGGCTCTATCCTGCAGCATCCCTGCCCTTGCTCTCCATCAAATCCCTTGTAACCTTTTCCTTTCTTGGGTTCTTTCGTGCAGAGGTGCTTTGAATACACTTGTACAAGTGAGATGGCTCATGATTAGACACACTGCAGGTTTCCTTTTGAAGCTCACTGGGTTTAAGTAAAGGCCTGGCAAGTCCCTCCTGTTGGAACCATGCACGGTACCACTGGAGAGCTCTTAGCTGAAGGAGCTGCTGGAGTCCAGAGCTGCACTCTAGACCAAATTGGCCTAAACCAGAAACTGGTAACAAGGACTGTTATTAATTTAGTAGGACCATCTGCAGAACCAGGATTCAGTGGTTTTGTGTTGCTAGTGGTGTTTTTTGTGTAACAGTTAAGGAGTGTGGTGTGTTGGTGAGAACTGTGGAGTACAGATACTGTCAGAAGAGAATGGCTTCTTCTCTTGAGGGCAGTGTTTTTACCAGGCTGAGTTTTGTCTATTTGTGTTGCTGGCCACAGCAGTGCTACTGAAGATCTTGACCTTCAGGTAGAAATACCCCTTGGGTCCTTAGAAGCTAAAATGGTCTTTCATCTGTTTCTACAATATTCTCTTTTGAGAGGATTTTACATTTGGAATTTTAAGAATTACCATGTAAATTCCAGGAATATTTTAGCTTGTTAAGTTTTCCTGGTGCATAAGATGCCTTAATTTATGACTTCTTATGCTTCAGGAAAATGAAAGTAGAAAATGATTCAGCATTTCCAGTACGTCAGACTAAGTCTGTGTATCAAGGTGACACATTAGGTACTGTCAGTAATGATTTTGTCAGTTGATACGTTTTTTTTTTAAACAAATCCCACCCTTCACCTCTCCCCTAATACTGGTTTGCCCATCCGTTTTTCATATACCTATAAATTATGCAGGAATGGCAGAAAAGTGAATAGTTTTCCATTTTAATTACTCCTTTAAATGTGATGTTCCTGGAAAGTGAGGCAGTGTTTTAGCACATGGATTTTGAACTTTTTTGTTGCTGGTTTGGTTTTGGATTTGGGGTTTTTTTGGTGGGGAGGGGTGGTTTAGGGGGATTTTTGGGGATTTTTTTGTTGGTTTGTTTTTGGTTTTGTTCTTGGTTTTATTTTTTCCAAGGAGGCCCAGATATCTTTTGATGGATCCAGTGTGCTTTGTTTTGTGTGGCATTTCCTCCGAGCTGTCCTTTTCAGATACAAGAGCTCAATGTATTCACTGAGTATTCATAATTGTAAATTTTACTAATGAAACATCTGAGGTTTGCCTGGCTTGCTGAGGAGCCTGAAGTCAATAGTAAAGTTACTTGTAAGTATAAAGTCACTGGGAGTGTAGGAAAGAAACACCCTAATAAATCATTTTGAAATGTGATCATAAAATTACAGAAAACAAGGGTGAAAAGACTGTTTAAATAATTTGTCTTGAAGAGGGGGTGAACTCAGTAGTATTCCTGACAGATTTGTCCAACCTTTTCCTGATATCTCATTATTGCAGATTTCCTCCATCATCTATTCCAGTATCAAATGTGTATATTTAGGAGAATTTTCTTAGTGACCATATCACATTTTCTTGCTGTAATTTTGAATCTCTGACTATTTGTATTGTACTTGAGGAGAGATGGGGAAGAATTTCTCTGTGCTTCTCTTTTTAAAGGTAGCTTAACTATTTCTGATCTCTAATATCTTTAATTCTCTCTAACACTTTGGCTGCTTGTGGTGCTCTTTGGGCTCTCTGATCAATCTGTCTATTAATAGTCTAGTACCAAATGCAATTGAATTCCTAAGGTCAATATATACAGAATTGTTTTAGTCCTGGAAGAACAGGTTTGTACCAGCTATAACCTTAGATATCTTAAGATCATATGAAATAGGTGGTGAACTATTTAATTGGAGGTTTGTGGGAAACTACAGTATCTTAAACTCTCTGTATCATTGTCATCTTATGTTGTTGTTGGATCATTTCTCTCTAGCCAGAAAATGTCCTCCCATGCTCAGAGAGCTGTGTGTCTGTCCCAAAGGCCTGAAAATGCTGGTTCTTATGCTGCACCAAGGATACACCAATCTTTGTCTCTGTGGAAGGCTGCACAATGAGGGTTTTTTCATAAATACATTTCTACATAAAAATACATTAAAATTTTGGTGTTCCCTGTTGCATTACAAGCAGTATCTTATAAGTGATCCTAATTCCTGAAAACGTGAAATGCTTCATATGAAGAGCTTGAAAAAAGAGCTGGCAAGTTCTTGTGTTTGAAAAGCCTGTCACAAAAAACATCCTTGGATTGCAAAAACAAAATGGAAATGGAAGATGGACAACGTCGTTCATATTTGAAGTAACCGAGAAGTGTGAGATGAATATGGAGTTCAAAATATGGAAAAAAGATACTGATTGGGATGATTCCTGTTTGATAATGTAACCTTATCAACCAGCTTTCCTTAATGTCTGTACTTGTATCTACTTGCATGTATGTGTTCAAGTTTAATTAAAAATATTTGACTTGAAAGCTCTTTAGCGCCTTTCATCTAAATATGTCAGGAATTGTAAACACTGAGAATTGTGGCATTTGTGTGAGAAGTTTGTGAGGGAGCCCTTTCCCCAATCCTTGACAAAGGAGCTCTTGCTCTGTATGGTTCCATAACTTTTTAAGTAATGGTAGAATAGCATTGGTGTTTATTTGTATCCCACTGTTTGAAGGAGGCATGGATAATGCCCGCCTAGGAGTGGGCTGAGGGAGCTGCAGGAGCCATATCCAAATGCTCAGGTAGCTTGCCAAAGTGGGCAAGACCTCTGAAGCAGCACTAATGTAAATGCTGTTGAAGAAGGACTGCCTGTCACAACCTGCAAGATTTCTATCTGGAAATATTTCGCAAATGGGCATTAATTTCTTGTCACAAACTGTTGAAATGTGTCCAGAGGCCACAAAGTGGTAAGGGCACTGGAGTACCCTTCCTCTGACAGGCTGGGAAAGTTTGGGCTGTTCACCCTGGGTAAGAGTAAGGCTCCAAGGAGACCTTATGGAACCTTCTGGTTCCTGAAGGGGCTACAGGAGAGCTGAAGAGGGACTTTTTACAAGGGCATGGAGTGATGATCGATGGGGAATGACTTCACATCGAAGAAGGGTAGATTTATATTGGATATTCGGAAGAAATTTTTTCCTGTAAGCGTGGTGAGGAACTGGGACAGATAAGCTGTGGATGCCCTATCCCTGGAAGTGTTGAAGATCAGGTTGGATGGGGCTGGATGGGGCTTTGAGCAGCCTGGTCTAGTGGAAGGTGTCCCTGCCCATGGCAAGAACATTTGAAAATGAGAATAAACCCTGTCCTCCAAGACCTCCAGTGAGGATGGTCCCTCTAGAGACAGAGTATTTCATGGACTGGGGGTCAGGAGGTGGCCTGTGCTGTACTCTTAGGGCATATTTGGTTACTTTGAAAAGGAAGTATACGGGCGTGTGTGGACACACTTAGCAAGTGAGACTTAAGGTGACAACCAAACCAGACACAGATAATACATTTTATGGGCTTCTAATAAAATGCTTGAAGGGGGAAAAGATATTTACCTAAATTGAATTTGACTTTGCTCTGGGTAACTTGGATCTAAAGTGCAGTAAAGTATTTTCTGTTGTACACTGCAGAGCAGGTTTCTCCTTTTCCTCAGGAGACTTTTAAATTGTATGTTGAAAAAGAGTGCAGCTTGCTCTTGAACACCCAGAAAGCAGAGCATTTGTTGCTTGTCACTCTTGTTAAGTCTCAAAGGAGAGTTTCTCTGCCATAGTAAATGTTACAGTGCAGAATTCATATCTGTACAATGTTGGTGTTACAGAGTATCTTGGAGCTCAGTTTCCCAATAAAGACAGCTGTGTCACACCACTAAAGTGCTTTACAGAGACAGAGTCAGTTTTCATATGAAAATGCAGTCTCTTAACTTGGGAGGCAAGCTTGCAGATTTGTATAGTTTAATAGTTTGGGAACATCCCTCTGTTAAATGGTTGGACCACTTGGAATGGACCTTTAGTGTAGAGGTTTGGCTCTTGAGTCAGGAGAGTTTGGGGAGGGAGGGAATGGGGTTTATCTTTATAAAGACTAACCATGGGCTTCAGGCAGGACACGAGGGATTTGACTTGCCAGTAGTTTTAAGGTTCAAGGAGCGTGAACTAGAAAGACCAGACGTGGCACAAGAAGGGAAGTTCTAGTTGTACAGGTCTCTGATCTCCACTACTGGCTTTCTGTGCCAGAGCTGGTGTCCAGCTGGGAAGTGCTCCTCTGGGAGGTTTGGGGCATCAGAAGTTTTGAATCATTGATACTTTCCAGTAGGAGCTTTTTCTCTTGGTGATTCTCTGCATGTCCAGTGTTTGATAAAATTCCCTGTACAAAATACCTCTCAAACTGCCAGCTGAAAAGCGAACTAGGAAACTTCGCTCAAAACATTGTTTATCTATGTTAGGTGTTTTGCAGATGACACATAAAAATAAAGGTATTTCTGAGAGTATTAGACATGTTCATTCCAGAACCTTGATGTTGCTGTAGCTATGCTGACACATAGGTTTTTTTAATTTTTTTCATAATGAGCTAGTGGGTGGTTGTATTAAAAACCATGTAGATGTGGTTCAACACTGATCCAGTGTGATTCAAGCTGTGCTTTTGTCACTCCCAGTGAAACTTCATGCAGCATGGCTATGGCTGGGACTGTTTGGCGAGTCCTTCTCCATACCTTTGCTCTCCTTTCAGGCAAATGTGGAATACTTCAGTTAAGAATTGTGTTAGTACATGGGATTAAATGGAATTAGCTGCTTTTTTCTATGAAACATTTTCTTCTTGCTGTTCTGACTTTTCATATGCCATTAGCACAGAAGATACCACATGATGGCTCACCGAAGCAGTGTAGCAGTGTCTTTTTATCACACAAAGGGAACTGGTTTTGCATTTTATTTATTTGTCGCTTAGTCTGGGTGCTCTTGCTTGAGTTAAATTCAGCCTATACAAAAATTTTAGGCTGGGAAAAATAACCCCTAAATCACTGACCAGCATCAGAAGTGTAGTTTTTCTCTGGTGTGAATTAGGAATGATTTGGGTCTTTCATCACTTTTGTTGTCTGGTGTAGCTTATTGCTGTGTATACTTTGAGTCAAAGCTAGACCATTAATATGTCTTAAACCAATTGTTAATGATGAGTTGTCTATTGATAGAGTGACATTTTGCTATCCTGGTGGGAGAGCAGTTTTCTTAACTACTGCTATTCTTAAAAAAAAAAAAAAGAACCTTTTAAAGGTCTTAGAAGGCTGGAAAAAAAAGGTCTCCAGGTGTTTCTCATTGGCATTTGACAGATTGAAAACAGATCGTCAACTGTTCAGAAACAGTGCTTGGTCATGTCACTCGGTTGTGGGATATTTGGCAAGTGATTAGGCTTCCTATTCCCAGGTTCCCAGTCTGTCAGCCAGCTGTATCAAAGTGCTAAAGCATTTGGAGCACCAGTCGAGAGAAATAGCTCATTATTAGGGGTTTGCCTTTAATACGCATTTCTGCAAGTTGTAGTGAAAACATACTTGTATGTATTAGATGAAAATCAGTGTTGTTCTACATGGTTATTGCTTTACATTTCTTTGTTACGTGGGGATCACAGCTGTCTGTGTAGATTTCTGTCTTTTTTACTACAGTCACTTGCAGTATCAGTCAAATACAAGTTTACCTATGAAAACCTCTATAGCTGATGAATAGTCATTTCTCTTGTCCTGAAAGTAAAGATGAATTTGATAACGTAAAGGATGTATTCCTCCCCCAATTACTGTCATACTTTAAAGGTAATAATTTCTAGAAATATTTCCTTAAACTGATAACTGATGAGGGGTTTCTTCTTTCTTACAAGGAATCAGTTACAGTACAGTTTTGGACTGAGATTTCCCTGCAAGATTTAAGTCTCCATTGTGTTACAGAGAATTTGAGTTGTAATGCAGCTCAAAAAAAGATGAAAGCATTTTGCTCCTCTGTGTTACTTTTACACAAATCAACCAGAGTTTATTTATTCCTTTTAAATGCCTTATCCAGCATGCGCATCCCTTTGCTACTGGATGATTTTGAATTAGCTTTACAAAGATTACATGGATAGACACAGCATTGTGGTAGTTAATAGAAACCTGTGCAGTGAGGTCTGTGGGCTGCAAGATCACTAACAGTGCCAATGACAGTGAAGTATGGCCTTATCGAAAGGAGAATTCATAAGAGGCTGCCCTGGGACACTGCACCACTGTCCTTCTGTGTATCCTGACAATGTTATCTGTCCTCTCAGTATGGAGTATCAAATGTCTGTCACGAGTACAGAAATTAATTTAATGTCACCTGAAGACATGCAATTAATCTTTTAGAGGTTTTCATAATACCTTTACAGAAAGAGTTGCCAGTTTGGCGGATTTGGATTTTGGGGTTTAGCAGAAGATAAGGAAAATTAATTTTTCATCAGGGTTAATACAAGCTAGCAGGGCCACAAAGGCTGAGAAAAATGGTTTGGGAATTTGTCAAGTGTTGTCACTCTAGAATAATGCTGCTTAACGTCTGATAGGTGTAATCAAGAGTTGAGATTTCTATAGAGGGGGATTAATCAATTTGCTCACTACAGAATGCAAGTTGGTGATACCATTCCTTCATGGGGTTTAAGAATGAAAATAAGATTTGATCTGTCAAATTGCAAGCAGCTCTGACAGTATCAATAGGCATTTTTATCAGTTCATTTTAAAGCATTTGTTATAAATAAATTTGTCCTGCTAATGTTGGTGGCAAATAAACTTCGTCTTCATCATAAAACTGTCATAATGATTATGACAGGGCTCCAGCTTGCTAAATTCAAGCAGTCCTTCATAAAATTCTGCTTTTAGAATTTGTGATCTCATGTTTGGCAGAATTCTTTCTACGTTGCTCAAAACACAACACTGACTATATATAGATCTGTATAAGTGAGAGACTGATGAAAAACAGCCTTGATAGGTATCAGTGAATTGGTTCTAAAAGTCATGGCCATTGAATGGCATCAGTTCTTTTTGTCAGTCTAGTTTCAGGTCAAACTGCAGATTCTTTCAGAGCAGACACTGAAAAACATTCTCCATGTAAATCAAATCCTTTTACCTCAATCTTCTGAGCTTTGTTTATATACACACTGTTTTCGAAGTTATTTTGGCACTGCTCACAATCTTTCAGTACTTGAAATTTGAAAGATACTTTTTATACTTTACCCTGAACAGAACTCCTGCAACTTTAAAGAAGGTATTTTCATTACTCCAGCTTTAATAGATTAATGGAAAAATTTCTTTCAAGAGAGCTCTTTTCTGGCTAGGTCTTAGGAAGGCAGACCTTTTTGAAAACTTGGAAATTCGGAGCTCGAAAGTCAGGATGATTGATAATCTAGAAATTAAGGAGTAAACAATAAGAGAAAAACATTCTTCCTTCATTGGTTTGCAGACAAAGAATGGAAATTCCTTTGCTGCACAGGACTTTAGAGGAACTATGAAGTATAAAATCAGAGCTTGTATCAAACAATCCTAGGTCTCTGTGGTGGCATTCTACCCAGGGTCAGCATTTTGTACATCAATTATATGAGACAGGCCATGATGATGTATAGATGCATCACTGAAAAATTTAGTGCAGTCCTGTACATTGTAAAGTACTTTAGGAAAGAAATCAGATAAAAATGTATTTTTAAATGAGAAGGCTTAAAATTTTAATACCTCCCTCTGTTGCTGCATATTAAATGTGAGGAGGGCAGTGATATAAGCTGATGGAAAATTAACAATACAGGGATTGTCTTTAGGAAAAGCAAAAGTTGATTTCAGATGAAATAGACTTGAGACATTTTAAGTAGAAGAGATGTTAGCAATTTAGCTTCTGTGATTTAGATGTCATTTGGGGTAGGTGCTGCAGGACAGCTTCAGTGGACTTACCTGCTTGCCTGTAATTTGCTGTGTGTTTTGGTGCTAGTTCGTGAGGGAACATCAAGAGTCAGCATATGTAGAGTCATCTTTACAATTGCATGTCCTTTCCTCCAAAATGTCAGTGTTCTTTGAGCATGTGACCTGTCAGTGATGTTCTGAGGGTTTATAGCTTGAAATCCAGATGTTAAAAAGCTCTTTTCAGATGTTTGTTTGACTTGGTTCTTCATTGTCATACCTGAAAAAGCTACCTGTTGTTGTCTTGGATAGTAGTTTAAAGGATGGTGGTGGTGAGAGTAATTTGCCACTACATGGTGCTACGGAGGTTGTTCATTTTGGCTCAGACAGTGTTTGTCCTTGTACTGTCATGTCTTTAAGCAGTTAAAAAGGAATTACTGCTAAAATGCGTCTTCTGTGTCGTTTTGCCTGTTGGCACATGTCACTTAGCAGTCACGTTTTGTTTGCATTTTCTTAAGAAAACCACCAGGTTTTATCTTCAGTTGAAGCCAGGCTGCCTGTAAGAGGAACTAATGTCTTGCTGACTGTTGTCTGTTAGGCCTTGAGCACCACGTTGCTGGCTCATGGACCTCTCTTGAGAAGCAGTGTTGCAGTTTTGTCTCTGCTTCCCCTCTTCGAGTTGTCTCAAAAGCAGTAAATGTTCAGAGCAGTAATGTGAAGAAAGGGCTTGATCCAGTTGCCTTTCCTTCTTATTGCAGGAACAAACAGAGCTTGTTCCATCCCCTTTCTTTATTGTTTTCTGTAGGTTTTCTTATTTCTGAAATATATTGATTTATTAAAAAGTCCACAGCTTTCCACCTTTTCAGACTCTTGCAGAAGCATCATGGTAGCAGCAAACTCCAATGGTGGCATTTGAGACCCCAGCAGGGAACAAACCCCATCAGATTTTTCATCAGTGCAAACCAGTGTTCCAGTGTTGTGTGCTAATGCCTTTGACTCTGTTACAGTTCTGTGTTCAGTTTATACAGTTTTATTTGGTGATAATTGAGCTTGGTAGTTAAATATTGGGTGGTTGTTGGCCATCCTTGACTTTTATGTGAAATGATTGTTTGCTTTTGAAGTTTCAGTAATGAGCATGTTCGATGTGTTTTGTACCTGAGGGCTTTGCTCTCAGATGCTCTTCCCATGTGCTGGGATCGTTTTTTTGGTTTGGAAAGAAATGGTTGCAAATATTTATGGTTCTCACAGCAGGCATTTAGCAGAGATTAGATTTTAACTCCCAGTTATTGCATTTAAATTCCTCCTAGAATTTTTTGTTCCTTTTAGTTTCATCATCTTCCAGCTGCTGTAGGGTCGAATAAAAGAAATTATCTTGATCAAGGCATAGGGTTTATGGTAATACTGATAGCAGAACTCATACTAAAATGAGGAGGATTTAATGTTGGTTACCTGGTAAGGTTTTGTGCATATGTTTGGGTTTTTCAGAAGTGCTCTTGGTTTTGTATTTTTGAATACAAATTGAAGAGAACTGAAGGGAAAGCTTTATAATT
Organism: Erpornis zantholeuca; assembly: GCA_013400515.1. Lineage (NCBI taxonomy): Eukaryota > Metazoa > Chordata > Aves > Passeriformes > Timaliidae > Erpornis > Erpornis zantholeuca. Next base: position 73,187 of record VZTN01004309.1, on the reverse strand, counting down.
TCTCACTAAGTGCTGCTTTTGAAGGTTTATATGCAAAGTTTTCCATGAAGAGTTGGGGCCATTCTAACGTGTTTGTGATTAGAGGTGGAAAAGTCAGATGCAGATTTCTGTTTCTTTCTTGGTTTGGACACTGTAGACAAATGCCATGACGAGCTTTAGGATTTTTCTTGTGATAGATTGTGCTTTTTAAGTGTAGTGCAAGGAGGTTTGAAGCTCATTTGTATGGGATTTAAGTGCCTGAGTTCTTGAGAAGTTGTAGCCTGCATATTCTTTATAAGGCAGAGGCCTTAATTTAGAGGTATAAATTGTGAACTACTGAACTTGCAAACATGAGACTGGCCTACAAACCACAGACTATTTCTTACCAAGTCTTAGCTGAGGGTTAGTAAGCAGTCCTCACTGTTTCTTTTGCTTTTCTTTTATGCAGAGAGGTACTAATTTGTATTCTCAGTGAAGATAATCTTGGTATTAGACCATAAACCTGTTCCTTCTGCACCCTTGTGTTTTGTCTCCTTACCCACAAATGTGCCAGTTAGCATGAAAACCTCTGGCTTGTGACATGTTACAGATGCAAAAGGAGTTTTGACTTGTGAATATTTAAGGGAAGGGGAAAAGAAAACCCTGTGTAAAAAAAGCTACTTTCATTAAATTTTACTTCTTTCCCTTAGACATGCCTTCTATTTGAAAGCTTTTGCAGGATTACGAGAGGTTGTTTAGGGACTTAGTCAAAGACTGAGACCCTGAGATGGTGTTTCACTGTGTTTATGATTGCAAATACATGTAATAAGAGCTTTATAAGGTGAACAAAAAACACCTCAAGGAACTGTGCCAGGTACAGTGTCCGAGGAGGGGGACTGCTTAAAAAGCTGCTGGTATAAAAGATGGCAGAATGAGTATGCACTTCAAAATAAATGCCAGTTTTTAACTAAAGGGAGGTTGGAGGTTTAAATATGAGCACGGCATTTGCCTGATTTTTCCAGCCTCCACAGTTATTTGCTCCTTCTTCTGCAATGTGTATGTCTCTTTATGTTAAAAAAAAAATAAAAGTAATAAATAACATACAGCATAGTTCACATGTAACCTGGAAGGAAGAATGATTTGGAAAGAGAGGTGAAAACATCTTGTTGCTTTGTATATGAAAAAACATGATTGACCATTGTAATTATAATAAAGACTGAACAAAGTAAACTATTCTTCAGATAGCATGGATTTATCCTAGGGTGAAGTGCAATTTCCAGGCTGAGCCTTGGCACACCCCTGCCACGGCCCCCAGTTAGCTTTAGCAGGCAAAGCCCTGGACACTATATGACTGAGCTGGAATGTGGCAGGAGTCTGCTCAGGGCGAGGGTGTGCAGTGCCTGGACACTGAGCCGCTGTTGTGTTGTTGATTTCAGCAGGGGGGAGAGGATGCTGGCTTTTTTCACCCAGAGGGCCAACCCCAGCGGCCTCAACCACCCCCGGAGCCGAAACAGCAGCCAGTGCGGAAGGTCACATTGACAAAGGGAATGCAGCAGCACCAACAGCAGCAGCAGGCACAGATCCATTCACCAGCTCCTCAAGGAGTCAAAAACATCCAGGGAATCCATCAAGCTAAAAAGGTGATTTTTAGATGAATATTGCTGCTAGAAGTTTCACTGTCTAGCTGTGTTGCTCTATTAATAACCAGCATTCTGTTTGTCAGTTGCTAGCGCAGGGCTGCATGACCCAGGAGATGCATAATTGCATATAAAGCTTTTAATCTAGAGAGACTTGTTTGTACCCAGCACAGACTGGCAATGCCTGCAGGTTGCTTCATCTGCTGACGTTCTGGCCGGCTCAGCACTCCCTGGGGAAGAGCATGTGTCCTGAGACAGCTATTGGAGGAGATGATATCCAACGTGCTTTCTGCCCTTAAAACCAAGTGGTTCTTGAAATTGTGCTTAAGTTTTTATTTTGGCTGGTTCCTGCATGTGCAGGAGCACACAGTAACTGTTTCAGGATGCTTTTTGCTGGATCCCCAAAGTTAGTATTGCTCAAAACAGTTGGTGATCTTGTAACTTGAATTTTGCACTGATCATGCACTGGTAGGAGTCAGGGAGGGGTCAGGGTGACAGCGGTGCCTGCCTTCTCTGCATTTGCAAGCTGGCACACTCCTTGAAAGTAGCTGGCATTTTGGTTTTTAAGTTAATTCTTGGATTTGAACTGTTGCCATAATCTTCCTGCTTCATGTAAGGATGAAGTTTCGTTGCTGATGTGGAAGGGTGTGAAAAGTTATTACCCATCATAGAGTTTCCAAGTAGGAATCAAGAAACTGTTGAGTGTTGACTCAGTGTTAAGTGTTAACTCTGTTTAATGTCTGTTACTCTGTTTCATTGTTATTTTTCCTTTCTCCAACTGTTGAACATTTAATTTGCAAGAATTAAATCCATTCATTTCCTGCTCCAGAGTACAGGGGAGAGGAACTTTGAGAAAAAGTTACTTTAAAGTGATTTAGCCATGTGCAAATACAACTCCATTCTGGTAACAGAACAAGAGTTGGTAGCAGTGGAGATCGAAGGTGCTTGAAGAAGTTTGCTGATCTTGTAAATACATTAAATTTTACTTTGGGTAAAGAATAGAAAAAGGAGAAGGATCACCTGTTGGATTTTTTTGTCCAGACTCAAAATACAGGAGCTGAACACATGCTGCTGATGTGATCAGTGTTAAAAACTGCATTATATATTTTTGTCTGAGGTCTTCCACTGCTTGATTGATCAATCTGTGCTAGAGCTGAGGCTTGTAGGGTGAATGCAGTATATATAATTCAATATATAAGTTATTATCCTGCTAAAAGAGGTTTGTAGAAGCAGTGGATGAATATGTTAATAAGCAGCCTTTCAAATCAGCAAACAGCAACAAGCTGTTTTAAATCAACGTGTACTTTAATCAAGTCTTCAAGTAAATAGCCAACTTTTATATCCCCTGTCAAGTGCAGTAAGCAGAGTCAGTGGGTAAGTAAATCAAAATACTGTTACTTTTGTTGTTGGCAGGTCATTATGCACGGCAGAGGCAGAGGAGTAGCAGGCCAGATGGGCCGAGGACGCTTGATGCCAAATAAACAGAACCTGCGAGTGGTGGAGTGCAAACCTCAGCCCTGTATTGTGTCAGTTGAAGGGCTTTCTTCATCAACTACTGATGTCCAACTGAAAAACCTGCTGATGTCAGTGGGACCCATTCAGGTAGGTCAACCTTGGTTTATCATTTTTGTGCCAAAAGGCTTTCATTCCGGAAAGCTCAATTAATTCCCTGACACTAAATACAATGTGTGTTTATTGGTAATTTATGTTTGAAGGCACCCCCACCCTCACAAGCTACACCTGGTAGCAAAGACAAGCACGTGATGATACTGCAGCACAGGAGGCACTGTAGGATTTTGCTAACCATCACATTCCTGCTGCAAAATTCTCCTTCATTTTTAGTTCCTGTGCTGTCTCTGTTATTTTCTTAGACAATACAAGCCTGTCCATTCTGTGAGGTTGTTAAAGCCAGATGGTCATATCAAATCAAATGTATTTTTGGGTGCTGTCCTTGTTTATTGTTGACTTGCACCTACTCTCTTTTTTGACATTTACCTTTTCCTGTCACTGCAGTCTTGGGGTACAAACACTTAATGACCACTACCTAGTGGACATTTTATAGTGTGTAGCATCCTCTACTTTTTCAGATGAAAGCACAGTCTTCTTTGGAGGATTTTGTTGATCCTTAATTTTTTAGAAGGTTGTCTTCAGTAGGGGCCTGTGAGCAAGGTTATGACATGCACACACTATAGTATCTGCTGTGCAGCTTCTGTTCATAAACGGCCTCCTGGAACTGATGTGTCAGTTAAATGACTTTAGGAAAGCAGGAGGTTTTCAAAGCAGTGAAAGGCTTAGGAGGCCCTCTCTGACTTATTGTTACTGCATTTAAAAATATCAGTCAATGAATAATGAAAAGTACAGGTGAGAATTTTTTTTCCTTTTGACAGGAACAACATTTTCAGACAAATGCAATGCATGAATTGGAGGTGTTCTATGAGACTTCTTTATTACTGGGATCATCTCTCTGTTGCAAAACACACTGCTCTCCTAAAGATGAGCATTCTGCCTCACTTGTTCCTAATTTAGTAAATGGAATAATTCTGAATTATTTACGTCATCAATTCAGAGAGGTTTAATTTGTTTGAGAAAGCAAAACAACTCTCACAAAATACTTTGTGTCTTCGTGTTCTGTAGTACTCTAGGAAATGATTCAGACAGTTCCAAAGCACATTTATTCACTGTTTACTTGCTAAAACTTGCATGAGAATGTTAGAAGGAGAGTAATAGAAACCCTGCAAGGAAATCTCACAATTCAGAGAAGTTATTGAGTGTGCTAAAAAATTTATTCAGTACTTGCTGTTTCATAGCAGACTCCAAACCCTGGTCTCTTAATTCAATGTCACAGGCCAATTTAGAAGGATGTACTTACAGGAGAAAAAACAATGACTAATTTTCTAGTGGGATTTGATGCATATCTGTGCCCTCCAGAACCTGTATTCTTGAAGCAGCATCAACTGTAGGTTTGGAAATAATGCTTTCTGAATCATCATCTATTTTCACCTTACCAGAAATCTAGAAGTAGTACTTGAACAAGATGCCTGAATTTAGTTAATGATGCAGAATGCTTTTGTTCTAATTCTGCACTTGAACTTCAAGTCTGACTTGTAGAAAGCTAGAAATTTACTGGCATATTTGAGACTAAATGATGTTTCACAAGTATGAATGGTGACATGCAGGAAAAAAGTGAACTTTTTGTAGGAAGAATAGAAGCCTGGTTTCACCATAGTAATATTTAGCTTTCTGGTTTTGTTCTTTAATGCTGTCATCAGAAGTGGCACCACAGAAATGTTAATGCACCAAATGAGGAAGATGCAGCAACAATTTTAATGGACTAGGCAGACAAGAATGGAAAACATAATGTTTGAAAATCTACATTGTTGCTATTCACAGCAATTAGTTTTATATAGCTGGTGCTAGATTTTCAAAGAGGTCAATATCTTGAAGTACACGAGTGGATTTTCTCATGTCTGTAAATTAATGTTTTAGTTATTGTTTGTGCTGTAGTTTGTGTTTTAGTTATTGTTATTACTCAGTGCTGTACAAAATTCACTGCAGCTGGGAGGTCAAGAGGCCCTGATAGCAAAGGGATACTCAGATATTTCCTCATTCCCTTTAATATGTGTTTCAGGTAAGGGATTTTGCAGGGAGGAGTGCAAAAGTGAGCTGCTGAAGAGAGCCCAGTAGTGACTGGAAGGGCTCTTTCCATGCAGCCTTTGGAGGTTCTTGTGTGTGGAGAGTATGTGTGAGAGGATGGACCAGGAGCAAACAGCTCTTGGGTAGTGCAGAGCTTTGGTCCTCTAAGATGAAGTGTTGCAGCTTGATGGACTGAAATAGGAGGCATTTGGGGAGATGGCAATTGTGAGAAAAAAGCAAGGTGAGAAATTCTAGCTGCTTTTTTAGAAATTAGGCAAGGTGCCCAAGTTTTTAGATGGTGTCTGATGGAGCTGAAGAAATAGTAAGAGGAGGGAAAGGTGAGTCAGTTCTATCTGACTCAGTCTTTAAGATGTAGAATGTCCTGTCTTCAGCTGTTAACTATATTCAGCAAAATTTTCCTTAAGTAACTGAACTCCTTTGAGATCAAGATCTTTCATTTTATTTGTCTTCAGTGTGTTATATGTCAAACTCATGCTTACTTTTGCAATTGTAAATGAAATTTAAATCTGAATCTGGACTTAAGTTCTTGTTGTGCCTGGATAGTGTTTTGAAATAACACATATCCAACCCCCAAATCCCTGATTAAAGGTAAGGGTTCACAGACTGTGGGACATACACCTCTGTTGTTAAACAAGCATCTTGCTTCAAAGCAACGTGCAAACACAGCTCAGGAATCTGAGTATCTCATGTGTCAGTCTCTGCTGCAGTCAAGGTGTCAACATGGGAGAGGCTGCGCTGAGACAGAGCTCGCAGAGAGGAGGAAAAAGTACTTCCCAAGGACCTCCCTGCTCTTTGACAAGAAGAATAGACCATGAGCATTTGTCCCACCTGGCAGAGGACCTGTGCTTAATCTTCCCCTTCCATGCTGGGGCATCTGTAAAGCAGCTGATCCCACACCAGCTCTTGTTTCCAAATATCCTGAATTTGTTACAGTGTGATCATCCTGTGTGTGTTTTCTCAGAGAGTGAATCTTTGTTGCCATAACAGTTTAAGTTGTGGAAAAAGTCTATACTCTGTCAATGGAGGGAGAGATTACTTTTCTGGGTACAAAAGGGTTGGGGTTTTATTTGTAGCTTTTTCTTGTCAGTATCATTCTCGAGGGACAAGTACCTTGCAGAAACCTTGAGAAGGGAAGTTAAAAACTTCCCTCAGTTTATGATGTTCAATGCTCCAAGCTTTGCCATCAGCCTTCACTGAGGTGGTGTTCTGTGAGTCGGAGTTTGGGAATAACTGGGCAGGCATAAGAGAGGATGGGGGAAACTTAGAGTTGAAGTTGGAAATTCAGCATTTTTTCCTTCCATACTCCAGAAATGAGAAAAATCTCATTTCTCACACATAACCTTTGAAATATCCTCTGTTTTCTAATCACTGAAAACTTGAAGTCTCATCCCTGCTTTACTAAAGGTGCTCTGTTATTAACATAGGAGAAAAAAATACCATTAAGATTCTTACATTGAATAGAAGAAAATCTTTGAGGCTCCAGGGGCATCCCCTTTGGTATAGCTGTCTTTTACAATTCAAACATGATGAAATTAGCAGGAAAAGGGCTTCCTTTCAGCATACACTTTGCTGTCATATTCTTTTCTGCAGTAAAATCTTATTGCTGGTTCTAAAATAATTACATGTTATAAATAAAATTATGTATTCCAAAGTGTTGGGAAGTACAGAAGATTTCTGAGCACATCACCAAACTAAAGCCTCCTGAGGACAGTGACATTCAATACACATCCATCCGGAACCACTTGATAAAGTAGATTACTAATAAGTTGCAAAGGTCATGAAAAACAGCACTTGTATTTTTTTTTTTTCCTGCTCTTGAAAACAGGTTTAATGCTTACACTGAATAAAGAGGCTTGTGTTCAGCTAGGTATTGCCACCTTCAGATGAATTGGGTTTTTTTAGGATGGTGGCAGGTAGAGTGGACTGTTCAGTAGATCTCCAGATAATTTGAGTACTGAGGGAATTGTTCTGTGAAGGTGTTCCATCATTGTCATCTTTAGCCATGTTTGCTTACATCAAACGACTGCAAACCAATCACTGCAAAATCTCAGTATTGCTTTGTGAAGATTTAAGATCCTAAATTCTAGTGCTTAAAGAAGAGAAAAAAGGGAAAATATACTTTTGTATATCAGAGTTGATGAGAATGTTGGGATTGTAGGTGTACTATGGGTAGTTCTACAAACTGTGGTTTTACTCTGCTAATGTTGTCATTTCTGGTCTGGGAAAGAAAAAGCAATTCCAACGCTGATGTGCCTGGATTTGCTTTCTTGGAGTGACAGTGCTACCTAGTGCTCAGCTGAGGTAAAGGCAGCCACAGCCAGCCTCCTGCCCTGACTCTGCATTCCAAAGTGCTGGATTTATCTCTAGTTCACAGAAGCATCAGTGGAAGTGCCATGGATGCACACACCCAGAACATGGGGGCTAATGCAGGTCATTAGGGGGGTTGTCCTCTGGCATAAGGTGCTCAGGCTGACATGGGGACCACTGTGGTCTTTCTGCATGTGAAAACATTTTCAGCTGTTGCAGAAACTTTAGGAGAATACTTGGGCAGTCCTTCTCCATCCTTGGGGCAGGGGGAAAAGAAGAGCAGCTCCATCACGAGCCTGTACAGTTCAGCCTTGCTGTAGAGCTGTGGGTGAGCTACAGATGCCCAGCTCGAGGACAGAACAGCCTTTTCCCTCATGACACCTTGCACATGGAGAAAGAAAGCTGAGTATTTTTAAGGGCAGACAGTAGGAAGTCAAAGGTGGCAGAAAAGCAGGAAGGAGGAACAGAAGGTGGAAGAGATCAGTTGCAACAATTACGGTGAAATAAATACATTCTGTCCCAGCCTCAGTGCCTGCTGGTAGTGGCTGGGAAGTGTTGCTGCCAGGAAGGATGCTTCAGGTGTCAGGAGACTGTGAGGACAATAAAAATGTGTCTGCATTTATTGATGGGAGGGAAGAATAAATAGAATCTGCCCTTTCTGTTCAGAAAGTGCCTGCTGTGCTGCTGTTTGACTTGTTGCAGAGCAGCTTGGATCACACACTAGAGATGATGTTGGTTGGGAAGGTTTACACTTTCTTTTTGCATAGACATGGTTTTTTAGCAGCTTCATATGAATTACCACTCCTAATCCCAAACTCACTGATGAACTGAACGTGTAGTCTGCTGGGCAGTCCCTTTACTTCAGTGAGAGAAATTAAGTAAAGGAAGAAACTCATTTCCCATGTGTCTCCCATAGTTGAAATGAGTGCTTGCTCTAGTCTCATTCCTACCTGCTTGGTTTCCATCTCCCAGTGCTCTGTTATCTCCCTTTTAACTTCTTACTCTCTGGGTAACCTCTGAGAGCTTTGGTGTCAAAGATGTTTGCTTTCTGCAAGTGATGTCTTGCTTTGTACTTGAGGATGTCCTGCTGTTTGTCTCAAGGCCCTTGGTTTTGCAGTGAAGCTTTACTGAGATAAATGTGCTGCTATATAATCATACTGGCTATTTCAATATTGTACAAGTGCAAATTTAATTACAGAGCATGGGTAGAGGAGAAATTTGAGGGCAGTATAGATCTTCAGGCCTAAGGAAATACCTTCAGAGAGAATGGTCCTTTTATGATATTCATGCCTTAGTCACTGGTAATTGTTCAGTTGCAGAAAAAGCCAGACCTGCTGGTTATTTTTGAAGTAGTTGAATTAAATTTTGTTTTAAAGCAGTTTGTAGGCAAACTCTCAATCAAAAGTATGATTATGAAATACTGGGTTTCTTGAATTTTTCATTCAGCCTAAGATCTGCATCTTCCCATGTTTTTCCTAAGCAGGAAAAAGGAGACAGTCAAGGTCGGTATGAACTCTGTGCTTCCTAAATACATTCCACATAAAATACTCTTCCTCACTCTAAACTAGGTTTTTATTGTAATGCTAGAAATATGTCAAAATGTAATCTCTGTTCTCCAGAGTCAAACATGCCCAGAATACCTCTGACCTCAGGCTGCTATCACATAGTGCTGCACAGTAGATCTGTACAGCCAAATCTGTAAAGTAACCAGTCATTTGAAATCCCTTGGAAGTTATTGTATGTATTGTCAATCCTTTACACCTGAGTGGATCCCAGAAGAGGTTTTCATCCTCTGGTGAGCATCTGACTGGGTCAACTTAGAGATGTGAATGAAGTTGTTTTCTCAGAGCTCTGACGTTTGGGAGGATTGTGATATTTCAGTTTAGGAGTTCATGATAGGAGATTCTGGTGTTGCACACTGTGGCAATAGGGAAGTCTTCTGTGGAGGAAGAGTGAGGGCCCTCTCATTAAATGAGAAGTCAAGTGATGCTTTCTAGAACCAGCTGGGCTTCAGAGGCAGTGCTGCATCCTTCCCTGCCTCTCACCACTGGCCTTTCAAAATCTGTAGGTCACAGAATAATCCCAAACTCAGATCAAATTCCTCCTGAGGTATTATGCTTTGGGAAAGATAGAACCATGTGTTTTGTCATTACAATGAAGATCATAAGACCAAGGATTGCTGTAGCAGTATTTGTTCTTTGAGAATGAGAGAGCAGCTGTCATTAGTCCTGTGTGATGCTTGTAGCTGCTTTGTGGTGCTGCTTCAAGTCTAACACACTGAATTACTTTTTGAGAAATGTGTATTGGATTTGCATGGCCACATTTTTGTAGTGGGGGGCCTACAGGGGTGGCTTCTGTGAAGAGCTGCCAGAAGGTTCCCCTGTGTCTGATAGAGCCAATGACAACCATCTCCAGGATGGACACACCACTGGCCAAGGCTGAGCCCATCAGCAGTGGTGTCTGTGCCTCTGGGTTAAAACATAAGGGGAAGAGGGGCTATTGAATGGCATCACTGAAAAAAAAAACCAAAAAACAGCTGCCAAATTATTCAAAAAGGATGAAAAAGTTTAAGTGTGGTTAACTAGCAAGGTAACATGATTAATATTTACAAAATGAATTAGTTTTTAGATGTGTTTTCCTAGCTTGTGTGTTTGAAATCAAGAAAAGCAGAAGCTGGTGCAGTAAGTCTTTGAGATAATGCCTTGAATATTTTGAGCTAATAAAAATACCACAGGGTACACAAGGAACGTTTCTTCTGACTATAACTGTTAACATCATCTAAATACAGGATCAACTCTAAACTGCATATCACCCCAAATTCAAAAAGACAGAAATAGTCCAGTAGGATGAGTATACAGTTATTGTACTTCAAATTTTTGCTGAAGTGGAACTCTAATTTCTATGCCCAGCCAATAGCCCATTTGCTCAGGATGGGATAGCAGCAGCTCAGGACCTACACCTGTGGCAAATATATTGTGTGCCTGACAATGTTCTTGACAATGTGTGCCTAATCAATGTTCTTAAAACATAAAACTCGGACTAAAGTAGTAAAGTAAGTAAGAAAGTATTGGCCCAAAATCAGAACATAAATAAATCTTTTTTAGCTGGATGAATAATGTTCATACTTGAAAGTGAAGATAGATGAGGATTTGTTTGAAAACACAGCAAAGATATTTATGGTGGTATTTCAGGCTGTGGTCACATCTTTGGAGTAACTTAGCTTAGTAATTGTCTCTTGTTAAAATCAGAAGGTTTTTTTATCTATACCCAAAGAAGATGTATATACCTCGTATACCTTAACAAACATGAAGTGATTTATGCATCATTTTTGCTACCATAGTTTTAGAGCAGCAGAGGCTGAGAATTTGTATTAAATGCATTTAAATTAACTTTTTTCAGACAGTTTCCAACTGGAGCAGTATTGTTTGTGTAGCATTAGTTTATCCTTTGTTTTGCAGTCCTTAATTCTTGGTCTTAAGTCTAGGCATGTGTAACTGCAGCAGTTGAGAAGAGTCTGCCTTGCCCCGGGCTGAGTGATAGGTGATGTTTAGGCAGTTCAATGAAGGATCAGATGGGTTGGTTTTTTGTTTCTGTAGTTGTCTGTATTGACCAGTGAAATTAAATCTGATAAGAATGCTTTTCAGTAGACTTATCCAAGAACTGATGCCTTGTTGCCAGAGCAGTTGAGTATTAAAATGCATTTAGGGTTTTGATTAGATTTTTTTTTTCCCCTTTGGAAGATAAAGCAGTAATACAGTGTAAGAACACAGTACCCAAACTAGTCAGTCAATAAACTTATTAATTTATAAGAAAGTATAAATAAGTTATCTATAATAATATTTAGATACTTTGCCTAATTTTGTTAATAAGTCTGCACTACACCAGAATGTCTTCCTTTAGTTGATTTTTACATGCTAATTACTGAGAAGCTTGTTAATAATTTATAATCACGATTGTATGAACTGCAAAATCGAATTTTGCTTTTGTGCATCTCAAGAATATTAATGCAATAACAGCTCCATTCTTGTGGGAAACATCACCAAACTCAGCTTCTCTTCTTCAGTTGATCACAACAGGGGTCTGGAGCATAAAGCATTGGGAGAATCTGCTGTGTCAGTCAAGTGAGACCTGACATTGTGGGGAGAATCAGTTGGCAGCAGGAGAGCTGGAGGTGGATCTGGAGAGGGCAGGGAAGCAGTTGACAGCAGGACATGCAGCTGGAAGGATGCATCCCTGGGTTCTTTTGCAGCTCCTCTTGTTGAACTGTTCACTGAAATATTCATCTTTTGGATGATTCAGACAGTTTTTTTTGTTATTAGAACTGTTGACTTCTTTGAAAGGAACAGGGTTTTTTTGTTTCTTTGATTGGTTTTAGTTGTAACTCAGAGATACTTTTTTTTAATCAACTCTTAGTCTGTCCTTTCCGAATCTCATTTAAGGGCTGTGTTTAATTTTCAATCTTCAGAAGCTTAGGCCTTAGTGATAGGAGGTACTTGGTTTGTGGTTCTTTCTTTTCTAGCAAGAAAAGTGGTGTCAAAAAAATGTGTATTATTATCTAGTTCTATAAATCATAAAAAAGTGAGGTCAGTAAGGGAGGCAAACACAAACTTCAGCATCTCTGTCACTTGTTCCTGCAGATAAACCTGCAGGTGAATTGAGCTTTATCCAGGGTCTGTCACTGCTGCTTTCTGCAGCATGATGGCATTCTTGTTGTAAAATGTGCTTAACTGTGTCAAGAGCATTCTGATTTAAAAAAAAAAAATCATCCACTGAGTGGGGTTTTTTTGAGCTAAATCCTATTTCTATCAGCTCAGAAACTGAGAAGTTGCAGTGACTTAGCTATCACATTTCATCATAGCAGTTTGCCAAAAACTATAAAGTGCAAATTAACCTGCTGATGCTTATCAGATTTGCTGAATCCTTTAACTTTTACTCAGCTTTCACTTTGAAATCACAGGCGTGGTGGAAATACTAAACATCTGTGATTTACCTGGAGAGAGGAAAGTTTCCTGTCAGTTACAAGAAGGTGCAAAATTAATTGCTTCAAAATCACAGATAGGTAAGTTACAGAAAGTGGCAAAGCTGAATTGTCAGGCTTGGATGCAAAGAAATATGGCTTTTCAGGTGTCATGGCTCTTGCTAAATAAACATCTTTCCAAGAGAGTTTTATGTGTTCAAAAAAGATAGAAGTAGACAATTTTAATGACAAATTTCATCTAGGCATTTGACATCTTGCTTAAAATACTCCATTAGATTGAATGAACAGGGAGCACATTAGTGGGATTAAAAATTCTTTCACTAAGTATTTCAAAGTATGTCATCCTCAAAATGTATCAAGTGGGGTTGTATGTTGTTTCCCAAGGAATAGTTGCTTTGTCTAAAGATCTGTGGTGCTTTTTAAGCAGTCTAGATGGTGATACAGATTTTTTGGAGGTAAAGTTTAAAATCCTGAAGACTGACAATCAGAGGGCTGGAATCATCCAAGTGTGGGGGATGGAGCTGAGTTCCAGGCAAAATGCAGGAGCAAGGAATTATGTTTATACTTATCCATCAGGAGGTTGTCATCTAGAAGAGTTTTAAGGTGTCCATATACATGCATTTGTCTGTGTGTGTATATATATATCTAAATCTCAGTATAAAATTGTATTGCCTTTATGTAGAAACTTACAGAAAAGTAGAATGTTAATTATTCTTCATTCTGCATCCAAAGCCGTAAGAACAACTGGAAGCTGAATCAGAACAATTCTGTCTTTAATGTGCTACAGCATAGGCTATTAAACATCCAGAACTTTCTGGGAGATGTTGGAATCACTGTGGAACTGTGAAATTTTGATTAAAACCTTCAGATCTGTTTTAACCTAGTTACTCTGAAATCTCTGGCCTGCGTTCACAGGCAGCAGGATTTCAGGGTCATATTTCTATCCTGAGTATTGTGCATGCTGAATACTTGTTGGATGTTCTCACTGATTGTTAGGTATGTGGCTACTTAATGTGTAAAGCTTCATCTTCCTGTCAAGTGTCTTTTGGAAAACTATTCTGTTATAACTGAAGGGCTAACTCAAAGCATAAACTTTATTCTTTATAAGTATGGTAACACCTCTTTACCAAGGCCACAGGACTGCTCTCTGAGATTATTTTGGCCTGAACTTCTGCTGCAAGCAGGGATTAAGGACATGAGTTCTCCAGAGCCCTGGCTGAGGTGTGCTGTAGTTTTGGAGAGTTCAGTATTACCTGAGGGGTTTGCCATAGTTAAAGCATTGTGAACTGCTGCTCTCATGGTATGGGAGGCACGTATCAGATGGACTTCTCCTGGTAGATGTGTGTTGTATGGTTTCCTATTACTAGGAGGACTTGGAAGTGGTGACTTAATCCATCTCCATGGGGTTTCATTGTGTCTGTCAAAAGCTGGCCCCTTGTTTTATAAAACGTGTCAGGATACACAGTTGAGAGATCAGAACTTAGCACTTCTTTATGTGTCTGTCATGTTTAACCTGTGGAAAGCCCTGATCCCTTAATGTACATCAGGTAAATGGCTCCAGGTGCCTGTGTGGGAAGTTGAGCTCTGACCAGCTGACTGCTTGTTACTCGGTGGGAGTTTGGCTGTGGAGCTTGGCTCATGTGCCTGGATTGAATGGAAGTTGTCAGCTTTGCTTAACAAATGATAGTTTTCCAGGTGGTTCAGTTGCTTAATGCACCAACTCAAACACCTTCAGCTGGGACCTTGACTGCAGTCTCAGAAGTCTCTTTCCAGTCTGTTCTCTTATTGGACACCAATAAGAGAACAGGAATATGTTGCTGAAAAAAGAAATACAGCAAAATTCCATTGGTTTTGTGCAAAATACGGGGCTATTGTGAAGTGGATCTTGAAGTGAATATTAAAAATATGTTTCGACTTTTTGTCTCTGCAGAGTTTACAGATGCTTCCCCAACAGCGGAAAGCCATAGCAAAATTTAAGGAGCCAGCACACGCTTTAGCATTTCAGCAGAAATTCCACAGGTAAATAATTAAGCACTGCTGTCGCCATTGTTCCCTCCCTCCTTTCAGAAGATAAAATCAGTCTCTTCTGGCTCAATGTTTCTTTAATCCAATCAAGCATCTGTTGATTAGTGACCTTCATAGAAGCTCCTTGAAGAATCAGTCTGAGCACTGCATTTAACTTTCTTTTAACTTTTAACAGGCACATGATAGATCTGTCCCACATCAACGTGGCGCTGATTGTGGAGTGATGTCTGCTGAGAGAAGCCCCGGCACCAACCTTAGTGTACTGTGGAGCTACAGACTCACAGTGGAAAACGCATCGGGTTGGGAACCCTGTCAGCTCAGTCTGTAACTGCTCTGTTGAACTACAGAAAGCACCGAGATGACCTCCAGGAGAGGTGAATTCGAGAGGATCTGCAAAGGTGGAATTTCTGTTCGGTTTCTTCACATTCTGTTGTAACCACATGGAATTATAGAAATTTTTTTTTCAAAATGCCTTTGATGCATGTAGACACTGTTCTTCAAGATTCTACTGTGTGACCACAGTGACTTGAGAGAGAACGGTTTCAGCGAAAGATTTAAAAAACTTTCTTCATAGCAAAGAATATTTGATAATGGTTGCTCTTATCTTCAGTGCAAGGTATTTGAATGAAAACTCATTTTTCTAAACAAATTAGTTGCATTGTATACCTGAGAGCACAGAAGGTATTCTTGCATAGATTTGAACATGGTCTGCTTCACTGATTAGCAATTTGCTGAGAAGCTTTGGAGATGACACTGGAAAATTGTAGTTTTGATCTTTGTAAATAAGTCTGTCTTTGCATTTTTCTATTCCAACATAGACTTCCATCTTCTCTTTCCAACTCCACTTGATCCATAAAACCCTATGTAGGAGAAATAACATTGCTGTATTTTTCCTTGGTTTTTAAAAACAAGGATGTTCACCCTTCAGTAGCATCGTGGGGTAGTGAACTCTGAGTTGTAATTAGTGTTTTAAATAACACTGCCAGATGCAAGGAAAAAGAAATATTTGGTGGGTCACTTCAAAAATGTTATGCAGGAAGAGTGGTGCATTCCTGATAGTTCTTTTGGGCTAGTGTTTCATGGTTGCCTCATGCTTTATTTTGATCAGGTTTTTTTCTTTGAGATTTATTTTGTGATTAATGCTGAACCATAAGAAACCCATAACTAAAAGGACTTGTTTTGATGTGGTGTTCCTGATACATAAAGGACTATAAGGACATTGTGAATCTCCTGGTGAACGTGTCTGTTCCCAAAAATGCCATGCAAACATTAAGGAGTTTATATTTTATTCAAAGTAAAACTCGTAGTATTTCCTTTTGGTTAGAACCATCCAGATGGGGTTGCCAAAGGAACAATTTTTTCAGTTACTTCTGAATAAACTTATTAAAATGTCATCTTTATATTGGATTCCAGTTTTTATGAACATTTCCTTAGTTTTTAGACCGTGATGTTTTGCTTCACGCTTTATTTTAGGAATACTCTTAAGCACTCTACCTTACTGTTTGAAGGGGGGGACTCACAGAAATGTAGGTTTGTTACCTGAGTGACTGCAGAAAACCACTATGAAATAAAAGAGCTGCAAATGGGGTCCAAAATAGGCAAACTGAAAAGGATGAGCTAAGGAAATTTATAGTACCTTTTTTTAATAGTATCTTTTTTTTTAGAAGATTTAATGGCACAGATACCTAATTGGCTTTCTTCCACTTTTGGTCTAGATTTTCAATTAAGTAAAAGTTACCAAAATAATGAGTGAATAAGTACTGTCAAAAGTCTTCTAGGTAGACCTGCTCTCTGTTCATTTAAATAATATAGAATGACATGGTCCTTAGGAAATACTCTTAAAGTCCATTTAAAACTTAGTGGCAAGATACAGTAACAGAATGAGAATCTTTTCATGGAAGTGAAAGATAATTCTGTATAATTCATGCATAATGGTTAATGAGAGCCAGCACAATTGCTGCATGTGAAGTGCTGTTAGTGCGTCAGGATCGAGCCAAGCCCAGGACAGAGCATGAGCTGCAGGTAGGAAGTGCCCAGTGGGACCAACCCCAAAGACCTGCAGAGTCACCAGCCCCAGGCAGTTTAATCCTCACACCATCGGCTCTGGGATCCCTACACTGCCTCCTCAGGTTATGTCGCTTTTATTCTTAAGAAATAACTTACCCTTGAAACAAGGCATTAAACAGTTCCTCATCCCACTGTTAGGCAGCAGCTTCTCTGCAGGAGAAGCTCCTTCTCTCTGAAGGAGACTTCTTGGAGTGGAGCGATAGTAGTGCGTGTCTGGAAATCTGGGATAGATGCAAGCGCCAGACAGGCCAGCAGCTGAGTTCAGCAGTAGGAACATCTGCAGTTGATCAGCTGTCCTGTCAGAAGCAAACATTATTGGGGTTAGAGGGTTTCTTGGAGCCTAAGAATATGGGTTTGATTCAAAAGTCAAAGAAGTTTGTAGAAACACTCCTGCTTTGGGTTTTGAATCCATCCCAAAAAGCGTGAGGTTCAGCCAACTTAAGTTTTAAACATTTTTTCAGTTGGGTTTTAAATTTTTTTTTATTTTTTTTACAAATGTGTGGCTTTGGAATAAAGACATGAAATGGCCTCATATCTATTTAATGTAGGATTGACGTGAGCAGTGCCTGTTTAATGAGTAGATGCATCCTCTTGAACAGCAGTTGCAGGAGATAATTGCTTGTGCATAGACACAGGGTATGGGTGGATTGCTGGGGATTAATTCAGCTGCTTACTGCAGTACCTGGGTATCTTACTACATGTGAACATACTATATGTATGTATGTCTATATTTGTTTTATTATACACATACATACATACTCACACACTGTGTTGTCACCATATCTCTCTAATACCCTCAAAAACTCAGTAGCAAAAGTAGCAATTAGGTGAGCCATTTTTTAAAACATTTGTGTTCTCTTGCTTCTCAAATGCTGTCTTAAAAGTGGATCTCTTGGCATTGATCAGTTTGGATGATAACAGCTCTTTTAGATCCATTTGTTGTCTCCTCCCAAAAAGCTCAAAGGAAGTAGAGGTAAAGCTAGATGGACGTGTTCTTCGTGTGTTCTCTTCCAGCACAGAGTTAAATCTGAGCATTTTTAAGTTAACTTTCTTGGAAGATCTGTTGCAACCATTATCTTGTTCTTTCTTTGTAGTGAATTCACAATACGATGCAAAATGGAAAAAAAAAAGGCATTTAATGTAGTATGTAAATATTGACCTTTTAAAATTAAAATGTTACTCAAAGTGCTTACAGTCAACCACATCTTAGCTATTTGTTAGTTTTTTGTGTTGTCTTATCTAGATTTAAATGGATACAGTTCCATAAATGTTGATGTGTTTTTGTGTATATCTTCAAATTTTTATAAAGATGCTAGTAAGTCAATACATATATCCTGATCTGTGTATTATTTGTTCAGTTTTTATTAGCATAATTTTATAATTATTTAAACAGGCATCTCCAGTAGGTGGTTATATGAAGTCAGCTTTTTTTTTTTTTCAAATTATTTCATTTCCATCTTGTACCACTAGAAAATTCACTTTATAACTATTCATATCTTGCCTTGACTAAAATACTGAATTACCCATATTATCTGTGGTATTTTAGTAGAATATTCTACTTTTTTTTTTTTTTTTTTAATTAAAAAAAAACCCTAAAACAATTTTGTCCTTTAACTTCTGAGGGGAAATACAGTGCACTGTCAGACCAAGGCACAGGGTCTCTGGGTTTGTTCCATTGTGCTGTATGGCAGGTACAAACTAGGTCTGTGGTGTAATACTGTCCTCAAAAGTTGGGGCTGTTGTGGTGTCACAGTTGTGGTTTCACACGTAGGCCAGGCTGGTGGCACCTCGGTGCATCGCAGTGTTATCAGTGGCGCGTGTTACCATTGGCACACGTTATCAGTGCCACGCCTTATCAGTGCCACGTGAGCCATCCGATGGAGCCACGTGTGGTGCTGGGGAGCTCGGTCCCTGCTGCAGGCAGGGGGATGAGGACAGGTCTGTAGCGTTTCCATAGCCAGAGGGATGCTGTCCTCAGCCCACACTCATCCCCAGTGTGACTTGGGGAAGGAAAGTGTGGATGCAAGCACCCCCTCTCTGTGGTGTCCTTGGATATCTAGTTTATCCCCCAGATTCGCTTCAGTTTTCCCAATTTCTGTAAGGAAGTCCTTCTAGCCATTAAAATGCCAAGCAGACTGAGCATTTTAATTTCGCTCATGTTAGGTTTCCACTGCAAGGATATAGATGACAGTAAAACTGAAGGTTGTTTCAGAATTGGAGGTCCCCATTGTTCTTTTTAACATTAGCTACTGGGGATAAGAACAAACCTTTTACTTGGTGCTAAATTTTTTACATTTTTTAAACATAGTACCTTTTGTCTGTGTAGCTTGAAATGGTGCAGTTTCCCTGGAAGCTGTTGTAGGCACTTCCTGCTTTGTCACTCAGTAACTGCGTGTCTGCCTGTGTGTGTGGCTGTGTCACCCCTGTAGCTGGGGTGAGAGGAGGGGTGGGAGGCTTTGGGGTTTCTTCTTCTGAGGTTTTTTTTGGCCTGTTTTTTTTTTTTTTTTTTTTTTTGTCTGCTTGCAAGATGCCCTGGATTTGTCCTCTGGCATGGTATTGTGATGTTCCTGTCCTTTGTGTAGTACTGTGTCTGTGATGCGAGTCGTGGTACTAGAAGGTAGAAATCTGGCTTCACCTGTTCACTGTCAAAAAGGCATTTTTGTTCAGAGAGGCATGAACCTTTTTTTTAATGCATTTTTTTGTGCTTTTGTTTTTGGAGGTTTTTTTTTAGCATCATAGTAGATGAGAAAATAAATGTAAAGGAAACAAATCCTGAACAGATTGCAGAAAGTTAGCTATATTATAAGGGTCATTTAGGGTAACATAGAGCTTTTGTTTCAATGTTACCTTAAATCATGCCTTGTCCTCTAATTAATTCATAAACATAATACTTAAAAGTATTTTATCTTAAATTACTATCAAATCCTAAGGATTTCCTGTAAGGTTTTTTTGTAACCTGATTTTTAGTCATGGAGATAACTTAGTTGTCCACATGAGCACAGGGGCTTGTGTACAAAACCAGATTCATATTGGATCCTTGCGTATACCAACTTCTGGTATAATATGGTTGGGAAGGATCATTTTGTTCTTTATAATGCTGCTTTTGGCAGGGTTGGGGTTTTTAATTTAAAAAAAAACAACTCCATTTTCTACTTCTCTGCTTATTTTGGTGGAAAGTGTGGTCCTTATTGCACTAAAGAAAACCATGAGGGGAAAGTTAATCTCACGGGGTCTCTTAGGTGCCTGTGTTGCTCTCTGCTTTCTTGGTTGGATGCACTGATTTTCCTAACTAACTGGAAATGGGCTTTATAGATACACTTTTTCAACAGGTTACACTGCTTTTATTTAATGTAATAGCACTTGTGTTCAGTGGTTTTTACCATCTAAACTTTAAACAGTATTGCAGATTACAAATACTTTTGTAAAAGAACCTGTATGCAGTTAAATGTAGCTGTATTGCAATGTTGTGCCTAGTCAGTTGGAAGATCACAGTTTCAGACACTGCTGTATTAATGTTGTATTTGTTCAGGATTTTCTTTGTGTGCATCTAATGGATTTTAATATGGATTGTATTTTTTTCCTAGCATCCGTCAGGATGAGTTTGGAACCTTACAGTTTTATTTCTATTTCTACGCTAACAGAACCATTTGTTTCCAGGTTTTCTTTTTCAGATAATGAAACTTCTTTCAGCGGTTTAACTTCTAATTAATAGACATTTTCATTTACAGATCCAGTGGAGACCAGATGCTAACACTTATTTATTCACAGCTGATCTTCTGTACCATTGCATATAATTTTATTTGTAAAGGAGCCCTTGGACTAAGTCAACTTTTTTTTTTCCCCTCTGGTACCCTTTGCCTCTCAGCTATGTTTTTTCTTATTTCCATCTCATTTGCTCCTATTTTTCCATTTCCACAAGGATATTTGTATCCTTGTTACGTTCCTGCCCTTTTCACTCCCTGTTCAACTCTGGGTTTTTTCCTGAGTGCATCACATTCAGTCTTTTGCTCTGTTTTCTGTTCTTCCAGCTCTCCTGAGGGTACCTGAAGCCTGTATCTCCCACCCTGAAATCCCACCATACTGTACTTCTCTTTGCAGACTTTGGTGCTTGAATTTGAGGTTGCTTTCATACAGGTATCACCCCTTAGGCGATGCTGCCTGTCCCAGAGCACTGGAGAAGCATCACTTAATGCTTTTGCTTTGCAGTTTTATCCATGCTGGGGAAGTTAGACATTTCCTTTACATGCTTGAGCACTTAGCCAGGCTAAACAGGATTAACAACTATTTTATCCTTTTCACTTTTTCAGGAGCTCTGTTCTTGAATTCAGTGATAGTAATAGCACTTTTTCTTATTGCCACGTAGAAATACCAACACTGTCGACACGATTCTACCTCCTATTACTATTACTGAATGTGATCCTTCCTAACCTGTAAAGTCCTAAGCAGTGTATATATATACATATGTATATATAGAGCTATATTTGGGTGTTTCAAGAATCATTTCAAATGTGCTGCTCTGATTTGGATTGCAGAGTTTGTTCATTAGCAGTTCAGGATATAAATTCAACAGCCGACTGTATCATACTGACTGCACTGGGAGTGCACCTACCTCATGTTTTCTACAGCATCATCTGCACAAGGTGTGCACTGCTTATTGCTTGAGTGTAATACTGGACTGGAGGATACCAAATCCTCCTCATGCATAAGAGATCTTTGTCGTACCTATTTAAGTGAATGTAAAAATGGAAACACAAAGATGATCTCATGTACAAGTTTTTTTACATGTAAATCCGTGTTTGAAATGTGAACATGTAAATATATTTATTGTACCTACAATATGTCAATAAAACCTGATCTTTATAATTTCCTGCATTGTTGTTTGATGTACAACTTCAAACTTGTAAAAAAAAGGTTTCACACAGTGGATTATTTTACTATTTTTATTATGGTATCATCTCTGGGCTTACTTTTACTTCAGCATCTTAGCACAGGATTCTTCCACAGCTGTGCAAAGGTGCCCCAGATGGAAACAAAAGTGGCTGGGGGTAAAAGGAACTTGTGCTTTTTTGTCTAGTTCAGAGGGTCTGGAAACTCAGAGGGTTCTCATAACATACACACAGGAGGAAAGCTTGTGAGTGTTAAAGCTTTTCTGGTGCTTTTTAGCCATACTGACATGTCTAATAGAAGATCTCTACTTTCAAATACTGCCTACTTTAACTTATGACATGAAGAGGAGCTCTTGGCAAGCTCAGTTTGATCACCATCAATTACTTCTTGAACACAATTATATCAGCATAAATGGAGGCTAATTCCACTGGTCCATTGTAGATCAAGAAAAGAGGTCAGAATCAGCTGTCTTGCACTTTGTAGGGTTATTTAGTACTTTGTTAACATTATTCACAAAATTAAATACAAAAAATCCTGGCATCACTGGAAGTGGCACCTGTGATCCAGCATACACATTCCAGGGAAGCATTACTAGCTTGTCACATAATTACTGGGGCAGATCTCAAGAGAACATCATTACCTGGGGGCAGACTAATGACACCCCAAATGGTTTGTTCTGCTGATAGCCTGATGGAGGACATACAGCAGCCAGCAACACAGTGACCTTAGAAGGCTCATCAAGGTAAAAAAAAAAAGCCTCTGAGGCAGTGATTTAAATAGTGAGCCACATAAGAATAGCCATCTTTGTGAGCAAAGTTCCAACTTAGTTTTCAGCCTGTGATTTTGTCATTTATTAATAGTAGGAGCACACTGTAAATGTCCATCTGACTGCAGCATTGCCTCTTCCACATCTCCTCCTCTAGAGAAGGCTCCAGACCAAAGTAAACCTCACCAAAACCCCTCAAAACCCAAACTTGGTGAGTCCTATGTGCTCACTTCCTTGTTCCACCTTTCCCTACCCCTGTTAATCCATAGTCTTGGGGCAGGAATTCATGTTTTTGTGAAGTTGAAGCTCCACTGAGCATCAGCCCCAGCCCAGTCCTGCCATAAACTGATTGACCATTGCCCAGCACAGGGGAAGAACAAACTCCCTTTTTGAGAGGGCAGGTGAGAACTAGGCATAGAAGTCTGTTGCTCTTCAGAAGTTAAAACATCCTCCTGATGCCCTTGTAGGATTGCAGGATTCATGCAGGGATGTGCTTTGAGAGCTGGAAGGCTGACAACCAGGAAGAGGGGGAAGAAATCAATATGGCTAAAAAATAGTTCCTGAGGGGGATGGAAAGGGAGTGGCCAAGGGAGGGGCAAACAAACCTTTAAAATCAAATCTTGAGATGCCTAGTGGTGTGCTTCAAAAATTGGTGTTGACTGACCTTAATTAATCTGTAATGAGTTGGGCAGGAAGAGTGGGAGTGTGCTCACCAAGTGTGTTGGGAGATAGATGAGGGAGGGCTCAGATGAGGAGGAGGAGGATCACAGTATCTTAGAGGAATTGGGTGAACTAGAGAATTGGGATAATAGATGTGAGATTAAATTTAATCTTGCAAAGTGCAAGGCTATGCACTGTGGTATTAATAAATAAGGATTTTTGCTGTAAGAGTCACTGGGAAAAGAGGAAGAGCAGTGAATTAATTGTGGATATCTGATCTATGGATGGGGTGATCTATGAGAAAAAAGAATACTGCCTTTTTAGGCTGGATGCATCAGGCACTTGTAGAATTATTAGTGTGTCTATGTGTGGTATGAAGATTTAGTGCTGGACTTCAAAAACTGCAGCCCCATCAACCACCTCCCTACTGCCCTAAGTAGAAACACTCTGTGAATATTTATTTTGCGAAGCTTTTTTGAATGGTTCATCTATCAAAGATTTCCTCTACTTTGGTTCTACATTCAGCTTTTCAAAGACCAGGGCTTAAGCTACAGAAAACATCCTTGGCTGGGTTCAATGAGAATTGACTGGTCACATGGTGACTGCTTCTTGGTTTCAGATGTCAATTCTGGTAACTGCTGAATATACATGCAGTATTTTCACCCATCCATGCTGTTCTGAAAAGATCCCAGGGGAATGTGTGCCTTCAACTGGTGAAAGATTAAAGATGCTGACCAGGAAAAATGTTCTGTGGAGATGCTGTTGGCATTGGGGATGCTGTGAGGAGAATTTGGGAGTTAAGCATTTCTGTTTCTTCTGATTCTAGTCCTATATTCCATGGATTGTTACCTAATTAAAAACCTTCTCATTAAATTACCAGTGAGAGGATTCTCCTTTAATAAGAATGATTTTAAGACAGCATGAGCATGGACTGAACAGCCCTGCAGCCTTTTCCAGTCCTGTTTTCTTGAGTCTCAAACAAATTAGGCTGTGCCCTCTGAAACTGTGATGTTCCTGTACAGCATCACACAGTCTTTACTTGCAGCAAAGCCAGTAAGAACAGAGGGAGAGGGGTTTGAGGTTTTTTCCTGTTTATCTAGGCAGTGAGTCAGGTGCCTTCCACAGCTTTAGTTGAAGTGGATCCCACTGCAGGACTTGAGAAATGGGGAAATAGCTAAAAGCTTCAAAGAAAAAAAGTGGAAGGCAGTTCTTTCATTTGTTTTCATAAGACCCAAAAGGTATTCAGGAGTTTGGGATGCCTGGCTGCTCTTACAGCCCTCCATCAGTTCCTTGTCACTTTTTATAATTTGCTTTTTTAAAATTATTTTTATTGCTCTCATTATTAAGCTTATTATTGAAACTGGTGCTTGTGCAAACAGTAGCTGGATGCAAAATCTGAGTCATGGGGACTGGATACAGTTTGAGAACCCTGGCATTGGAAATATGTCCTTTTCTGTTTCTAGCTTGGATTTTTCTGTGGCAAAACCAGTCATGGAAGCCAAATCCCAATGAACTGAATGAGAAGTTATTTCTTTGTATATTCTCCATCTTAAATACTGCCACAAAAGGGCCTCTCTGCAAAGTGATACAGTTCCTACTCCTTCAAACCTTTCAGAATATTTAAAGGTGCTGGCTTATTGCAAAGGGCTTGTGTTCATTCACTTGGGTCAGGAATATTCAAGGATTGCATCAAAACAGGGAAAATGTGGTCATTCCCTGTGCTACTGTTAATCAGCCCTATCCAGAGGGAGGATACACGCTGCTTTTAGTGGGGGTGAGGAGCAGGAAGAATGTAATCATCTCTCATCAGTAAGACCCTCAATCACTGCACTTGAAACAGCTGGGGGTACGTAACCTCATCTTCATTTGAAAATTTTAGTACCTTTTCTCTTAGCTGCCTCCATTTTATGCCTTTTTTTTCCCCCTCATAAATTTTTATGATTTTTTTTTAAAGGAGAATTTATGGGTGAAATGGCAGAGACCGTGTGAAATGTGGAAGAGCTAAAAGGCCATCAGGGTGGTAAATGAGGCTAAATGGTTCTCTGCCACCAGCTGTGTGGAGTTCAGTGACTGAGTCTAACTGACAAGAAATAATTACCCCCTCTCAGGTAGGTGAAATGGGTCCTCACACTGTGAATGCTGCTGATGAAGGGGCTGTCCCGGAGCAAGCAGGATCCTTCCCGAGTTTTTATGCCACGTCTTGGCAGCTCGAACCCCGTGCCAGCATCCTGCACTAATGTTTTCTCACACAGGGTGATGTCCTTCAGTGACTCAGCACAGCCCTCCTGCCCTTCTGCTCCCGGGGAGGTTCAAAACCCTGACACATCTTGCAGGGATGAGCCCAGAGCCAAGATATTCCCTGCGTTATTGATTAAAACTGGCAAGTGTCTCTTAGGCTCTTATTTCAGAGCAAGAGCCCTCGTGTTTCTTATTGCAAAGATGTACATCTAAAAGGATCTAAAAGCACCTGGCTTTTTTCTTCTTGTCCAATCAATTGCAAGGAACAAATGTGATGAGTGCATTTGTTTGCAAGCTGGAGAGGGGGAAAGGAAAAGAAAGGAAAGGAAAGGAAAGGGAAAGGAAAGGAAAGGAAAGGAAAGGAAAGGAAAGGAAAGGAAAGGAAAGGAAAGGAAAGGAAAGGAAAGGAAAGGAAAGGGAAAGGAAAGGAAAGGAAAGGGGTAAGGGAGAAAGGGACTTGCAGTTCTCCAGTCTTAAACCTGCATCCTCACAGATCATGCTGGAGCCTTAAAAAAGACCCCACACAAATCAAACCCTAAGCATTTTGAGTGTGCAAGAAACACGAAGTCAAACACAAAAGCATGATTGTAATGGTTTGAATGCCACTACATTTCTCTGGCTTTATTAGCTCTGTTACTGCATTGATGACAATTCAAACACTTTGGATACATTGAAAACAATGTATCTGATACCTAATTAATCATTATTGTGCCCATCCATGTGCCCATCCAGGGTCATGCTGTGTACTGCCCACAGGAAATCTCGTACCCTCTCAGGGCAGCTCAGGAGGAGGCTCTGTTGGCAGCTTGCCAACACTCTGCCTCCATCACTGCCATCACTCACCTGGTTTCTGTAGAAGATGACTGTGGTCACCAGATGGCTGCCGTGAGCCACCGTGGTGCAAACAGGGCTGGGGGGAGCCTTAGCAGTGAGGGAACAGCTCAGTGAGGCTCTGCATCAGTCTCTGTTTCATTGCTCCTCTATTATGTGGCTGTTCTGGTGAGACTGCACATTTTGAAATGAGAATTTACATGTGAAGTGTCCAAGGCCCTGTGAGTGTAACAGCCCAGTCAGTGCTCGGTGTCACCCACTTGGTCTCCTCCTGCTAAGCAGTGCTGCCTTTTCCACTTCTGCCCCCTCTGTGTGGCCTCAGAAGGAGTTGGGGTGGGCACACAATGTAAGAGATTGCTGAGCCCCAGAGGCAGCATCCTGAGCACCTTGTACCTGGCAGCTGCTGCATCCTCGCTTCCCCCTCCTCTCATTGTGCTTAAAGGAAGCAGGTGATTTACTGAGCATGGAAATACTTGTCTTACCAAAATAGTACCAATAAATACCCGCAAAAGCCTAAAAATACCCTAAAAGAACCCACAAGATCCCACAAGTAAAACCAGCCAACCCATCAAATGAAAGGACCCAACCAGGAATGTCCTCTCTCTTCCCACCCACCATCAGTTCCTCACAGGCTCCTGGTCACCAGTGTGACCCAGCAGCTCTCCCAGCTTCACCTATCTGCTGAAACATAAACACTGGGGACAGGATCTTCCCACTGTGGACCCACAGTGACTGCCTGATGATTGTATTGTTCCTTAAATGCTTTTCTGTAGTAGAATCTTCTCTACGATTTTTCCAGGAATTGACATTCAACAAAGGGTCTGTAGTTCCCTCACACCCTCATTTTATACTGAGTAGCTCCCACCAGAAATGACCTTCCCCAGACTTCCAGGACCTTTGGCAGGTGATCAAGAAGGGTCCTGCCATAATATCTATGCAAGCTCCTTCAGAACTCCAAGATGAATCCCATCAGGTCCCACGGACTTGGGAGCGTTCAGTTGATGCAGCTCATTCTTTACCAGAGAGGAGACAAACCAGATCCTGGGTCTCCATCCACAGGGGCTTGGCAGGAGAGTGAGGGAGGACTCAGGTGAAAGTGATCCTCACCCAAGGATCAGGAGAGGACCTGAGGGAAGGTGAGGAGGCCTTACAGGCCGTGGGATCAAAGTATTGAAGGCAAGCATTTTTGAAATATCAAAAATTTCAAAGCAAATGAAAAGATGCTGACACTTTCTCTTCAAATCCCCTGGGTTAAAAATGCAGTGGCCAGCACAGTGGATGGGAACCTCCTCCTTGAAGGTGGTGTTTATTTACAAGATATTTGGGGTTGCTTCCTGTGTGAAGTGTCATCTTTCATGACAAGATACATGAAAGCCAAGTGTCACAAAAGTCAGTGAAAAAATGTGTCAAAAATATCCTCAGATATTTTTTTAGGTTTCCTTGTGTTGGTGAGTGAATCTTAAGGAGGATGTGTCAGTGTGAGAGTGAACAACTCTTGCCAGCTCTGTGATTTTTTTGGCCCTGGTTGCAAGGATTCATGCCGGGCATGAAGGTACAAGGGCTTTTCTTCTTTCTCAGCCTCATAAAATTAAATAAGTCTGGTATACGTCCTTCAACCACACCTTTGCCCATCCTCAGGCCAGAAACCCATGATGAAATTCCCTGAGAAATTCTTCCCCCAGGACCTCCCACTCCCCTCCCAAACCCTCTACCCAGGCTGTGCTGCCTCTACTAGCGCAGCCATTGGGATGTGGGAGCCTTGTCCCACCTGGGAAAGGAATCCTCCATCCCGTGAGGAGCCTGTGCCCTGCCCTGAGCCATCCCTTCTCTGGGTTAGAGATCCATTTGTAATGCTTATTTTCCCCTTCTTCCTCCTGTGTCCACAGTAGGAGTTCATGGTGGAAGGACATGGACCCACACGGAGCACTGGGGTGGGCACAAGCGATGCTGGGCCACTGGGGAGGAGGGATGCTGAACGAGGTGTATTGGTCCTGCTATAGTTTTGCCTGCTCCTGCCAAACCCAGGAGTGCCAGGAGAGGTGTCTGGTGTGCTGGGAGGTGGGCAGTGGGTGGATGAGCTGCCCAGCTGGGCTCTGCCAAGCCTCCCAGGGGAGCAGAGAGTAGGGAGAGCAAGATTGTGTTTCCCACAGGACTGTGATCCTTCTGCCATGATTTGAAACACCCTAAACATGAAAAAAAAAAACCTAAAGAACTCCTTGTTGCAGTTTTATATCAGAATTGTTTACACCAAATGTCCCAGAATACACTCAGAGAACCAGTTTTAACATGTGATTTTGGTAAGGGCGTGAAAAAAATCTTACATCAGACTGAGCCAGAGACGTAACCAGACTGAAACCCATTTACAGGAATTAATTACCAGTGTTTTGGGCAGGGTTTTTTGGTTTTTTTCCCTCTGGCATCCCCAACAGTCTTTGGACAGAAGCATAACGAACAGGCAAGGAAGCAAGCAGCTCTGGAAACGCAGCCTGCTGCAGTCTGGGCTGCTGGGAAGGGCACTCCTTGCAGGACACAACTCCTAGCCCTGCTCATGTTCCGTGCCAGCCTTCCTCCTGGTGGCAAATCGAAGTATCATAGAACCACTGGACAGCTTAGGTTGGAAAAGACTCCCAAGATGCAGAGTGCAGCTGTTAACCCAGCACTGCCGAGCCCAGCACTGAACCACATCCCCAAGTGCCACATCTACATAAATACCTCCACCATGGGCACTCCACCACTGCCACGGGCAGCCCAGTTCCAGTGCTGGACAACCCTTTCTGTGAAGCAATTCTTTCTTAAAATCCAGTTTAAACCTCCCTTGGTGCAACTTGAGGCCATTTCCCCTTGTCCTATCACTTGTTCCTTGGAAGAAGAGACCGAATCCCACCTGGCTACGCCCGCCTTTCAGATAGTTGTAGAGTCATAAGGTCTCTCCTGAGCCTCCTTTTCTCCAGATTCAGGAGACCAGGTAGAGAACAATAGTTTAACTCAGGTTTGTTGCTCAGTTGCAGTGTTTGAGGGATGCCAGAGCCTGGCTCCTGTGTGGCAGAGCAGAATATTAACACAGAGAGAGGGGGGAGGAATGAGAGGAGACTGTTGCCACTGAAACTTCTTTACCTGCTGGCAGAGGGCAGGAAGAACCACAACACACCACGAGCTGTGTCCACTGACACCATTTCCTCTTCCTATTTTCACAGAACCAAAAATTCCCAGGCCCCTGTGCCATGTGAGACATTTTAGGAGCAGTGCTGAGCCAAGTCCTGACTGTCAGCCTAACCTGGAAAAGGAGATTTGGATCGCAGTGGGAAAGAGGGGCAATACCTGCAATGTGGTCTCCATACTGCTGGCTGCTTTCTAAATGAGCTTCATTACACACGTAATTAAAGGAAGAGAGTTGAATTCTGCTCAGCCACGTTTTAGGGGTATTAATTTCAAGATTAAGGGCACCTGGAGATTAAATGAATTAACTCACAACCGAATCAGGTTAATTGTAATTTCTTTACCTGGAATGAAGTTGAAAAAAGGGAAGATTTTAATTCAATAATAAGTGTGGATGTATTAAAGAGCAGATTCTTGAACAGAAGAAAACTTGCTGTGAAAAATAGTGAATTGGGCGCCAGACTGGACAAGGGAAAAGCTGAGTGGCAGTGTGGGCTTCAAGGTTTGGCCAGGCTGAAGTCCCTTCCTCATACTGGGAAGAAACTGGGCTCTGGCTCTGGGCTGTGCACCCTGTTTGTCCGTGCAGGAACAGCCCAAAATTGGACCCTACATCAGGGGCTGCCCCGTGCACCCTTCTGTGGTGGGGTGATGCTCCTGGACAGGAGCAGAGCTGGCCTGAGCCCACACTGCAGAGGTCATCACTTTCCATCCACATCACACCAGCTCTTTGACTGCAGTCACCAAAAATAACATCAGCCAAAAGTGAGCATTTCCAGGGACCTCACCTGGACATCCCCTCCAGGTATGCACATCCATCCTGGAGCTCTTTCCTGCCAAACCCCTGTCCTCTGGGTTTGACATGCCTGCCTGACCAGAGCTTGGGTTGGGATGGGTCAGTTCAGTGTGACCCAGACCTCTGCTCACCTCCTGCCTGCTGCTCCAACACCCAGAGGTCAGGCTGGTCAGCCCTGGAAATCTTTCCTGACATATAAGTGCAAACTAAACACTGCTTTAAATAACAAGTGATTAGCTATAGAGGTATGTGTGAAACCTGTTGAAATTCCTGGAGAGATGGAGTGTGTTGCTGAATGTTTGTTTTTCCATGGGTGGTGGGACTGACCAGTGTTAATGTACATAAAGGATGAGCAACTTTTCAGCAGAGGACCTGGCTCTAAGCCTCCCTCTTTCAGAGTACACAACCCCCTTTCCTCCTGTCTCCATCAGACAGGAGTCAGTCATCAGACTCACTCGAATTCTAAGCAAAAAAATTCAACTTCAAAACCCCTTTTTTTTCCTGTGCCTATCTGCTCCTTCCCAAACTTTTTCCCCCAGGTCTGGTGGAAATACCTCACCTGATACCTCTTAGCATCATACTGGATTTTTGCACAGGCATGCCACATTCCTGATGGTTACATGGATGTGGTTAATGCCTGTAGGGCTATGTTCTCCCTTCTTACCTCCCATTTCTAGCAGCAGTAACTGTTTTTACTCACAAGGACCACTTCTGATTATAATTTTCTCATAATTTCTCATAATTTCTATTATTCATGCTTCCTGACCAGTATTTTGGTCACATTTATTGACCATGTTAGCTTTCCTCTTGTCACCCACCATTACATACACCTAAGTTCCTGCCAGGGCAGTAGAATAGATAAGTGAAACAAATCAATTTGTGAGGAAATCCATTTGTGTCCTCCTTCCATTTTCACAGTGAGCTCTTCACAGCCCCTCATTGCCAAGCCTTCAGCCCTGCTCGTTTCCATCCTCTCAGGCTGAAGTAGCACATGCTAATGTAACATCATTGCAAATTCACCTTAGATCAATTGCTCTCTAAAAATAAAATAAAATCGCTGACTTTATCAAAGAACTGTTCTACATTAACTGGCCCAATCTGGTACTATAAATCCCATTTTCTTTTTGGCTCTCTATCTTTGATCCTTTTTTCATCTGAAACCTGCTCGGTTTTCTTGTGCAATACCAAGGTCAAGACATTTGCCTTGTGCTTGCTCAGGCTCTCTCCTCTCTGCCACAAATTAGAGTTTCCACTTTGGCTGTTGCCCTGCCAGCACAGTTGATTTGATGGGTCTGTGTAACATCATCCTCTCTGGAGGTGTCATCTCAGATGCTGGTTCCTGTCTGCTCCTGGCTGGAGAGCTGCAAGGCTTCTTGGTTAAGGGCATAAAGGAACAAAATGAATTTCTATGGTGGATCCAGTAATTTTCCACACATGTCCATGAGCCTTTTATCTCTTCCTCCCATGTCCAGGATCAGCATTCTCCTGGAAGCCACAGCAAGGTGCTTTCCAAGCTATACTTTGGTTATCTTTGACTCACTCCTCCCTGCAGGGTGAATGAAGCTATCACTGCACAGCCTCATCTTTACCTGGAGGTTTCAGCAACCTTTAGGTCATTCCTAAGCAAAATCGAGCTAAAAACGTGGTTGGTAGTAATTTTCCTTGTGAACCTCCAAAAAGATTGGCTTCTTTGCTGCTAAGGTCTCTCCCAGGTTGTCTCCTGGTTGTCTCACCAGGAGTGATGTCTGCCTGCAGTGCTGTGTCAGGTTCTGCCCTCTGCAAAGGTGGCTGAAGAGGACTGGAAATGCATTTTCCACACTTTACAGGTATCACAAAATTGGCTAAACCACAGACACATCCCAGGAAGACACAGGAAGAAGAGCCATTAGTCTCAACACCTTCAAAGGGCTTCACTGTGCTTTCAGAGATTGTCCTTTCCATTAGCATTAGGTTTTGTTGGTAAACACTTTTTTTTTTTTGCTTTTGGACCCAAAATGTGCTTGGCAGCTTGTGCAGCCCCACCAGGACCAGGGAACCTAGTGTTGTTTAATATTTTTACTCACTCCCCTCGGGCATGAGGAAAGCCTGGAGGTTGGCTCCATTTGGAAACCCCTGCAGGAGGTGCTGGGGAGGAGCTGAAGGGACCCCTCAGCCCCAATGTTTGCCCCTCCTCTCTCTTGCTTCTTCCTCTGACATTTCTGAATCCACTCTTGGGCACCAAGGCAGGAAACCCAGATCTCCACAGATGGCTGTGAGGAATCTACAGGAGCACACTGTGCAGCACTGATTTCTGCAGGCAGTCTCTGTTTCTGTGCCCCCCCACTGCCTCCAGCCCCACTGAATTCAGTGAGACATTTCCTAATGAGCAGATTGTCAAACTCCTTCACTCAGGAAAACTTTCCTTCAGACAACAGTGAACCCTTTGTAAAATATTCAACATCATGTTTCTCATTCTTCAAGCAAGTGCCCACGGAGGACAGGGCTGAGACTCTCCTGTGGACAGGCTGAGCTGCCTGGTGTGCACTTTTCTATGGTTTCCAGCATCAGAGAGCTTAAATGTTCCACTCTCCTACTTTTGAATCATCTCCTGATTCCAATTTCAACTGTGAAAACTTTGCCGTGACATAAATACAAGATCAAGTTTTATTTTAATTTCCTTATTTCCTTTTATTTTTTTTTAACATTTCAGGTTCACGTTCTTAACATTTTTGCTGCAGACAATGAAGGCTGGAAGTTAACTTGAAAAAACCAACAAAATCTGAAATTGACATGCAAACACATGCTCACAGAGTCAAATTTAAAAGTGCCTCTAAGTATGAGGATATTCAAAACAAACAAAATAAAGGTTTAGTAAAAATACTCTAAAAGGTCAACCTATTATGCAGTGTTGTTATCTGAGAAATTCTGTCATCAAGACAATATTTCAGCAGCTTTAGACAGATGAGATTTCTAAAGGGAATGTCTAATTTGTATTTGTTTTTAATTTGGGGTTTGGATCACAGCAGCAGCAACAATTTGTTTTGTTTTGTATTTATGGCTGCACATGTTTAAAATGGTAAATCTGCACTGACCTATTAGACCACAAAAGTGAAACTAGCTTCTGTATTTTCATTTCTTAGCTGGAAAAATAAACCCACAGCATGCATGTGTAAAATAAATTATATTTTTACAGCTTTTGGGGTTGGTAACTAAAGGCTATGCAAGTATTTGGATTATCACAGTCCTGGCTTTAAAAATAGGAAATGGTTCTTTATCAGAAAGTGATTCTTTCAAGACAAAACACATTTTTCTAGCTGCTGCCTTTCATTAAAATGATATCATTTAATCCAAAATGAAAATGAAATTTATAAGGAGCTTAATAAAATGGGCATGTTTCTTTGTGAAAGAAATTAAGTGACGCGCAGAAGGATTCTGGTTTGGTTTAACACCAATAAAGATACCTTGGTCTAAAAGATAATTTGGAGTTAGCACCAGATCATCCAGGGCTGAGCCCCCTGCTTTTTCTTACCCACCTGTTTTTATTGGTTTTGCTGCTTGCAACAAACAAAAATGTTTCCCTTCAGTCTCTAAGCCTTAAAAGCAAACACAGATTGGGTCATATTTGACTTCACACAGAAATGTGGATGGGAGCTGTTGTTTGGCTCCCAGTTGCAGCTCTGTAGAAAGTTTACCCAGGCAGAGCAGAGCATGGGCTGGGACTCTCAGGTAGCTGGATTCATTATTTGATGATAAATGGGTTTTCTCTGGCTAATTTCTAGCCCTGGACAAACACATGCATCATTTTGCTCATTCAAGTTTCTTCCTGCCCCAGGATGGAGGAGGCTGAATTCAGAAGATGCTCCTGAGTGTGTGCTTCAGTGTCAGGTGAAATCATAGGCTGACAATAACAGCCCAACACTCGGGTCCAGCCTGGGCATTTTGTTGGTGGAGAGCAGTGGTTATGAGGAATACAGCCAGGTTTTACACCACTGACACCCCAGAGAGGCAGGAGGGTCCCCAGCATCCCTGACAGGGCTGGTGGGGCAGGCAGAGGCTCAGGCAACACCCATTGCACAACTTCTCATTTCCGTGTGAAGTCTCGCTGAAGTGTACCTTAGGAATGTCCCAAATAGCACTGGCTGGTGGGAGTGGAAGGTGCTGACAAATCCGGGGGGAAAAAAGGATCTTTATTGCAAGTGGGTGATCAGCCTGGCACTGATCACAACAAGGGAACTCTTTTTGTTACAGTGGCTGTGGAACAGCCTCCCTGAAAATTACAGGGAATGCTAAATCAGCCCTGGAAATGATTCAAAGAGCAATTTGCTCTTGGCATGGCCATTATGGAGAGCTGGCAGCAGGGAGAGACAGCAAGACAGAAGAAATGTTCTTGTCCTTCCTCCTGCAGATGTCAAACCTCGTGGTCTTTAATGGACATAGAGATAGGGCAGGAAAGAATCAGAGGTCGGAGATAGATTCTTCGAAACATGGACAGAAATAAGGCAGCTGGGTGGGTTTTCTTCTGGTAGGAATAGGGTCCTGGTTTTCACCCAGCTCTGATTCAGAGACTGACACATCTAACCTATGAAATACTTTTAAAAAAAATATCTACATTCTGAGTCCCAATAGAGCTCAGCATCTCCTGAGCATCTCCTGAGCATCTCCTTCTGGCCCATCCCAATCTCCTGTGCCAAAGGAATCCATGATTTTTTCTGCCTTCCCCAACCCCAGAATAACCCTGGGGAATACTAGGACAGAGCACACAGCCATTTTGCTGCTGACAGGTCTTCTGCATTGCCTCTGAATGATGACATCCCATCTCTAGCTCCCTTTCCTATTGATTTTCATGGTAAACTGACATAATTTGGCTGATACACAATTTTCATTTCCCCCACTGCTGATGAATGGTAACATCCTCTCTCTATACTCTTTTTTAAAAAAACCTTAATAGTGTGGGAGAGAAAAGATGACCTTGTAGAGGTGATAATCTCTCTGGTTGAACCTGGGGATGGATATGGCTTAGCCCCACAGCAACAGTCCACACTCCCTGCACAACTGGTAATAATTTTGTGATCGGCCTGTGACTGTTCCAAAAAGTAGGAACAAATGAGTTAAATCACAAATCTAGTGCACTTCCTATCCTGTCTATTCCCAAAGAACAGCACGTCAGCAGTGCCAGAAGACACATGGATGATAAGTTGCTAATAAATTCATTGTGTTGCTGATTTTTAACGGTCTGATAAAAACACTCCTTTTAGTGCACAGCTTGTGTGAAAAGAAACAGTAGAGTTTGGGAAAATATTCTACTCTTGAATTGTAAGAATTGCTATTGTAAGGGTTATTAATTGCCGTAGTTTTGCAGTAATCAGGTATTGGTTGCATTTTCACCAGCTGAGAGAGCAGCACACGTCCTCTCTCACCCCTCGAGCTCAGTGCAGGAGGCTGCCAAGCTGCATGGTTAACAGGGAATCACTAGAGGTCACTTCGATTCCACCTAATGCAACAAAACCTGAAGGATCTGGGGGTTTGTTCCTGACTTTTTGTTGGTCTTGTTGTTGTTGTTGTGAGACACTTTTCAAAAGCAAACTCTTTTTGCACATGTGTATTAGACTTGTTAATAGAAGCTCCTTGGGCTGAATTTTATTCTGGTGTAAAGAGTGAAACTTTGAAGAAGTTTATAAAGCTGTGTCTATATTCATCAAGAGGAAATTTGGCCATGAGTTTCTATTTTAATATGAAACATCTTCTACTGAATTTGATATTCCTGATAACAGATGTCACTATTTAACTCTCAATAAATAGTTCTGTCCCGTCAGGATCCATATAAATAGGAAAAGAATAGCTCCAATGTATAATCTACAAGAAGATATTCCAATTTTGCTGCATATTCAGTTATATCCAAAGGAGAAGTAATATTTAAGTGTATTTCATTCCTAGCTTCAGTTGATAAACAAAGTACAGACATTCCCTTGCTAAGAAAATAATCACCCCTAAAAGGAACACCTTAGGTAGTCAGGCAAAACACTTTCCTGGTGCAAAGAGCAGCTCCATGGGGACTCCAAACTTGGCCTTTTTTTAAAGTGACAATTTGTCTCCTTGGGAACCTATAGAATGAAATCTGTCTTTTCTTTAATTTCGGACATTTGGGACACTTTGACACATTTTGGTCCTACCAGGCCAGGTACTCCTGTCACAGGTTCAGGTTCACGAGGGCCTGAGCCTCAGCTGAGGAACCCAGGGTGCACCTCCCTCAGGAATGGCATCACTGCTGTCCACATGCCTGCCCTCTGTCAGGGACTGCACAGAGACCTCCCCCTGCCCTGGAGAGTGGCAGCATCCTCCCTGTTTTTATGTGCAGTTGGTTTAATGCAGAGAAACACTTTGCATGTCCAGAATCTTGGTGGTGCTTAGGTCATTCTTGCTGCATGTAAGTCATCTTTAGCAGCAACCAGCAGATCCCAAAAAGCTACACCTTTTCTTCTGCACCTGGTATTGTTCAGCACCTGCTGGAAGGCACCAGAGCACCTGAGGGATCTGCATCACCCCATGCACTAGTGGGTACCAGCTTGGTCCTCCTTCCATGGTGGCACCACCAGCTCGGCTTCGTGCTGCTCAGCACTGGCAAAACCAAGACACCAGAGCTGATTTGGAATGAAAAGGTTCCAGAAGGGCTTGTCCCATATCTTGTGCTCAGTGCAGAGGATGTCTGTGCTTATGCTTGGAAGCGAAGGAGCCAAGGACAGCACCTGTGATGCTGCCTGTGGCAGCACTGCTTGCAGAGACCAGGGCACCTGCTCGCTGTGACCGAACCCAGAGCAGTGACCAAACCATTCACATCCACACACCCCTAAAGGCAGCCCCAGGGGCTCCCTGCTGTCTCCACGAGTGACTCAGGAGCAGTGGGTGGGAGAGCTGTGGCTGTTCTGTGCCTGATGCCCAGGACAGCTCCCAGTGTCAGCTCTGAGTCACTCACACTGAACCCCAGTGTCCACACCCAGGCACTGGGGACTTCTGTCCTTTCCATGAATTGCCCTAAAACTGGCCTTTGGAAGGTGGGAGATTCCCAAGATCCCCAGAAGCCCCAGGCAAGAAGTCTATGCTGAGTGTCAGGGCAAGCCCCTATCCACATCTCCTCACCTTAGTGAGCAGATGGTCTCGGTCTCCTGTTATCCTTCCTGGAAATACATCACCTCTTCCCTTTGACAGTGCACACATTAAGGGAAATTTCTTTCCAGGGACAGTTCTCCATGGTGCTCCTCAGCTCCCCACAGCATTTTATCCCCACAGCACTGCATGTCCCCCTCCAGATCACATTAGGCAACGTGATGAGCACCTCTCCCATGAGCATCTATCTTCTCCCTTCCTTCCCCCAGGGGAAAATTGAGTGGGAATAGTTTTAATTAACTACACTCTACGTGCACGGTGTTTATACCAACGCAGGCAAGGCTGAACAAGTGTGCCTTGCTCTTGGAAAGAGAGGCACTGAGGTTTGTGGCCTCTCTGAAGTCCTAATCCCACAGTGGAGAACCATCTCCAGAGAAAGCTCTGGCTTTGGGCTGCACTGGGCTTACCCCAGTATGGACACAGGGAGGGGTGGAGGTGTCTGGGCCCAGAGCCTGGTCACTCTGCAGACCTAAGGAAAGGCTGTGTGCACCCCACACCAGGACCTCTGGATGAGTCAAGAATGCTCCAAGTGTAGCCTGGGACCTCATGAGGAGTCTCTGCAGAGGGCTGGCATGGCATTTGAGGCAGGATTCAGAAGCAGAGTTAGCACACCTACATTCAGACCTATTTGCAGGTGTCTCTGTGAGCTCTTGGTGTCTCAGCTCACCCATTAGTCCCTAGAGATCTCCTCCAGGCAGACTCCTCCAGCCAGCAGGTATCTTCTCTCCGTGGAGGGACATGGAGACAAAATCAGAAGCCAAAAGAGTTTCCTAGCCTTGATCTGGTGAAACTCTCGTGGGTCCTCCTTGTGATGTATGTGTGTAATGCAGAGTTTAACACCATGGGAAAGCCAGCTGTCCTCTTTTCTAAAGGTATTTAGAATGGACTTAAAATTTGGTATGAAGCGTGCTAATTTCATATATAAGGATGCCTAATACTGGCAGTTTTGAGACATCTAAAAATTAAATGAGTTTTCTACCAATGTATAAATTAGGAGGGCTTTCAAATAGTCTGATTGTTTGTCAGTAAAGATTTTGGGTAGTCCCTGCATTTCACCATGTGCCCACAGAAGAGATCCCTCAGAGTGGCACACAGGCAGTAGATGATGCCTGATTTGCTGTGTTTCTCATAAGGTTGACCCCATAGAAGGTGGAAAATTATCCTCAGAGATGTTCTTCTCCCATCTCTGGTAAAGTCAGGGAGACGACAAGGTACTTGCTCCAAATCAGAAGAAACCCCATCAAAGGGGAAAGAACCAGACCTGGTTTACTGGAAGCCCAGAATTGTTCTGCCAACTTGTTTGTCTGTAGTAAGGAAAATTTTTTTTACTGTTTTCTCCTTCCTACAGCTATTTATAGTTTCAGTTCATAAGCAGTGGTCAATATTTCAAAGTAGTCAAGTGTGAGGTCACCCACACAGAAGATGTGACTGATTCTGCTGCGCTGCCTAAGAAGTGTTGCCCATGATATTCAGGATCTCTGTGCTAGGATCAGTGGGAGCTGTTGGCAGAGGGCAGGAAAGATGCCCTGCTGCCTTGGGAAGAAGGCCTTGCTGAGCCTACTGCACTGTGCGAGGCTCTGAGTGAGTTTGCAAAGATGTTACCTCCTCCTGAAGATGTTGGATTTTCATGGATATATTTATTTTTTACTGAATTTAACCCCTCCCTTTTCAAAGTGCAGCTGAAAGTTCCTGAATACACGGGTTAAACCTTACTGCACTCTGGATCAAAGACTGGTATTTCGTGCCTCCTCCTACACTGTTGTGTAGTGACAAACTTCCTGGTGACTTAAGTGGGAGAGAGGCTGTGTCCTGGGAGACAAAACTTAATTGAGTGCAATACCACAGGGCACGTAAAGTAGGACAACACAATCTGACCTCATTTTGCCCATACATAACCCTACTGACATCAGTGGGAGCTGCACAAATGCAGTCAGGAGATGACATTTGCCCACTCTTGGCTGCTCTAGGAAATTCTTGCTCGCCTGATAAATTCTTTTATTTAATGGTGCAATATGAGAGCGATGGATACACCAGGTAAAGCTGAGCAAACACAGCTCAGCTCCCTGCCTGTTTGAAGTTGAGGAAAGACTTCTTTTGACGCTGGTGGTTGTTGGATTGAGCCCACAATACACAGTGATTCATAATCATTTTCCTCAATGAAAGCAAACAGGTTGGTTTGTTGTTATTTGTGGGATCACATACTCATTATTTGCAAATATTTGAATGGCAATTGGACTTTCTGATGCCTGTGAACCCCGTAGCTTCCACTGGTGTTAGCACAAAATGGTTATTCACACAAATACTGTGCCAGAACAGACTTGTTTCACACTGTACATTTATTACGCTTCTGTTTCCAGAATAACTTTGCTGAGTAGAAAGGGCATCATCTGGCAAAGCCAACAAAGCTTACACCAAACCAGTGACTATTCCAAGAGAATTGTTCATGAGGAATCCTGAGATTAATATTTATTTGCATCCATCACTGTCTAATAATTAAAACCAGTTCTTACTGCTGTAGAAAACAGGATGGGGCTGACTTACAAGGAAGAGGTGAGCTGGGTGAGTGAGGTTGCAGCTCTCTGCTCAGGGCATGCTGCAGGAGCAGCAGCAGAGCTCACCAGAGCTCTGAATGTCCCAGATTTTGAGCCTGAGATTTCTTAGAACTAATCTCATTTTAACTCTTTTGTCTGCTTCCTCTCAGAATAAATGAAAGGAGAATATAAAGAAAGATTCTTGATAGATGGGATGCAGTGCTGCTGTATTTAGGAAAACTGTTATCCTATTGAGCAATGCCAGTGCTCAGAGGGATGGAGCCCCTCCATCCTCGCAGACATGTGGGACCTGACAGAGGGTGGCCTCCAGCAGCTTGTTCCCAGCCAGTCTGGGCTGAGGTGGGAGCTGGGACCACCAGAGGCTGCTTACAACATGAACTGCTCAAAACAAAAGCCTGTGAAGTGCTTTAATGCTCCAAACTAGCCAAAGCCTGAGCTGCCTGAGCTGTATCCTGCTTGTAAATTAGCTTCCTCCACCCAGTGAAACCCTGTGACAGATCTGTGACACAGTGTCTGTCTGCCATGAGACCAAAAGGATGCTGCTGTAATTGCACACAGATGTATCATCGACTCCCTTGCAGAGAATGCCATCAAAAGACTCAAAGCTTGGAATGATACAGCATTCCCAAAGATATTTTCCTGTGAGTACACCCCCTTTTCAAGGGGACATCCTGGTGTCCCAGGGGTCCGGTCCAGGCAAGCTTTGCCCCAGGGATGGGCTGAGGAAGAAGGGGTCCCTGTGCCATTCCCAGAGTCCAGCAAGCTGGGCAGAGCTGCATGAGGCACACAGTGTTCTCACAGCATCCCTGC
The DNA here is from genome assembly GCA_013400515.1 of Erpornis zantholeuca. NCBI lineage: Eukaryota > Metazoa > Chordata > Aves > Passeriformes > Timaliidae > Erpornis > Erpornis zantholeuca. Next base: position 32,728 of record VZTN01004309.1, on the reverse strand, counting down.
TCCCCTGTCCATGCCCAAGCCCTCCTGCCCCTAGGCAGCAGCTAGATGTGAGTCTGGTGGCCAAGGAGCCCTCCACGATCTCACCACACAGACCATCCCTTGTCACCTCTCCTCCTTGGTAATACAAACAGACATTTGTTCACACCAAACTGAGCAAATCTAATATTTATTTCACATTTAGGTCACAGGATATCAAAACAAATATTTTTACCCCAGAAAGATTTCCTGACCTTGTGGTTTCACTCCTGATTTGCAGTAATATTTCTCCAAAGAGATGTCCTGCTCTCACTTAAAAATGAAAGGATGAGAAGTTATATAGGGTCCTGCACTCGGCTTTAACATGCACAATTGCCTGTGAACCCAGATCACCTCTGGATGCCACTCTTGATTTCACTGGAACCAGGATAAAATCCTTAAACTCATACTTCCTGGATTTGATCACTGTTTTTCATCCCTGAAAACCAAAATTATTTCAATACATAAGCCTAAACACCCCAAATGCAAAGCATTAAAAATTATATTTAACGATCTTGGCACAAACAGTGGCTGTGGGGCTCCTATCAAATCTGAGACAATCCCATCACTTGTAAAGATTCATTTTTTAAAGATGATTTTTTCCCTTTCAGCCTGTGCAGGCCAAAGATCACATTAGCACTGCTCCTTTGAAAGCTCTGAAGAGCTCTGTACATGGAAAATTGACCCTTTTTTCCAGTTAAGTTTGAACTAGTTTTAAGGCAGAAACTGCTGAGGAGAGAATTTCAAAAGCTTAAGAAATCTAGTGGTCCCTTATGGCTTGCAGTAATGAGTAAGGTAAAAATGCTCTTTCTGCTTTCCTTCCCCCTGTAATTGAAATAGATGTTGTACTGGGGCTGCAAAACTGCTGCCCAATTATCACCCAACCAGGCTGATTTACATCTCCTGCTCAGCCTCGGCATGGTGTGAAATGCTCAGGAGGACCAATGTAAACATATTTATATCCTGCTAGGATATGCTGAGCTCCTAATACCAGGACAATAATATTTTATGTGTATACATATATGTGCATATATATGTCTAATGATCCAGCTAAGGAAACTTTCCCATGTGAGGGCACAAAGAGCTTCTGGCTGAGGCACAGCACGGCTCCCTGGCTGTGAAAGACCCCAGTGCCTGGTTTGGATTTTAGTTGCACTGTGGACTTGATCCCCTTTTACCAGCCTGCCCAAGCTTCCTTTTGGAGGGTTTACCTGGTGTCTGAGCACCAGGGCACTGCTTGAACTATTGGTCAGGTAAACACAAACTAGCCCGAGTCTCATTAGGGTCATTTCTCACATGGGCTTGGGTGAGGGAGGTGGAGAAGACAGGCAGCTGCTGGTGGGCTGTCCTTCAGGGCACCTCTGCCTCCCCACAGAACCCTTCCAATTGAGTTGGCTTTGCAGAGCCACGCAATATTTCACAGGTAAATGACAGACTGTCTACATGCCTGTAGGTGGGAGGAGAGGGACGTTGTGACCACCACATGAAGCGGCACCAGCACAATTCCTAATATGTTTGAAGAGTCCAATACCAAATCCCAGAGGATCTGTATTCTGCATTTCAATGTCATCAGGGTAAAAACCTCAGAGAGTGTGAGATAGGAATGCCATCACATATCAGACATTTCAGGAAGTCTCTGTAATTTCTTTAATTATTCAGACAACAGAGCACAAGGATAATAGCTTCAAGTACATTCTTATACATTATTTCGACAGTAATAGATATGTATTTAGTCATAAACTATTCTGTAGCCACCACTATGTGTACATTTTATACAACTATTGCCATACTCGGACCCTGAAAATGGACAGTGACATCTCCTAGATGTTTTGCACAAGGCTATGGCAGTACATCCTTCATACGAGAGCTGTAGCTGTGGGTTGGATGGGCCCATCTAAGGAAGCACTTCTAACACACCACAGAGGGGTGATCCTGACGAGAGACACCGGAGGGAGAGGTGGAGTACAGACAAGGTGAGAAGAAGACATAAATCTGCTTGGAATAAGAGCAACAGAGAACATGGCACAACATTTCCCTGCTCGGTGAAACAGGCTGATCCTGGTGTAAGGGTATCTTAGCTTCTCTCACACCACAAAGCTCTGAGCTCATCTCGGCCTTTGGGTGAAGATTAAATGAGGCAGTGTCTGGTGTGGTCCCATCCAGGCACATGCCCTGCCCTGACACAAGCGTGGGCTCTGGTCTGATGGCTCTTTTACATCTCAGTTGCGATTTAGACTGAAGCGCTCGAGCCAGTGTCTTTAAGTTTGATCATTGACATCCCTAAACACCTCCACCACCCATCCTCTGGAGAAGGCACCTTCCAACACGGTCATTTCTTTGAGTGTAAAGGCCTTGAAAAATGGCAACCACCTCTCAGAGACAGGGTAAGAGAGCTCAGACACCCAGACGCTGCCATACTAAGGCCAGACTCCTACGGCAGAGATTCATTTGTTCCACGATCACATTCTCACATGCCCCAAATCAGCTGGGTTTGCATCCCTCAGCACACCTCGAAGACAGGGAGGTGGCAGAGTCCAAAGTGGGGTGGGCAGCAGGCCCTCAGCACCCACCAGGCAGTCCACAGTCCCCCACGATTCCTCATGTCGGGTGGGCATGAGGGTGGCTTGGTTCCTCTCCTGGCACTGCAGCACGCTGTGGTCACTCCGAAGTCTCACCATCCTGGCCATGTCTGAGCTTTGGAGGTTGGAAGCAGGCCTGGACTAGAGGTTGACAGGAAGGAGAGACCTCATCCATCTCTTAGGGCTTGACACAGTAGTGCTCATGCATGGGGCTCAGCCATCATCTCCCAGCAGTCCTCCAGAAGCTCCCAGGATTTCAGTGTTGAAGAGCACTGTCTACACTCTCTGGAGACGACCCCAGGCAGGGACATTCCAGGAGGCCTTGGAGATGCTGTCCATCCCAGCAGAGAACATGGCAGTGTCTCTGGAGCAAAAGGCGTGGTGGATGAACATCCTAGACTGGCGAGCAATGGAAACCAAAGAAGAGGTGAGAAGACATTCAAGGCAAGCTCCCTTCCGGCACGGTCCCGTCGCAGACGCGCACACACATGCACACACAATGTTTTGCAAAATTTTTAAAGGGATCCTGGAAACCCTCCACGGAGGAGCACATGGTGCAGCAGAACCTCACTGATCAGCACCTGCCGAGGATGATCCCCTCGGGGTGGGTTGGGGCTGGGACCAGGCAGGGGACACAGCACTGGCTGCACCACTCAGCTCCTAAAACACATCTCCAGCATGTTCACCCGTGGGCGGCTTGGGATGGACTCCTGCATTACAGCTAAGGAATGTCTCTTAGGATAAATGAACAAATCTTTATCCTTTTGTTTGTTTTGCAAAGGGTGTTTTGCTCTGTTCTCAGTGTCCCCAAGCCCTGTGCTGTTACTCAAAATGGCCAGTGAAATCTGGTGGCCGTCTCCTCTTTCCAGCATCAGCCACATGAATCCCTCTAACTCACCAAAGTCAATGCTCTCCCTCAGGTTTCCATCTTCTGGGGACCCGAATTGAAGCCCACTGAAATCCCAGTGTTGCCACAAGGTGAAGGCAGCTGCCTGCCTTCACATTAACGTGCTTCAAAGGGAAAACTTGCTTTACCATCCTCAGAAATCAATTTTAAGAGCCATCCACAGTCTCCAGACCAGGCTGGGAAGAGGACACGGAGCCGGGGATGGAGCTGGAAGAGAGGAGCATGGCCTGAGCGCGGAGTGGGAGTCAGGGCTCTGGCAAAGGCCACTCGTGCAAATGAGTGAGGTTCTACTGTCAGCACAAGAGATTCCAGGTTATGCACAGATGTGATGGATTCGTTTCCTTAATTAAAGTACCAAAATTAAATGTTATAAGCAACACATCTAAATAAAATAGCGGGCACTCACTTAGGTATCATGTTTCCTAAACCAATAAGCAAAAAGGAAAAAAAAAAATGGGATGCACCAGGAACTCTTAGTTATTATATACTAACCAAACTGTGCATGGCACATTTTATTTCTATAAAACTATTAAAACTATTACAAAATATTCAAAAATACATTTTAGTAAATTTACAGCAGTTATTTCTCAATTTATTAATGCAAAACATCCTTTTCCCCCCTCTGTACAAACTACCATCTCCATCGACACAGAATTGCCGCCATGTGCGCTTTTTAAAAAATATTATTTTCTAATAAACTTTTTCTGAAGTTAAAAATAACAAAGTTTCTTACGGTTTTTGCAAATAAAAAGTTTGTGTAACAGTCTTGACTTCCATGAACGTGGCCAAATGATGTTTTTACAAAGCAAAACATGGAAAACAATACAGGAAATGATGTTACATTTGAAACTATTTAAATTAAAATAATATATTCTCATATTTTACACTATTTCAAAAAACGAAATGTGATTCAGTTAAGTATTGATCTCTCAAAAAAATCTAATTTACAATTCTGTGTATAAAAATATAATTTACGGACCCCCATGAAGTTTGTCTTTTTTGTGTGTGTTTGTTTGTTTGTTTGCTTGTTTTTTAGACTTGCTGAAATGAAGGAGCAATGTAATGGAGAGATGGGAAAGTACAGAATTTTGCTTTCTGAAAGTCAGGACACACATGACATGTAGAAAAATAGACTCTGCGCAGTTTTACTTGGCCTCACAAAATAATTTTTTCCCCTGTGAGTACAGTTCACATGATAATAAATTATCAAAGAAACTATTTAAGGCTCTTGAAGGTCCGGTTCATATCATTTAAAACATCTATTCAAAATACCAAAGAAATAAATATCCAGGAGAGGAGGAAAAAAAAAAAAACAACCAACAAACAAAACAAAAGAACAAATAAAAATATATATATATTTATAAACTAAACAGAACAGAACTTCCAGGGGTCTTTGTTTCCCTTAAAGTCTACTTTGGACTGTCCTACTTAATGATTATTATTTTATTATTATTATTTTTAAGTCTTAATCCGTGCTCTCTTTTAAAAATATGTATTTTTTCTTTTTTTTTTTTTTTTTTGGTTTTTTTTTTTTTTTTTTTTTTTTTTTTTTTTTTTTTTTTTTTCCTTTTTTTTCTTTTTTTTTTTTTT
>VZTN01004309.1:0-15870 GCA_013400515.1 Erpornis zantholeuca | reverse complement strand
GGGAGCCCCGAGCCCAGCCCTGCCCAACCCTGCCCGCCCCACACCTCAGCCCCTGCAAACACCCCAAAGCAGCAGCAGCAGCAGCAGCCCTCGGCCGGCACGGACGCCTCCTTTGGGGGAGTCCACAGCCCACAGCCGCTGCTGTCCCCACGGGCCTCGGGGTCCCTCAGGGCTGCCCGGCGTGAGGGTGCCGGGGAGGGCCCTCAGTGAGGCCCCTGAGACTCCCTCACTGCACTGCCCTGCCCAGGTTCCTTGTGGAGCTGCTGCCAGGCTCCTCATCAGCCCCCTAAGCCCTGGAGGGGTGGTGGAGAGCCCCTTGGGTCATCCAGACCGAGGTGCTCTGGGGTGCAGTCCACACCACAGCTCCAGGAACCTTCGCTGCTGACCCCACTGAGTCCTGCTGCAAGCACCCACCACAGACAGCCCCATGGCCCAGCACCCCTCGCTGGCACACAGGCACTTCCAGGGGCTCTGCCAATCCCACTGGAAGCTCCATCTGTGGGGGCATGGATGGGGCCATTGGGCATCCCTGTCCAGGGCCATCCAATGTGGCCTGGGCTGCAGAAGGGCAGTGATGGATGAACCCAACCCCCAGCCAAGCTCTTTGAGAAGCAGATACTATTTATCTTATTTTTTATGAAATCTGGATTTGCTGATGGCTGTGTGCTCTCCATAAAGCCAAGGAAGGGTTCAGACGGCACGAGTGAGGTTGCTTATTGGACATTTGAAGTGTCTGTATTTTTCTTGCACTAGTATATTTTAGCTGATGAATCAAATGCAGAAAAGTGCACAGGCAAATGATGGGTGGCTTTTAACTGGATCTTAACTATTTAGCATTCTTAATAGCCAACACTTGTGCTCGTGCTTCATATATTATTTTTTAATAAATTATCCGTTTTTAGAGGATGAAAGCTTCATTCCCGTAGCCCCTTTGCACCTGTGGCATTTCCCAAGAAATTTGGGATCACAGCAATCACTGCTAGAGAAGTAGATCATGAATAACTTCAGTGAAATCAGAGGTTGTGCTGGAGTAAAACCGGTGTAAATGGAAGGAGACTCAGGCAGAATTTTCACCTGAAGCTTTGTTTGATTCTTTAATACATCTCTGCCTCCTTCATGGCAATGTTAAACTATTTTACTTAGAGGAGTTGGTGCACATCCCTTGTTGCCCATCCTGGTGGTATTGCAATACCCATCTTGAAAATCAACTTAGAAATTCCAGTTCAGAATTACTGGTTAGCTGGCAAAGCAGAAAAAGTCCTGTTCCTTGGAATTTCCTTCCAAAATCCCCCAAAACCTGGCACCAACAGGAAAAATTAAATTTGTAGGTTTCCACACGTTTTGGTTTGACAACAAAATCCAGGGAGCCATGCAGCCGAAACCTGGTATTGCTTTGGTGTGCCCTTAGTCTGGCGTTTGTCTGTGGGCATTTCTGGTACAAGAAAAAAACATTTTATGTGTACGGAGAGGTAGAAAATGTTTGCTTTCCAGAATAAATGTGCATTGATTTTGCAGTTTTCATATGCATTTGCTTGTGGATTAATACTAATAGTTGGCTTGAATATGGTCAATAGAGCCTTTCATCATACATGCAAAATTTTTGTAGGCAGAATGATTCATAAGACGTTGTTATCTAAGTTTTGTTGTGTATTTGTTGTTGAACCAAACTTTAAAGTAGAATTTCCCACAGGTTTACTTATATCTTCAGCAAGGTGATATGTAGTGTCTGATTATAGGTATATAGAGAAACCCTTACAATTCTCTTTTAGGTCTTTTCATTTCTCCTTGAATAACCCAACAGTTTCTCATTCCAAAAGTCCCAGGTGGGAGCGAGTATCAATTCTTTTTCTTCCTTCCTGGATTGTGATCTGCATCCCTTTTGCAGTTACTTCCTTCTGGTCATGAGTGGGGAAAATCCCAGCTGGGGTGTTTCTGTCCGCGGGGACGGTGGGAGGGAAACAGCCACTAGGGGAGCTCGATGTTGGGAGTAACCCCTGAGCACCTTCCTCGCAGCTCACCCTGCTTTTCTGCAGTAGAAATTCCAAAGCAGGTGTTAAGTTAAAAAAAAAAAAAAAAAAAAAAAAAAAAAAAAAAAAAAAAAAAAAAAAAAAAAAAAAAAAAAAAAAAAAAAAAAAAGAAAAAAAAAAAAAAAAAAAAAAAAAAAAAAAAAAAAAAAAAAAAAAAAAAAAAAAAAAGAAAGAAAAGAAAAGAAAAGAAAAAAGAAAAGAAAAAGAAAAGAAAAGAGAAGAAAAGAAAGAAAGAAAGAAAGAAAGAAAGAAAGAAAGAAAGAAAGCAAGCAAGCAAGCAGCGACATACCAAATGGGCAAGTTTTGGAGCTTTATTTTTAATTTTTTTTTATAACAAATTTACAGCCAAGTACCCAAAAATTATTTTCTTGCCACTCTGTACATTGAATTGTGAGGTGAAAAATGGCCCCAACACACAATTTCTTAGTTTCTGATTTCCTATAAAATCAGGAGATATTGAGATGTAGCTGCTTAAGCATCAGCCATGAGTACAAGGATATCTACTTTTAGTCCTTGCTGTAAAGTTGAGTTTCTTTCCTGGTCATCAGCAGGTGACATAGATTCAAAGTTTGCATCACATAAACATTGCTAAGAATAAGCCTTCAAAAGAAATTGTATCTTTCTCTTGTTGTCATTGTTACAAAAATTGTTGACTGGATTATTAATGGTTAGTATATTAATTTGGGTTTTAGTTGTTTATCTAAGGAATTTATCTGGGCAATGGAGTCAATGATCATTAGAGGCTGTGGGTGTATGAAGAGCCAAAATAGATCTTTTTCTCCATGCAGATCAATACCAGCATGTTCTTACTTGGCTATCTTTGCATCCCACCTATTCACAAATGTATCCCTGAATATGAAGAAGCTATTTATTCTAATAGACTTGCTCTCATCTTTTTCAGTATCAATGACTCTGGAAGCTAATAAAATGTTTAGTGTAAATACAGAGCCTATATTTAATATATATTAATAGTCCCCACAAATGGTTAATGAAAGAATTACCTTTTAGCAAGATCTACATTTTAATCTACTGTTTTCTGTTCAGAAAAGAAAAAAAAGACCAACCATGGATACATAAAAAACATTGCGAAATTAAAGTAGTTCTTAGCTGTCTGACTTGCACAGTTTTTGTGTTTTAGGGGAAAAATGCAGAGTCATATTTTGGAATATCGAGTGATAACACATCTCCTGCTCTATATGATATGACAGCCAGACAGGGGATGCTAAGAGAAACCTGAAGGCATGAGATAAATTCAAACTTAACTTGCTGGCTCTAGCAGTGTGAGGTTGGCTCATTCAAAGTACACAAACCAACAGACTGGATCAAGGCTCTCTGTTTGGGCAGAGATCAGAAACAAAGCTTGCCCTCTAAAGTCCACCTCATAGCCAGATCCAGCCATGGTAACCACTGTATTCACTGGGCCATGGTAGCAGGAGAGGTATGTGCATGATTGTCTTAGTTTTTCTTGTTTCCTTACATTTGCAGACTATTTTTGAGCATAGTTTACATGTTTTCTTTCTTTTTTCCTGGCATATTTACACCCCAGCTTTTTAAAACTCTTTGTTCATGCCAGTCAGTTTAGCAATGTGCTTGTTAAAACAGCTCCTAATATATTGTATATGACTGAAAATGACTTAATTGTTCCATTTCTTTCTGACCCCAATAAAAAGTGTCACTGATATTGTTTGAGTCACTCTCTGTTCACAAGCGCCTACATATATGTCACCGGGTGACTTTGAAACATTTCTTAGATACATCAGTTCAACTGCTCTTATTTATTTATTTAGATTTGTAATAATGACAGTAAATGGCCATCTGAATCAATCTGGGCACTTTGCAGTCATTAATACTGCAGCATCGATATCACATAACACAATTATAGTGCAATAAATTACCCATATGCCTGATCTCTTGCCCAACCAAAATAAGAACTCCCCATATCTATCACACTGCTCATTTATGCCCTTTCCCACCTTGATAGCAGAAAAAATGGCTTTGAAATGTTCCTGGAAGCTTAACAAAACCCTGTCCTTTCCAAGGGAAGATGGAAATGGCATGTGGGATGCTCATCAGCTAATATGTCCCTATGAGCAGAGAAAGGCCCAATCCTCTGCACAGCCAACTCATAAAGTCACTTGTATTAACATCAAAACATCTCACAAAGACACCTTTTATTGATCACATCTGCAACTGGATTGTGTGACAGTTCAGGAAGACTTCTGCTCATTCATCTCAAACTGTGTGGGGCTTCCAACGACAAAACCAAAACCTGGAATTTTTTGTAGAAATCCATTCAAACCAAGGCACCAACACAGCTGTGAAACCAGTGTGAAGCCAGAACTAGAAGCAGGCTGTCATGCTGCACATCATCCTGAGCTTCCATATTGGTGTGAGAAATAATGTAGCAGTGCCCAATTCAGCAGCTTAATCTCCAACCATGGAAGGACTTGCGTATCTGCAGAAAGATTGGCACTTCAGCGCCACTATCCTCTGACAGCTGATGATGCAAGGACCTCTTTCATGCAGCTTCCTTCTCAATATGCAGTAGCAACAATGATTGTTTTTACCTCAAGCAGATTTCTGGAGCATCATTCCTGGGGGAACAGAGGGAGGGAGGGAAAGAAGGAGGAAGGGAAGATTCTTGAGTGCAAAGAGTCCTCTGTGCAACCATGAAGCTCAGAGCTCCTGTGCTGTTATGTCATGGACTGGAAGGGGAAAGAAGCTGAACCAATGATTTTGCAGAAGCAGTAGCTTGAAGCAGCAGTAATCCTTGGAATCAAGAAATTGGAATCCTTTTTCCAATTTCCCGCAGGATCCCCTCAGAAAACCCATTAGAACAGCAGACTTGATCCTGGTAGGCCTTGATTCAAAGTCCTCTGGATTCAACCGGAGCCTTTCTGTTGTTTTCAGTGGATTTTGCATCACTTTGATGTTAAGTCCATCACATTTGTGTTGCTCAGAGCAAACTCCTTGTGTTGCTGTTAACAATTCCTCAGATTCATACATGAAAGAAGAGAGCTAACACTATGGTTTTATAGCATCAAAGTAGTGTGCCCTGCTCAGTTTCCCAGTGAGATTTCTTTGGGTAACTCAACAAGCAGCTCTACAGGGTAACAAACTGTGTTCACTATTCGTGCCTTGATGGTTGTGTCTCCTTCACAACTGCCGCAGTATTCCCCAAATCTGCTTTAACAGGACAACTAATCTATTGATCAAATTTGTTTGTAGAATTAATCAATTCTAATCACTAATTGCCTTTGGGCAATGGTTCAGTTATGGCCTCATCTTTCACTTCTCACTGTTGTAAAAACATCTAAGTAAGTCTTGAAGAACAATTTGCCTCGTTAGCGCTCAAAATCAGGCAGTGTTGATGTTGATGCTTACTTTATTAGTATAACCATGTTTTCTGCACATGGCTTCTTTGTGGGGATGGAGGAACAGCGCAGTGAGGATACCACAGCACACAGTGAACCATGATAAATGCAAATTAACATTGATAACCAAGCAAAGCCACTTTTGAGGAGTATGATGCATCTCTCACCCCAGTGCAGGAGTTGTGAGATCTCTGTATCTCTTAAGGTTCAAACAAAAGATACTGTTTTTATTTCAGCTCTTCTCTGTATTTATTTTTCCGTATAGAAGAAAAAATACTTGCTGGAGGTGCAGAGTTTTCCTCAGAAGGAAAAAGCACACTCTTGAAATATTCATCATAAAAAAACCTAAACCAAAACCCCCACACTCTATTACTTCACTCAGCCTTTCTTTCAGAAAGCAAAATAAATCATAATTTATGCATGGAGGCTTGAAAATCAAAATCGTCACAAAGTAGAATAAGAGCAGCCTGACAAAATAAGGCACAGACCATAGGCTAGAAAGTTACCCACCATGTAAACAAGGTGACACAGACAATTGGGCATTGAGATCTTAGTGATTTTTGAGGCAGGGGAAAATGTTTTGCTGATATAACCTAAGGGAATTTTGAAATCACTCCAAAATGCACTACCTAAAAGCAGGCAATTTTTTGGAAAGTGTGCATATTTTGTCATTATATCTAAATATGCTGAGCAAAGAGCAGGATAATATTTCCCTTCCCTCTATGCTGTTAAAATGAATTCAATTTGGGGCGAAACTGCTCAGCTTTAATCAGTATTTTTGTGCATTAATATCCAGTTGAATCCCAGGGCAAGCCAAATAAGCTGCAGACATTGGTGCAGCTTGATATTGCTATTTTTATTCATTTCTGTTTATTGCAGCAAAGCTTAGAAGCCAAGAGAGAATTGAGCACCACCTTACTCAGCTTCACCCAAACAAATACAAGAACATCTCTTCTTCAAAGAGCCTACCCTTTTATTTTTACTGTTTGTACTTCACCTTATCTGCCTGAAGACCGATTGAAGTAAATGGAACAATTTGCAGAATGAGGCATAATAAGATTTCCAACCTGATGTAGCAAAATGAAACTTCATAGAAGTCCTCGGCTGCTTCTGATAGGATGCAGTGGGAGAAATGCCTCTCTTGCCTTAGCTGAAGGTGTCATCCATACATTTTAAAGCTTTCTGGCCAAACTCATCTCTAGATATTGCTGAGGAAATTACATTCAAAGTGATTCAAACAGGACTCGATACTTATAAAATTGGAGTATCTATGCTGAGTAGACAGTTTTAAATGACATGTGAGCTTAAGTAATTTTTGACAAAGTTTCATTATTATTTGGAGCCAAGAGGAAACTCTTCTTTTAAACACCTTTTCGTGTAAATAACCATTTTGAGGATCCGCCAGCAGTAGTCTCTGAACCTGGCTGGAGCCAGGGCAGAAAAGGTTTTTAAGACTTGTGGTGATTTGGCAGCACAGTGATTCTTCTTAAGCAATGAGTTGTGCTTCTGCAATCTCTAGCACAAAATTGAATTGTAACAACTTCACCAGCCACTGGGAGAGGGCTTCCTCACTTGTGGCAAATGTGCAAGATAGGCTTCTCACAGAATCACAGAATATTTTGGGTTGGAAGGGACCTTAAATATCATCTGGTTCTGACTCCCCTGCCATGGGCAGGGACACCTTCCACTAGACCAGGCTGCTCAAAGCCCACCCAGTCTGGCCTTGAACACTTCCAGGGGTGGAGCATCTGCAACTTCTCAGGGCACCCTCTGCCAGTGCCTCACCACCCTCACAGGAAAGAATTTCCTCCCAGGACCCAAACCTCCCTTCTTTCAGTTTGAAGCCATTCCACCTTTCCCTATCCCTTCATGCCCTTGTCAAAAGTCTCTCTCCAGCTCTCCTGTGGTCCCTTGAGGTACTGGAATGTGTTATAAGGTGTTCCTGGAGCCTTCAATTTTCCAGGCTGGTTAACCTAAACTCTCTCAGCTGGTCTTCATAGGAGACATGTTTCAGCTTTCTGAGAATCTTTGTGGCCTCCTCTGGACTTGTTTCAGCAAATTCATGTCCTTCTTGTGTTGGGGACACCAGAGCTGGACACAGGACTGCAGGTGAGATCTCATGAGCCCAGAGCAGAGGGGCAGAATCACCTGCCTCAACCTCCCTCAGCCAGCTGGACACCCTTCTTTTCACAGAATCACTGAATTCCAGAATGTCCAGAGTTCAGAGAGAACCACAAGGATCATCAAAGTCCAGTCCCTGGTCCTCCACTGGACAACCCCAAGAATCCCACCATGTCCCTGAGAGCATGTCCAAATGGTTCTTGAACTCTGTGAGGCTTGGTGCTGTGACCACTGCCCTGGAGAGTCTGTTCCAGTGCCCTCTGGGTGAAAAACCTTTTTCTAACATCCAACCCAATAATTTTGATGCAGCCCAGGACACAACTGGCTTTCTGGGCTGCAAGGGCACAGTGCTGGGTCATGTCCAGCCTCTCATCCACCAGCCCAGCTGGATGTTGCGGAACAGTCTGGGCAAGCTCATGTTGCTTGTAGGTGCAGGAAGCCAGGAGAGCCTGAGTGGCTCATTATGGTAGGTGAGATGCAGTGTTGTGACTAATTCAGCCTTGCCACCACAGTGCTTCCTTGAATCCTACAGATTCATAAGTGGCTTTTGAAAATGTTGTACAAGTTGTTTGGTGAATCAAGAGTCAGGTTGTGAATGGCAAGTTCCACAGAGGGAAGAAGCAAAAGAACTCCACACCTTTCATTTTTTCAAGTCACAAACACAACATAGAGAATGGATATCTTTAATTTTTATTCACGTTTTCTAATCTGATGTCTTGAAGGTCACTATTATTTTCTCTAGAAATAAAGATTATCTCAATCTATGTTTATGTTATCAGGTTCCAAAAAGCCTCTGCTAAGATCTTAATGTTCTGTACACGACAGACACTTAGAAAAACAAGATTTTTTTGTTCTTCCATGGCGCAGTTTTTATTTCCTGTTGAATGCATTTATTATACATTAACATAATTACTTTAATTTATTACCTTAGTAAATGTCAGGCCTATAGGATGTCAGCATATTCCACGTTACACTGCACTCATTCTGTTTAACAAAGAGCCTCCAACAAATGATCAAACTCGGCGTCACAGTTGTACTTCACGTAGGCATTTTTGAAAGACTATTGTGCAATAAAAAATGTGCACTTGTAATTAAATTCTTTGTTTATACCTACATATTCCTGTTGTGATCCATGCAGATTGAGACCTGCAAAACCATGTCCAGCTGACTGGGATGCTGGAAAGCCCTGTGTTCCTAGTTCTAATCCTAGTCCTTTTAGTGTATTAAATGACTCTTGCACCTTGATTTTAAGACAGAGTTTTTTCTCGTTTGATCTTATTTTCCCCTAAAGTTTAAAAATATCAGAACCCTCAAATTTGCTGTTTAAAAACCCCTTAGATTCTGCTTTACAAGTGTGATAGAGGAAAAAATGATCCCAAGAAGTTTATCTAATTTTAGTTCCTGATCCCAGACCAGGATCACATTCATATTTACCTATGATGTGATCAGGATCACAGCATATTTACACTTATTCACGGCTTCACTATTAAAAATGCAGATTTTGGACCAAGTTCATGTTAGAGACACTAGCTACAACACAGTGCATCATCTGCTGTGCTTCATCAAGAGGGAACTGCAACATCCCCTTTCTGACCTTTGCAGATTCCCCAGCAGCAGGGACTTCACAGGTAAATGCTGAGCATGAAGTCCTCTTAGAGGAGGGTTGAAGTGTTCTTCTGCATCCTCCTCAGGCTCTTGGGAGTTTCTGTGCAACCTCCTTCCTCCCCAGGGAAGGTATGTAACTTCCTGTTGAGGATTATATACTCATATTTTTCAAAAGAAAATACTGCAAACCCTTTTCTTGATCTGTATTGGCAGAATTCACTGGAATGACTATAAAAGTCATGTTTGGTTCATATACTCTCAATAATTATAAGAGTACCTATCCAAATCTGGCATTCACAGACTATAATTTGAAATATTTGCCTCTGATTATGTCTGTGCAATGCATTGACAAGCTCAAAGAAGGCAGAGCTTGTTTTGAAAAAGCATCTGTACTCTGTATTTCAATAAACTACTGCCATGAATTTGGAGATGCCTTCTTAAAACCCTGCCTAGTGTCTGAGATCTATGCTACAGTATTTAAGATATAAGGTATTCCTATTCTTGATTTTTCTGTAAAATACTTATAAAATAAAAAAGCTTTAGGGGTTGAGAGCAAGGGAGATGAAAACAAAAACATCAGGGAACCTGTTTCTCTCCAGATTGGAAACAAAAATCAGTGTTTTCTTCAAACCACTCATCTCACTGTGAGACCACTTTGTGGGAAGGATATCTGCAGAACGAGTGGACACGTCTCCAAACAAATCTGTGTGATTAGGACTCTGTTAGACCAGATTTTCTATATGTGCACAGCCCACAGAATGCCCCAAGAGAGTTGTTGTAGTCTAATATAGTTTATGGGAGATCATAAATATTTCCTCTCCAATGAACTTAATTTATTTTCAAATTTGATAAATAGTTCCCAGAACAAATAGAGGATCCTTCTAAAATGCAGACATGAACTATAAATACATGTTTCTAAGAAGCAAAACCATAGACATTTTTGATCAAAATAGATTTTTTTTTTCTCGTCATAGGAACCTAACAACTTTTCTCTAATAATTTAAAAAAACATGGTTAAAATTACTGTGAGGGGAAATTTTTTTTCATCCTAAATTAAATGAAGACCTTCACCTTCCAGTCCTTCTCTCAAAGTGTAATCAGAGAGACTGAAATCTCCCAATCCATTACATTTTAGACAAGATGATTTGCACCTATTAGGTGCCAGCTGAAAGCCATCTCCTTGCCAGTGCTGGAGATGCCACCAGTACTCTCAGCTCTGACCGTAACTGGGTTTCCCTCCTTCGTCATTGCTCCTGGGGCAACAGAGCTCAGCAGGCAACAACCTTTGCAATCAATACCTTTGTGGGTGATTTCTCATGGGTTTATGAATGAAAACCTTACTGTCCAGCTTTTTCTGTTTGGTGGTTTGTTGTTTTTTTTTTTTTTGGAGAACCCTGTTGCATTCTTCCTTGCTGAGAAATGAGGAGAATTCAATTTAAGACATTTTAAAAAGTAATATGATCAAAAATATCTGTTTTCCTTTGAGAATGGTACACTTACTCATTCTCAGTTGAAGAGTGAGAGGGAGCATTCGGCCCTGCAATATAACAACATTTTCTTTATTTTTAGACTGTCAAATACCAGATTGAGAAGGATCTCAGCTGGGACTGCATTTGGTGTGAAGGTGCAGACCTTTGTTTGGAGTCAATGATCTTAGAGGTTTTCTGCAACCTTAATTGTTCTATGATCTTATTTTATGTTGGAACCCTGTATCTGCTTTTGATAAGAGGTTAAACACCTGAAAGTCCAATCTTGCAAATGTCTGTTGCATTATGTAAATAGTGTGGAAGGCCTTGGCTTGGCTTTGATGAGTCCTCCTTCCCTCTATGGACAGACAACCAGGCACAGTTGTCCAGTGACCCAAGGAATCTTTTCTCAGGTAGGTAAGTTGGACTCTTGGCCTGATTACATCAGCTGAAATTTTAATTTTATCTTCACAACCTCATTTTGAGGCCAGTCATGGAACAAGAGACTATTACTGAGAATTTGTTGTGGATCAAGCTGTTTTCACACTCTGTTTCTGCTGGAATCTCCTGATGCATCCTGGATCCAAGGAGGAGATGAGCTAGAATATGTTGCTTGTGCAATTTGTGAGCTCAGTGTTATGGAAGTAGTGTGCCCTGGGCTTTACTCAGCAGATTTTTGAGGGAAAAGAGAATCTCACAAAAATTATTAAAATGCCCTTAGGATAAATGTCCACCACACTTCTGGAACCTGTGCTTAGTTGTGCCCTCCTTGTGAGTGTTTCAAGCACCTTCAAGTTTTGGGTGAATGCTAAGACAAATAAGATTGTCATCTTGGTTCTCTATTTCTTGAGTGCAGTGCAGTAGAATTTCTCTTTGAATTCAGCTTTCCAGTAGAGCTGGGTCATTAGATTTCAATCATGAATGGCCAGCAGCTGTGGGGTTTTTCTCCGAGCAGAGTCTGTCAGTCACATCAGATCTGATTCATTCTATGACATGGATAAGCATCCAAAATGTAACAGACTAAGACCAATAAACTAATTTCATTTTTAATCTACGGTAGATTTGTGGCTTTTATGCTAAAATACCAGGGTTCAAAGCAGCTGGTTTCACCACATTCTTGGTGCTGCCCCCTCCTTTAACCCACAGTAGCAGGATCACATGTAACAATTTATGAGCTCATGTTCGTCCGAGATCCTGTGTTTCTTTGCTTACTGTACCTTTCTATCTATAAAAAAACCCTAAATAAATATGCTTAAATGAGTCAGTGATTATTGAACTGGGAAGCAGATCTGAGATTGACAATTAAACGTAACACATCCATATTGGGGTGGGAAGTAAGGAGGGGGAAAAAACCCAACAAAACTCGAACATTTTCACATGCCAGAAAAACTAGCTTTCATGTACTCTAAATAAAAGAAAGGTAAGACATGTTTGGGAATAAAGACACAGCCTTCAAATTCACTCTTCAAGTATACTCTGTTACAGCAGCATGATTCCTTTTATGATTGTATCCATCATGCTGTCAAAAAAAGAAATCTTATCTTCACTCATTACTAAATATACAAAGAGCTGGGATTTCCACTTGGCAAATGTTCCTGTTTACCTGAAGGCTTGATTTTCCCTGCACTTTGATAAAGTTCATTTGCTGAGATAGACTAAACTTTTTAATCCTTAAACTACTTGAGTTTGTAAACCAAGTTTTGCTCTGAAGTAAGCAGCATGTGCATGGAGTTGCTGTTTTCTTTAGGAAAATTAAAGATTTTGTTATGGAAGGAAGCCAAAGGGCCCATCTGGATCTGTCCTGTCTGTGTTGTGAGTTACAGCTCCTGTTTACAACTGCTGTGCAAAATGAAGTCTAGGTGAGGATGCCTCCAGTAGTCACTGTCAGCCTTGTCTTCTCAAGGTTTTTGTCTTCAAGAAAGGTCTATCAATAATGGACACACTCACTTGGCTTCTGTCTTCCCAGTATGCTTAGACCTTTCTAATACTCTCTCTTATCATCAAAACCTTACATTAAACTTATCAAAATAATTTTTCCAGTTTAAAAGACACAGATCCAGGCCCTCATGTGCCATAAGTGTACTTTTCTTTATAATGAATGTGAACAATCCTCTCTGAACATGTCAATGCAGATGAATGTCCTGAATCTAAGTATTGCTCTGAGGTGCCCTGGATTGCTCTTCTTTCTACTGCACCCTTTCAAAATTATTATTATTATTATTATTATNAATATCAAAATTATTATTATTATTATTATTGTTGTTATTATTATTATTATTATTATTGTTATTATTATTATTATTATTTCTATTATAATGGCAACCACAAACCATCACTGAAATCATGGACCCAGTTTTTTGAGCTGTGTTTAAATGTGAAATCACAAACAACTCTTTACCTTGTTGAAACAAACACAACAGGGAAAGGGTGTTACTGCAACTCAAGCACAGAAGTGATTTGCACAGTAGATGTGATGACTTTCCCTTTGTTTTGAGACTTTATCATCCACTTAAGTGGCCACTACTGTGTCTGTGTCTCAGGTTGTCAGAGCTCTATGGTCTGTACATATCTCTGTACATATACTACTGTAGATCATTTGTTCTCTTTTGATTTACAGTCTTGGAGTTACGTGGATTTCTTTTTTTTTTCCCTATGATTTTCTTACATTCCACCTCAGTATTGTCCAATTTCCTGTAGAATTCAGTCTCTAAACTTTACTCTGGGGACACAAATCACTACAGCTACCTGGTCCTTCTTTGTCTAAGATGGGATTGCTCCAACTGTTGCTGCTGCTGAAGGCAGTGCTAAAATTCACCTGGTGAATTCACCTTCCTGAAAAGGAAGAGTTCTGCTTCTCTTTAATACTTCTTTCTTGTCCTTAGTATTAGTTTCTATTATTTAGTCTGTATCCTCTGTAGTGCTCAGTCTCATTCATCACATGTTCTTAATCCAGCAAATTAAGCCCATCTTTGGAGTACTCATTAATGACCATATTTCCCTGCAGGTCCAGCCTGGCTAATTTAATCACCTGCTTCCTTGTTTCTTTAAGGTCACTCTCATAACAATATGAGCAATGATCATCCATACAATAATCCTTTTGAGTTTTCCCCTCCTATCCTGACCTGATTTTACATGAACTTAATCCACAGACCGTTCTTTATGAACAGGGTGATGCGCCCTTCAACCAACATTTATGTATGAGTTTATGCTTTTGCATGGTGCTATATCCAAAAGTAGAGAATTCTGATGTGCTTACATGATTTCTCTGTAGTTATGAACTATCTTTAATTAAACAATAGCTTTTTAGGTGTTCCCCTGCTATGTTCCCAATTAATGTTTCCAGTAACTTCCCAGTTGATGAATTAAAATCTGCAATCTGAAATTATTTTTCTGTCAAAGATGAACTTTCCAAACCAAAGATGAACTTCTGTTAAAGATGAACTTTCCAAACTCTAGGAGATTTCGCTGTGCAACCTGTGTAGGTGCACACATACACACAGGTGTCAAATCTGCAACTCACTCCCAGCTTGTCCCCAGCTTCTTGGTGGAGTTCACACAATTTTATCTTCTTAATGACCTGCAAAATATTGGGTGAATGCTGAAAAACATTCAGGAAGATTAAAATAGAAGAAGAGATATTTATGTTCCCTTTGTGTTTACCCACAAATATTTGGTTGATTTTCAGTGAAGGGGATTTCATATAGAATGTATTTTTCTGACACCAGGCTATTTCCACATTGAATGGCCTATTAGAGGCTGTTAGAATGATAATATTCAGGAAACTTCCTTTAAGAATCCTGACATCTTAACCTAGGGAAGGATTAGAGGGTACCTTTGTAGCAACTCACACAGAGTTGCATCATTCTGTTTGAGAGCCAGGGTGGTTTTTGGCGTGTGCAGTGGTGCAATCAGACTTGATCAGATTCAAAGGAGTCCCAGCATTTCCAGGTATTTCCTGGAGTAGTCCACTTCTGTCCTTTCCCCACCCCGTGACCTAGGGTATTGCTCACTCCTGGGCCCTGCTTCTACCTGCCCTGGTGAAGGTTTAAATGAGGAAATTGTCTTTATGTAGATGAGTTTAGAACTGTTTTTTCTGAAAGGAATGATACTAAAAGTTTTGTGATTTCCCTCCAAAATTCAGTAACTTTTCTGGGCTTCCTGAACAGATGTGAGCCCAAATACCTGAATGATATGAGTCCTTAGCAGCAGGACTTGGATTGAATTTTTCCCATCATAAAGTGTAAAACAAACTTGAACCCCTTTAAGCATCGGGGTGAAATCAAGGACCAGCAGACTTTCCACAAAGATAAAACAAAACAAAAATCAAAATTCGCCAGAAAAATATACTTTACAGCAGTCTCCACTTGTACCTGGGATGCAGAAGACTGCAGGACAGCCTTGTTTTGCTTGCTGGATAGTGGAGACTGAGGATGGGGTTTCCCCTGTTTCCAGTATGTGTTCCCTGCACCCTGTGGGGAGTGAATTTTCTCAGTCTTTCCTGTGAGAACTTGATCATTTGAATAAATAATTCATCACCATAGGGACAGTATCCACTTTCTTTTTTTTTAATAATCCCTCATTATGTCTTAGCCACTGGGGTATTAAGACTTTTGCTCTCTCTTTCTCACATGCACACAAACATGTTTTCTTTTGATCAGAACCTGCTCTCTGGCCTTATGTTGTCACTAAATGAGTGGGACATTTTTACATGTTTTCGTGTAACTAGAGGTTTCCAGTGGAAAAATATTTAGATCAAAACCATTTCTCACTTGGTTTATGCCACCAGGAGAATAATGCCAAGTCATGTGACCTAACCAGCCCGTGTAATCCATATTTTCAAATTAGAAAGCAAAAAAAAGGCAAAGTGTGCAATGGAGACACAAGTGTGCATCTGTGTGGTGGCCAACAATAGTATTTGTAGACATTTTGGTTGCATGTTTCTCCACAAATTTTGCACATTTCTGTTTTTTTCTTTGGGAATGACAAACAGGTAGCATCAAGCAGATGGATGATGTGTCCTCCTCTCTTTGCCTGTACCAAATACAGCTCTTTGAAATTCAACATCACCANTCCTCCTCTCTTTGCCTGTACCAAATACAGCTCTTTGAAATTAATTGTTTTGTTTTGTTTTCTTTACTCCTGTCTGTAATGGGACCAAGTATTTCATCCATATTCTTTGCTCCTACAAGATCCTCAGGGTAAACCAAATTTGGTTCTATTCCCATTGAGTAGCATAATCCTTGAGCAATCCCTTTGCCTTCTGTGAGACTATTTGGG
>VZTN01004307.1:29709-78157 GCA_013400515.1 Erpornis zantholeuca | reverse complement strand
CGGGCCGCCTCGGGGGGACCCCGGGCACCTAGAAGCATCCAAGGCCCTTGGATGAAAGCGGATCTGCTGCTTCGGACAGTCCTGGAAAGGGCACAGGCCCATTCCCCCGTGACCCTTGTCCCGGCCAGGCTCAGCGGGGCCGGACCGCTCGGGCACCGCGGGCCCGGGGAACGCTAGCAGCACCTGCGGGGGATGCGGAGCGCCGGCCCGGATCGGGAACGCTAGCAGCACCTGCGGGGGATGCGGAGCGCCGGCCCGGATCGGGAGCGCTGGCAGCACCTGAGGGGGATGCGGGCCTCCGACCGGAGGCAGCGGGGTGCTTGGCACGGGGTGTGATCATTGCCGGCCCTCCCGCTCCGGGGGTTCTGGGCTTGCAGAGCTGCGCCTGCCGGGGCCGGGAAGCTACAGCTCGTCCTCTCCGCCCCGAGTAGCCGTGGTGTTGGTGATGTTCCTGGCTTCTCAGGCCCTGTGGACCAGGAAAGTCTGCACCTGTGAGGTGTCTGAGCTAGGGTCTGGTGTCCCCCCAGTATAACCATGCTAAGCCAGGCTGAGGTATGTGAGGAGAAAGGGCCTTCATGGCAGGGAAATCCATGTGGTCTTCCCGATCCCTTGTGTCTCATCAGTACTCAGGTATCCAAAACCAGGTGTGCCATGTTAAATACAAGTGTAAGAGACCCCTTACTGTTTGCCCCTGAACAGTGATGTGCTGTACCCATAGTGAAGAGGCACATGGTAGTCAGTCCTGTGCATCCCCTCAAGCGTGTGGAACCAGCAGATGTGCTCCTCAGATGCTGTGCAGTGCAAGCCATCTCTTCCAGTAATGGTGATGGTCTTGCCAGTCTCACTGCTGGCATGGCCTGTGCTGCCCAAGGCTGGCTTGAATGCTTTGGGAGCTATGGGGATGCACGTGCAGCCTCTAACTAGTGCATTAGGGTTCATGGTCACATACCACTGAGTGTATGTGCCACATCACAGTGCTGGCTCTGTCAGCACCTTTAGCTTTTTCCCTGGCTACAGCTGGTATAGGGCATGTAATTGTCATACTTGTACATGTAGCCCAGCAGCTGTTGCTGTGGGTGTTGATTGTATGTGTGCATATATGTTAATTATTTCCTGGTTTGCTGAATTTGAGGTTAATGGAAGGAGTTTCAGTAATCAGTCTTTGTTGTCCATTTGGTTTATTGTCTTCACCAGAAGAGCTCGTCTCTTGCAGTTGTGGAATATGATGTACTGGAGTGTGTCCAGCAAAGGCCTGATGGTTAAGAGACTGCAGCATCTGTCCTATGAAGTGAGGCTGTGAGTGCTGGGACTGTTCAGCCTGGAGAAGACTCTAGGGGATTTCATGAGTGTGTGTAGATACCTAGTGGAGGGAGTAGAGGAGGTAGAGACCACCTCTTCTCAGTGGTACCCCATGGTGGGGCTAGGGGCATTGGTCACACAATGAAGCAAAGAGGTTGCATTTATGTGTAAGAAAACACTTGTTTTTCCTGAAGGTGGTTAAATGCTGGCACAAGTTGTACACAGAGGTTATGTAGTCTCCATCCTTGGAGATACTGAAGCCTCATCTGGATGCGGCCCTGGGCAGTTTGCTCTGGTTGACCCTGCTGGAGCAAGGGTTGGCCTGTGCCCACCAGCTTCAGCTCTTTTATGCATTTGGATTGTGTTACCGGAACAGAATGAAGCACATACACCTTATAAACTGAGTGCCCTTTGTCATTATGGTGAGTGTTGACTGTTTTATACACTATCATAGCATTAAGAAAAAGATCTGGGGTGCAGATTGAAGGTAGTGTTTACCTAGTGACTGTTGTCTTCTCTTGACCCCATATTCCTGCCAGTGCTCCCTGGATTCAGGAAGGCAAGGCAGGGAATGTGTTATGCTCCTTCAGCACAAGGTGGTGGCTGTTCAGAAGCCTCAGCAGTGATCAGAATGTGCCACGCACTTGAAATTGAGTTAGAGAAGATGGGATTGTCTTGTAGCCACTAGCTGCCTGCCTGCCAATTTAGAGCCTGCCTGTGAAACTCCTCTCAACACCCCTGAAGGTGATCGAGGAGGTGGGATATTGGTTGAGGAGGAGGTTCCAGTATGGTGTAGTCTCTGTGACTGACCTTTCCTTTTTAAAAATTAAAAAAAAAAAACAAGCCAACAACCAAATGCATCTATTAAAAAAAAAATTTGTGCAGATTTTAAAACCACAGGCTAGTCAGCTTCCCCTGAATCCCTGGAAAGATGATGGAATGGTTCATCCTGCAGTCTGTCTCTATGTACGTGGAAGACAAGAGAGTGATCAGGAGTAGTCACCATGGATTCACCAAAGGGAACTCATGCTTCACAATCTGACTACCTTCTGTAGTGGGACAATGGCTGAATAGACAGGGGAGACCGATGGATTTTGTCTACATGGGCTTTAGCCAGGCTTTTGCCAGTGTCTCCCATGACACTCTCATAGGCAAGCTCAGAAAGTGTGGGCTGGGTGAGTGGATGGTGAGGTGGATTGAGCACTGGCTGAATGGCAGAGCTTGAAGGGTTGTGGTCAGCATCACAGGGTCAAGTTGCAGGCCTGTCACTGGTTGTGTCCGCCAGGGTTCAGTGCAGGGCCCACTATGGTTTAACTTACCCTCAGTGACTTGGATGAAGGGGCAGGTGCCTCCTCAGCAAGTTCACTGATGGCACAAAGCCAGGAGGAGCAGCCAATATCCCAGAGAGCTGTGCAGCCCTTCAGAAGGGCCTCAACTGGCTGGAGAGATGGGCAGAGAAGAACCATCTGAAACTCAACAAAGGCAAATGCAGGTCCTGCACCTGGGGAGGAACAACCCCAGACACCAGTGGGGGCTGACCTGCCGGAAGCAATTCTGCAGAGAAGGCCCTGAGGGTCCTGGAGGACAAGAAGCTATCCACGAGCCAACAGTGGCTGGGCTAACAGGGTTTTTGCAGTGTTCAGCACTTTTCAGTGTTTCCATTTTCAAGGATGACAGCTGGTGCAGAAGCAGACGGAGTTGTTGGCTGCATGTCAGGCCCTGAGAAGGTGTGTGCTGAGACAAGGTGCCGAACCTGCCAAACCCAAATTCTTCCAATTCCAGTGAGTTATTGTAATCATCTCTATGTCCTAGGAAGTAAAAAAAGTCTTGCACTCTCATGGCCTTCAGCAGGGACTCATCTGCAAGATGATGCTGGGAAATCTGTGTCATGTAGTTGAGTAATATTTAAAAATATAATAAAGTTTTGAATATAATAAAGAATTGAAACCCAGAATGTGCTTCCCTGATGTAACCATTGGGCATCTGCGGTATCCATGTCAGCTATGGAATGTGCATGTGTGTTTGGGTTTTGTTTGTTTTTTAAAATGTGAGTGGCATTATTTGTTTGCATATATTTTCCAAATTGAAGTACAGAAATGCTTTTTATTATGTGAGTAGTTACAAACAGACTGGGTAGGGAAAGGACTTTGGCACCTCCAGGAGGGTAGAAATAATGCTGTTCAAAACCATCAGCTCCCCTTCTCTGATGTATTATACATAACACCCCTTATACTGCCTGTGGTTAGTTATCCTCTACAGCAGTGTCACTGGGATCTTGGAACCAACCCAGAAAGGCGTCCTGCTGGCTGAACTAATCAGTGTGAGTCTCCAGGCCTTCTGCAGAGGTTGCAGTCTGCTGTCTTCACAGCAGTTGTTTCTAGTAGGTGCTTGGTGACATGTCTGCAAGGATGCAGGGATTGATCCTGGGAGCAGATGTCCCCAGCCAGAAGTGAGATGAAGGCCCTGCTCAGAGTGCCCTTCCTGTTGCTTTTCACTGGCCTGTTTCCTAAATGTCAGCTATCCCCACCTCGGCTTTGCTGGGAGCTCTCTGAGGAAGAGCTGTGCACAGATCTCCTCTGGGAGCCCACACAGAAGGGTCAGGGTGGAGGTAGGTGACTCCAGGCAGAGGCTTTCCTGCTGCCAGCTGCTGGGAAGAGGCACATTAGCTTTGTATCGGCACTTGAGGGAGAGTCTCCAGAGCAGCCTCCAGACCTGCACTGGTGTGTGGGCTGCCCTCACAGGTTGCATACAAAGACCTCCGTGCTGAGACTCGCTGTACCACAGGGCTGTCCTCTGTCAGCAGGCATTAGTTGCTGTGATCTCATGGCTTTCTTAAGGAAGTCCATCCAGGTCCTAATGGCTGATTGTAAAGCAAATGGCTGGGAGGTACCTGGGCAGTGAGCCTGGTGGGCTGTGCTGGTTGCAGGCTACAGCTCCATGCTGTGATCTCACACGTATATCTCTCGGTGTGTGGTACCACAGTGGCTGGTGTCTCCCAGGGCACATTTCCTCCTCGTGCTGCAAAAGGCTTTGTCTTTGGCACGCAGGTGTGGGGCTCTTCCTGGTGCTGGCACAGCTCGGAGGGGGTGGTTGGTGTGAGCTGTGCTGGGTAGAGCTGGGAGGAGAGTCAGTGCTGCCAGGAGCACGGATGGAGGGCGAGGGGACACGTACCCCAGGGACAGGCAGTGTATCCACCCCAGGGGGGCAGGTGAGTGTCTGTGTGACATGGGTGAACTTTAAACCATGCCTTTTGGATAGCGCAAGGAGGAGGAATAAATAATAGTAACTTTAACCAGAACTGTGCTTTATTTTCAGAGCTCATCGAGTGCTGCTGAAAATGGCTCAGACCTTGATGAAGAGCCTCTACTCAGAAAAAATCACCGCCGGTTCGTCATCTTCCCCATCCAGTACCCAGACATATGGAAGATGTATAAGCAGGCTCAGGCATCCTTTTGGACAGCAGAGGAGGTGAGCCCTGGGCCAGTGGGTTGGCAAAAGACCACTGGGGTCCTGGTGCATCTTCCCTAGCTCTGCTGCTGGATTCTGTGTTGCAAAGGTTGGAGTTAACTGCATCGAACATGAGGTGCCAGCACCAACACAGAACTCCCTTCATCAGCAGTGGCAAGCAAGCTGCTTCCATAGGATGATTCAGCAGATCTGTTTTAGACACATAGTTTGGGATGAGGTGGAATTATGTCCTGGGGTACTCTTCCCTAGTTATAGAGAAATCCTAAGTCAGATTGTTGTCAGATAGCTCCTAGCCTTCTGTGGTCTCTGAGCATGCAGCAAACTCCTTGCCCTTGTAAGATGCTCTGGGAAATTTCATGCTGTTCCCTAATATTAGGGACCTAAATTTTCAGAGGAATGGTGTTAATCAGGGACACTTACTGAAAATGTGTTCAGCTGACTCCTGATTGCCCTGGTGAGGTGCTTGCCCCATGTTACAGTGCAAGCTCTAAGCTCTTCCCAAAGGCTGCTGGTTAGCTAGACCTGAGCAGAGCTTGCTGTGCTTGCAGCAGTGCAGGCCTCTGAACACAGCACTGCTTTGGAGGGATCACCTGCCAGGGGAGCTGGTTGTTCCAGCTCAAAGCTTATGTACTCTTTGCTTGTTTGTGAGCAGTGGTCTGCAATTGCAGAGGAGTGAGATAAAAACACTGGCATGCTCTAAATAGACCAGAAAGCATTGTGGGATGATGAGGAGCAATTGTTTGTGGAGGTGATATTTCATTGCCTGCCTGGGAGGCTTGCTGCCATGTTGCAGCAGAGCTTCATTTAAACCGTTAAAGAAAAAGTATTTGAACTTCTGCCTTATCAGCATTTCCCTTTTACTATGTTATTCATTCCTTCTTACACTGTCCTACCGTCTGTGGGTCCTCTGCATTTTTCACATCTGACTCTACTGAAGTGCTACTTTGGTTCAGAAATCCTACAAACAAGCAAACAAAAAAAGCCTGTGTGAAGGAAGCTGTAGTTTTCTCTCATGGCTAGGGTTTGGTGTGATAGACAAGAGCAGTTGCACAGCATTTGCTCTGTACTGTTCTTTGACAAGATGGAGGCTGAACACCTGCCAAAGGCAGAAGTCTGCTCAGTCCATCTTTTGACACGCTTGGGTATAGCTTTCTTGGGGTATCAGCATTTATTCTGAGTAAAGTGTAAGTGTCTCAGAGTGAGCTCTGGTTACTGGTGCATGTTCATACTTGTGACTAAAAGATATTAATGCTTTTCAAAATCTCATTCATGTATTCAGTAGACACTGATTTTTATTCCAAATTACGGAAGTGTAAACTGTGAAGCAAGTACATGATAGTAGTGTTGCAGCGAGAGACAACAGAACTGCAGTGTATCTGTTGTCTTTTACAGTCACAAGTATTTATATTCTCTATATGTAAAGATTTGAAAGCAAATGCCAAAACTCTGCTTCAGTCACTTGACTGGGCTGCTTCTGTTTTTATAGAATGACAAATGCCAAAGGACAATAATGTTTTTAATTTTTCTTTTCAATAGGTTGATTTGTCAAAGGACCTTCCTCACTGGAACAAGCTGAAAGCAGATGAAAAGTACTTTATCTCTCATGTTCTGGCATTCTTTGCAGCCAGTGATGGAATTGTAAATGAAAACCTGGTGAGAAAGACTTACAGAGGACTCGAATACTTAGTCATGTTACTGTCTTACTAACTTTCCACTTAGGCTTTTTCACATTAATGCATTGGTTTATTAAATGTGTACTTTTTTTTCTTTCCATCTCGCCTCTGTCAAGTGGAACAAGCAGCCTGTTCTTCTGGGAGCAGTGTTTGAGTTAAATTGGGTCAGATGTGGTCATCAGGACTCCAGATCACATCACTCTGGGACACCATTTTTAAGTTTGGCCCCTACTTGGCTGTGGGATGTGCATTACTGAATAAATTAATAGAACCCCATATTTTTCCTGTACTTAGGTTAATTTGAAAAGTAGGGAATACAGACCATGGCTGTGATATGTCTTCCTCATTTTGGTAAAATCTGTTCTGTTCTCACTGAATGGCATCCTAGAATCTCTTAGGGCTGCAGGTGAGTGCTGCTAAAAAGGTGGGAAGTTCTTCCTGTTGAGATCTGTTCTGGGCTGGAGAATATCTCCTCACAGGTTAGCAATGGTATCTATCTGCAAATGCCCAGTTTAAATCTCAAATGTTTGAATGTTTATAACATGCAGAAAATATGTGCATGTATTGCATGAACATGCCTTATGTCATGCTGTTTATATTTTTAATGATGAACAAAAAGTCTGAGGCTTTGTTCAGTGCAAAGTGTGTAGTATTGCATTATTTTTCTGTTCTTCTCCTGTGTACCTGTGCCCTCATGCTTCAGCTCTTAGACATATTTACTGCTTTATTTTCCTCTGTGCCACAGCTATTCTATTGACATGTCTGTGAACAAAGTAGGACTGATGTGCTCCCATGGTGTCTCTGTATTGTCTCTCCTGTTAAGCTCAGAGTAATGTTGTGCAGGACTGTTTTACTGTACTCATTGCCATGCTTTCTGGTTTTTGTAGGTGGCACGTTTCAGTCAGGAGGTGCAGATCCCAGAAGCTCGTTGTTTCTATGGCTTTCAGATTCTCATTGAGAATGTTCACTCAGAGATGTACAGCTTGCTCATAGACACCTATATCAAAGATCCCAAGAAAAGGTAAACCTCTAGATGTGTTACAAACCTGTGGGAAATCTGTCACTTAAGCAGTGGCACTGCTGTAGGGCAGCAGCAGCTGTCTCCTGTTTCATACTGACTTTCTGGGGGAGTTGGGGAAGGTTCCTTAAAGCTTTCAAGGCTTGCATGCCTGACCCTCAAAATGGAGAGGAATATTACGGACCAAGGCTTGTTGTGGGAGTATCAGAAGGTTAGTTTATATTTGTATAAATCTTTTATTGCTGGAATTGTGGACTATGTGAAATGTTAATGGTTAGATGAGCTCCTTGAGGTTATCACGCTCCTGCGGTGCTTGGTCTTATATCAGCAAAGGATCAGCCCAAGGAAATCGAGTGCTCGTGATCAAAATGATGTTTCTAATGTACTGCAGTCAATGTATTGCATCCTTTCAGCCCTTCTGCTGTCAGTGCTTTTTAAAACAACTTGAACTGCTTATTTTTGAATGATTGAGTTCTTTGGAGAGCTCCATCACCTTTGTTGTCTGAAGAACTTCCTAGTCCAAACAGTATTATGTTTGAAAAGCAGCATTTTCCCTTAGAGACTCCACCATTGTGATGGTCAGGCAGAGCTTGCTTTCCCATGGTGGCATCCTGTGTTGGTGATGGTGGGAGAACTGCAAGGTTTCCTTTCAGGTGTTCAGCATGGGAACAGAGTCTGTGCAACAGCAACACGTGGGAGTTGTCCAGTTCCTTTTGTGGAGTTGGGCAAGATGAGGTTTTGGTCTGTGGATAGACTGAAGTAGCTGGCTTCAAGTCTGAGAGGCACTGCGGTCTGGTGTGTGAGCACTCCTGGGATGGGATGTTTGCGTTCACAACTTGCCTCCCCTGAGCCCTTGGATTTGTTGCCTCCTGCACATTTGCCTCCCTCTGCCCTTGTTATCAGAGATCTCATCGTGGTTTAACCTGGCAGGCAGCTGAACACCACACAGCAGCTCACTCACTGCCTGCCCCCACCCGGGGGGGTGGGAGAGAATTGGGGAGAAAAGTAAAACTGGTGGTTTGAGGTAAAGGCAGTTGGATAGGACAGAAAAGGAAAATAATAGTAATAATAATGATAAACGAAACAAGCAATGCACAGTGCAGTTGCTCACTGCCTGCTGACTGATACCCAGCCAGTTCCCAAGAAGCAGACCCTGGCCAGCTTTCCCCTTAGCATATATTCTGAGCATGACATCTTACGGAGTATCCTTTTGGCCACTTGGACTCTGCTGTCCTGGCTGTGTCCCTTCCCAGCTTCCTGTGCTCCCCAGCCTCGTCACTGGTGGGATGAGGTTAGAAGCTGAAGAGTCCTTGACTTCATGTAAAGACTGTGTAGCAACAACTAAAACATCAGTGTGTTATCAACATAATTCTCATTCTAAATATAAAACACAGCACTGTAGAACAACTAGGAAGAAAATTAACTCCATCGCAGACAAAACCAGGATAGATCATCACCCCTTTGGGGTGGGAATGGTCTGTAACTTGGGTTAGTTCAGAGCCTTGCATAATGGGATCCTCTGGTGGAGCTGGAAGGGACAACCAGGGCAGATTTACATAAATCATTATTTGATGTCTCTCTTTTCTTCTATAGGGATTTTTTATTTAATGCCATTGAAACAATGCCTTGTGTTAAGAAGAAAGCAGACTGGGCTCTGAAGTGGATTGAAGACCGAGAATCCACTTTTGGTGTGTAGCTTTTTAAAAACATGTTTCTGTTGCATAGATTCTGTTGTTGATCTTCTGTGAGTAAGCTGCACCCCTGGAACATGAAATGAAATTCTCCACAGATGTAGTGGCTTCTGGGTCTCTGGTTTAACTAAAGAACCAGAAGTAACTTCTGGTGAGCATGTATGTTTTTATCTCCAGCTAGAGAAATACAGTAATGGCAGTGCTCCCTGAAATCATGTTATGAAAAATGCTTGTAGATTTCTCTGTCTATTTTTTTTGTCTTTATCCTGAACAACCCTGGTTTCCTCAGTTTTTGCTTGCAGACCTTATTTTCTAGTTTTGATTATTTCTTCTAGTTGGTTCTTGTTTTGTATTTGGTGTTCAGAACTGGGCAGCTGAATTCTTACAAGTCCAGGCATTTTCTGTGTTCATGTTCATATAGACAAATCCATGGGGTTTTTTTGTAACTGAGGCATGACTGAGCCCGGACAAAAAAGATTCAAGAACCATCTATTTCTGGTGTTTCTAGTTTGCTGTTGGGACCAGATTTCTAGATTTTGTATCTCATTTTGGAGATGGGTCACTGGCTCGGCTTCCATCAGCATGGTGCAGGGCATCCTTTCCAGTGTTCTTCTTTCTTACAGTGTGGACTCTGAAGGGTGTGCTGTAGCTGAAATGCATAATGGGTGCACTCTGGTGAAGTTTTTAAAGCAAACATCCTCTATATTTCAAGGAAGTGTAGGAGATGGAGAGATTCAGCCTGGTGAACAAAATAAATCTGAACAGCATTCTTTTGTGGTATCTTCTTTTTTGAGAGGGCTTATTTTTTGTAGCTGTACATTGTTCTGTCCTGGCACTCCCACTGCCTCCCCAGTTTGGCTTTGCTTGCTGTGTGTGGAGCCCCTTCATCGTCCTTTTGTTTGGCTCCCAGCAGTGTGGGGTGTGCCAGGAATCAGAAGGTTCCCTAACTCAAAAAGCAGTGTAGCCCCTGCTCCCTTCCCCCAAACTTCATGCATTTTATTTAAATCTGTAATCAGGCTTGTGCTTCATTAAACCTTTATTTTATGAGCAGCCTTTCTCCATTTCTCTATAGAAATAACCAGTGAGATTTTTAGTGTTGCCAGAAAAATTATTTCCTTAATAACTTTTGTGATACTTGTAAGTTGGTATTGCTCTCTGTGCTTTTTTTCCTAACTTGAATTTCTTCAGATGAGCCAGCAGTTGGTATTTAGAAGAAGTGGGACATCTGGCTATTTTGGGTTATTTTATTCACAAAATTCTGTCCAGTTCTTATTGAGAAAATGCACTAGAACTTAGTGCAAAAGCTCTTAATGTTAGAACATACACAATGAGCCTGTGAAGTTATTTGAAGTAGTGTGCATGGAATGATGTGGCTTCACTAAGCAGTCAGATGGTGTTGTAGTCTGAAGAAATACATTCATGCAGAGAACAGGGAGAACTGGGACCAATAATGCCTTCCTTTCCTTGGATTAAAGGTGAGATAAAACAAATAGTTATTTGTGTCTTGACTTATGTTCTGTTGTCTTTCACTCTTGAAAGAATATGATTTCATGTAGATTCCCAACAAGAAGAAGTTGTGGGGTAGGGTTTTTTGTTTAATTTATAAGAGATTGACTGTTTTCTTAGTTCTGTCTGTCAGTTAACACAGCTGCTTTCCAGCCTTTCAGGAGAAAGAGGTAGTGGAGTACTAATGTCTTGGCCACTTTGGACAATTACATTCTTTTGCTCCTTTGTCAGTTTCAGTGGGTGCCCTGGTTCTTCAGTTCTGCTGGGGTTGCCTATGGCTGAGTGCTGTGGGGTGTGTAGACCCTCCATGGCTCGGGATCTGTTCAAGGATGTGGACAAAGACAGCATCTGATGCTGCAAAGGGGATTGCTCCTTTCCAGCATCATTCTGTCTGATGCAAATAGTCCATCTCGCTGATAAGCAATACAGCAATTTGTGTTTAATGAAAAATATGTTATGTTAAACAGGTGAGAGAGTGGTTGCCTTTGCTGCAGTGGAAGGCATCTTCTTTTCTGGCTCCTTTGCTGCTATATTTTGGCTGAAGAAGAGAGGCCTGATGCCTGGACTGACTTTCTCCAATGAACTTATTAGCAGAGATGAGGTAATGTGGCATGTCCTACACACTGTTTGGGAAGAAAAGTGAGTTTCCAGGGGAAGGGCGGAATTACATTGATGAAGAACCCATAGTCTTGACAGAGAAAGGGGCAAGAAGCAGACTTTTACCAATAATTATAGAATCATAGAATCATTTAGATTGGAAAATACCTTTAAGATCACTTAATCAAACTGTTAACCTGCTACGGCCAAGTCCACTAAACCATGTCCTTAAGTGCCACATCCACATGTCTTTTAAATACCTTCAGGGATGGTGACTCAACCACTTCCCTGGACAGCCTATTCTAATGCTTGACAGCAATTTCCATGAAGAAGTTTTTTGTAATATCCAATCTAATCCCCTGCTTGATGCAACTTGAGGCCTCTTGTCCTGTTGTGTGTTGCTTGGGAGAAGAGACCTACTGCACCTCACTACAATGTTCTCTTAGGTAGTTGTAGAAAGTGACAAGGTCTCCCCTGAGCTTCCTTTTCTCCAGCCTAAACACCCCCAGCTCCCTCAGCCAATCCTTGTAAGACTGGTGCTCCAGACCCTTCACGAGCTTTCTTGCCCTTCCCTGACACGCTGCAGCACCTCAATGTCCTTCTTGTAATGAGAGGCCCAAAACTGATCATAGGTTTCAAAATACGACCTTGCCAATGCCCAGTACAGAGGGACAATCACTGCCCTGGTCCTTTGGCCTTGCTATTCCTGATACAGGCAAGGATGCCATTGCCTTCCTGGCCACCTGAGCACACACTGGCTCATGTTCAACCACTCTCAACCAGCACCCCCAGATCCTCTTCCATTGGGCCGCTTTCCAGCCACTCTGCCCCAAGTCTGTAGCACTGCAGGGGCTTGTTGTGGCACAAATGCAGGACCTGGCATTTGGCCTTATTGAACCTCATACCATTGTCTTCAGTCCACTTCAGATTGATCTAGTCTGTCCAGATCCCTCTGCCTTCGTACCCTCCAGCAGATCAACATTCCTACCAAATTTGGTGTCTTCTGTAAAGTGACTGAGGGTGCACCCAATCTACTTTACCAGGTCATTGATAAAGATACTGAACAGGACTGGCCACTGGGGCCAGTAACATATGTATAGCATATACAATATAACATAACTGAGCCTTGGGGAATGCCACCTCTGGCCAGCTACCAACTGGATTTAATTCTCACCACATTTTTTGGCCTGGCCATCCAGCCAGTTTTCTACCCAGCAAACAGCATTAATGAACATACATTGTGGGTGCTGCTGGGTCCCTCAACAGAAATACCTCTTTTTAGAGGGAGTAAACATAAATACTGATGTCCCAATTGCAGTTTAACCCCAGCCAGCAATCAAGCCCCATGCTACCACTGTCTCATGCCCCACCAGTAGGATCAGGGAGAGAATCGGAAGGGTAAAAGCTAGAAAGCTCATGGGTTGAGTTGAAGACAAATTAATAGGGAAAGCAAAAGTCACACACACAAGCAAGTCAAATCAAGGAATTAATTCACTGCTTCCTAGGGGCAGGGAGGTTNATATATTGAATATTATGTCACATGGTATGGAATATCCCTTTGGTCAGTTTGGGTCACCTGTCCCAGCTCAGGGCAGGTGTTGTGTCTCCTCCCAGCCTCCCATGCACCCCCAGCTTCCTCACCAGCATGACAGTATGAAAAGCAGAAAAGGCCTTGGTTCTGCGTAAGCCCTGCTCAACAATAGCAAAAACATCACTATATTATCAACCCTGTGTTCAGCACAAATCCAAAACACAGCCCCATACCATACTTGAAGAAGACCAACTGTACCCAAAATCAGCACACCATTGCATATAGTATTATCAAAAATGTGGATTTTTTTGGATTGAAGGGAATGGTCATTTTCCTGTGCTGTGATGGAAAGCAAAGGCCCCGGCTGCTCAAGGAGTAGGGTGGAATTGCATGGGCCCCAGCTGCAGGCTGGGCTGGCTGGAGCAAGGACCTGGATAGTGTGTGACTCAGACTTGCTGTGCCTCAGCTGCTTCAGGCAGGTTCAAGTGGGCTCCAAGTACTATTCCTCCCGCTCCTGGTTATGGGTCCCAGAGCTTGCAGACAGCTGTATCCATCATGGAGCCAGCTGTGACAGGTTGCTGCAGAAGCAGCAGATACCACTCCTCTCCATGGTCTTGTGCAGCTGCACAGCAATAGAATTTCCTGGGAGGGGGCAACTACAAATCTGCCTTTGAGGAGAGTGCTTCTTAAAATACGAGGTGTCTGAGAGGCTGCATGTCAGCACACCAAATGTGACAGGCCATGTGCTTACAAGTGCCCTTTCTTTTCACTGCTTCCTTCCTTTCTTTTTCCTTGCTCCCCACAAGTTGGTAGCTGTTGTTTGTGGCTGGGGACTGTGCACTGCACTACTTACATTGCTGTCAGCACTGAAAAAGTAGAAAGACCGGTTTTGTATGCAGTATAAATGTGCTAGTGGTTGTAACTTAGGAGAGTTGGTCTTAAAGTGTAAAGAGGTTTTTCATAATAGAAGTAATTTTCATTAGTTAAACTGCTTTGACATGAGATATTTTATGATTTGTCTTTAAAAGACACTTTTGAAGAAAGTGCGATGATGAGCAAGGAAAAATAAATAGTTCTTCAGCCTTCACCTTCCTTGTGTCTTCTGTGAGTCATTATGAGCTGTTCCATCTGTTAAAAGGATCACTAGCAGGTGAATGAGTGTAACTGTACTTCTCTGCAGAGTCAAGCACCACAAGACTAAAATTTCCTTGAGCTCTGCTGGCATAATTCCAACTGCAGTGCTGTTATGAAGGTTAAAGCTTTGTGCACAGAGCACCTGCATTGAAACCCAGTGGCAGTAAAAAGAATCCACAATGGAAGGCTACAAACTGTTTTTTTGATGCACCTGGACAGATAAGTGATTAACAGTCAGTGTGTTTTTTGAGCTGCAGGCTCTGTTCCCAGGCTCTTCTTAAGTATCAGCATCTCTGATACTTAAAGGTGCAAAGCTGGTGGGAGCACCAGTCAGCAGAGCACACTGGTTCATGGGAGAAGCCATCCTGCATCCTGGTGGTGATGTTGCCCTGGATAAGACCATGGGAAGCCTTGCAGCAGGCAGCCAATGCTGTCACTAGACAGGGGGGTATTTCCCAAATTACATTATTTCAGGGCTGTCTTGTGACTTGAATCACAAGGATTTTATAGCCTTTCCATAAAGGTTTTCACAGAGTCATAGCATTGTTAGGGTTGGAAGGGTCCTGTGATAGTCATCCAGTCCAACCCCCCTGCCCAGCAGGGTCTCCTGGAGCAGGTGACAGGACAGGTCCAGGTGGGTTTGGAATGTCTCCAGAGAGGGAGACCCCACAATCTCCCTGGGCAGCTGTTCCAGTGCTCTGTCATGCTTGACATAAAG
Source organism: Erpornis zantholeuca (assembly GCA_013400515.1). Lineage (NCBI taxonomy): Eukaryota > Metazoa > Chordata > Aves > Passeriformes > Timaliidae > Erpornis > Erpornis zantholeuca. The sequence goes on along the minus strand of VZTN01004307.1, from coordinate 63,522 downwards.
AAGTTCTTCCTTATGTTGAGGTGAAATTTCTTGTGATTTCATTTATAGGCATTGCTCCTCATCCTGTCTTTGGGCACTACTGAAAAAAGCCTGGCACCATCCTCTTGGTACCTACCTGTCCTGGTTTCAGCCAAAGACAGGGTTAATTTTTTGCACTAACTGTGAGGCAGTAGAGCCTGGAGCTGTGTGAGCATGGCTAAGACCCTAATATTATTGGGTCCCATCTCAGGTCATTGACAGGGGTGGGGAAAAGGGACTCCCTTTTCTGCTTTTGAGAAGAAGGGTATACCTTCCAATGGGAAAAAACGTAATTGGGAAGAGCAGGTAGGTATTTGTCACGGGCTTTCCATGTAAATAGTTTCTTTGTCTTACACATGTTATTCATGTTGCTGTTACTGTTCCTTTTGTTATCTCTTTGCTGTTTTCAGAAAATTGTTCTTACCTATTCCATGATTTTTACCTTTTCTGTCTCCATCCCCAGAGCAGGAAAGGGCAAGGGGAAGATGGGCGAATGAGCGAGTGGCATCTGGTTTGGAAGAGTCTTGGTGGGGGTACTGAACTGGGGAGTACCATTCCTAAACCACAACACCACCTCTGAGATAATGAGATCCCCTCTCAGTGTTCTCCAGACTAAAACAGGACCAGCTCCTGCAGTCTCTCCTCATAAAAAAGATGCTCCAGACCCCTCATCATTTTTGTGACCTCTGCTGGACCCTCTCCAGTAGCTCCTTGTGAGAAACTGTGAAACTTTCCTACTGAGAAACTGTGTCTGGAACTGGACACAGCAGTGCAGATCTGACCTCACCAGGGCTGGGCAGAGGGAGAGGATCACCTCCCTTGACCTGCTGGCCATACTCTTCCTGATGCACCCCAAGATACCCTTGGCTCTTCTGGTCACAAGGACACTGCTGGCTCAGTCAGCTTGTCACCCACGGAGACTCCCAGGTCTTTTGCAACATAATGGTTCTCTAGTCAGTCAGCCCCCAGGTTTCATTTTGACCCTTGTTAATGATAGTATTAGTCTATCATTAGTCTGCCAAATCTTTCTGATTGTTTTCACTCTGGATGTGCCCTCTTGGTGCTTATTGGCTGTAATCACCACTTTGCTGTCGAGAGGAGAGGCGGTAGTGCAGTGTTCCTTGAGTCTGGCAGTGGTGGGTATGGCTGAAGCCAGAGCATCAAGTTGTACCCAGGCAAGTCAAAGAGAAGCTGAGGTACCTCTTGGAGCAGCTGTTTGGGACCCCCTGCAGACTGTGAGGGGTTTCTTGTCTCCTGATGTTTTCTTACCTTGGTGGGAGATTTTTTTGGAAATCCTGGAAAGGAGCACAATTTACTAGGCTCTGTGTAGGATAGCTGGGTGAAAAGAAATTACTTGGGGCAAAGATGATTTGTTAATCTTGGGTTTGTTGACTCTAATCTGAATCTACCTTGTTGAAAATGCTGTTGGGAGAAGCAAGGGAAGAAATGCTACTGAAAAATTTTCAATCAAGTATCTCAAAGCAAAGAGGAGGTAAACAGCCTATTTTAATGCACAAGTAGTTTTGCTGGTCTTGATGTAGAAGTCTTTCTGCAAAATCATCCCTGATGGGAGGCAGAGATCAGCAGGGCTCTGTGTAGGATCCCTCACAGTAAAGCAGCCCTCAGAAAAATTTTACCGGAGAAACATATGTGCTGAGCGTTATTTTGGCATAGGTGGCACATGTTGGATTTGAGATGTTACTGGGTTGTAAACTACAAGTCCTCACTACATGTGATAACATTAAGACTTTCAAAAAAGCAGGGGGCTGGGAAATTTCAACCCAAATGAGGCTGCCTGAAATAAGAGAAAACTGTGTGAAGGAGGGGAAAACTGACTGTTTTTTCCCTTGTTCTCTTATTTCAGGGTCTACACTGTGATTTTGCTTGTCTAATGTTCCATTATTTAGTGAACAGACCGTCAGAAGAGCGAGTCCGTGAGATCATCGTTAATGCTGTAGAAATCGAGCAGGTAATCCTGGCTGTGACAGCATCGTGGGCAGCACAGGCCCAGACTGATGTGTGAAATAAACAAACTAACTTCTAACTTTCAGGATTCCATGTTTGATACTTGGCTCAGGTTTGGATCCATGATGCATGATAGGATCCTTTCCCTCTTCCTTAATGGTGACAATAAGTCAGAGACTTCGTGATTCAGTTGTCAAGTGACTGGGGGAAGCTAAAGCTGGCAGCTGGTTTTCTCCTTAATGATAGATAGGAAGGAAAGCTGTCTTATTTGATATTGAATAGGATAGTTCCAGTTGGAAGGGACCTACAATAATCATCTATTCCAACTGAAACTGTCTCCTAGAGAGGAGTTTGTTTACATCTGTCCTTTCAGGATCTTTGTCTCTCCCTGTTGTATTCACTTCTCTGCTTGTCCTCAGGAGAAGGCAGGGTCTGTTCTGGCCACATGTATCATGCTGGGTTCTGGCTTTTTCTGAGGTTGATGTCAGGTTCTTTCATGTGAAGTGCTGCCCTTCTGCAGGCACAAGTTTCTGCATGGATGAGTATTTGGCAGGATTTTAGTTTAGTTTTCTTTCCTGTTACCATCTAACTCCTGTGATGATGACAAATGTTCCTGCTAAGTCTCACAGCACTGACAGGTATCGCATCAGTGCCTAAACATACACATGACTGGGTTCAGCATTCATATATATCACTGCCCTCTCTGATCTGTCATTCTGTAATGGCTGGAAGCCAGGAAAACTGGTGATTTCTGGGTTTATCCCTGCTCCCACTAGTGTGGTCTGTAGGTTTATTGAAGTTGGAGCTTAAGCTTACACTGAAGCTTATGCTGGGAGAGTGGGGAAAGGCAGATTAGAGGGACAGTAATAAAAATCTTGTGCCTTTTACAGAGTAACAGGCAAAAAATAAAGGGAGATACAAACAGTTACTGAAAACAGAAGATACTTGTTGAATTTAGTGATGCAAGTTATTTATTCAGACAACTTCCTGGGGAGCCTGGAACATCACAAATTACATTACTCTGAAACACAGGTGTCTTCTCTCCCTTTTCTTCTTAAATTTCATTTCTCTAAATGTCATCTGTATTTTAACTTCTAGGAGTTTCTAACAGAGGCATTACCTGTGGGTCTGATTGGAATGAATTGCACCTTGATGAAACAATACATTGAATTTGTTGCAGACCGGTTACTAATGGAGCTTGGGTTCTCAAAGGTAAGAGATGCAATTGCCCCAAATGCTGGCCTGCCAGTGCATCCCCCAACAGCTGTCAGCACAAAGCACTCCCTTGTCATGCTGGGGAGCAGGTCATATTTAGCACAGGGACTTCTGTGAGTGACAGCTGAAACCATGGCATTAATACCTATGCTTCACTGTAAAAGAGCAAGAACAATTTAGGCATCGTTTCCCTTCAGCTGCTCAGCAAGTTTGTAATGGGAAACATAAGCTGTGCTCAGATGCTGCAGTGCTTGAAGAATAACAAGCACCTTGCACAACAGACCAGACTCCTGGTCACCTCACACCAGACTCCTGGGAGTGGCAGTACTGAATTTGTGTGGATAGGTGTCCATAGAGCCTACGGGATAGTGCAGCCAGAGGCGGTTTAGTTTGAAAGAGTTTGACAGTTTTTGTTGTGGGGTTTTTAAAGCATTATTTCCCTGTCAGGATCACCAGTGTTGTAATAGTGTTTTCCTTCCCCAGGTCTTTCATGCAGAAAACCCTTTTGATTTCATGGAGAATATTTCTCTGGAAGGAAAAACAAATTTCTTTGAGAAGCGGGTTTCGGAATATCAACGTTTTGCCGTTATGACAGAAACAATGGACAATGTCTTCACTCTGGATGCAGATTTTTGACAAATTGGCAAATGAATAGTGACTGTTTCCCTCTCCTCATCTCCCTTTATGCTGTGAAGTTGACTTAATTTCCTGTCATGGAATCAGAGTCTACTGGGATTTTTTTCCTGGGTTTTCATGTTGTTTGTCAGAGGAGTAAATATATTTCTCTCTGTGTCATTTGGAAAAAAAAAAAAAAAAGGAATAATTTGTAAAAAATTTATATGGCTTTGTAAAAGGACAGCCTTTTTAAGATTCCCTTGATTCATCTGCTGTCAATGCTGTCTTTAAAAATGACACAGATACTATGACTTTTTTAAGACTTCGGTAGTCTTTTAAGAAAGCAAACTATATATTTACCTCATATTATGGTATTTTAATATGAAAACTAGATGAGATGTTACTCCATGTAAAAATGTTGCTATAAATTATTTTCCTGTTCTCAATTTTCATGTTTATAGATCTTGTCTAGAGTAAAAGCTCTTCTGTTTCCTCCTGCTGCAAATACAGTAATAATTGAATGTGGGAAGACATTAAGAAGGTCTGAACTATAAAATATTATTAAACCCAGGAATTACGTTTGATCTCCCTATTAACCTAGGTTCTGTCTGAAAAAAATGTTTACTCATTGGAAGACTGATGGGTCTTGGTAGGCATTTAATTCAAATACATGTGATTCTTGTCTTACAGCTGTTACTGAACAGGTCAGTGGACTGTGAATGGTTCTTGAAAAGGCACACCTGTTAACAGTGGAGAAAACCCACATCCTGTAGTTCTTTGGCTTGTGCTGCCTGTTTTTCTTGCTTCACTGATCAAGTGCCTTATTAAGCAGTCTGTAGTTGCATTGTGTTTGTAATCATCTGACACTAAAACAGCCAGCTCTAGATGTTGTCAGTCTTCCCATTGTCATGCTTGGTGATGTGATATTCTCCCCTTCTTGGTTGCACTTGTGCATTGAAGGGGTGAGAAGACATATCATTTCAAGGGATTTTCCCTTGAGGTGCTACAAACATACTACTGGGGCTGTAAGGAAGCACCCAGCAACGTATGAAGGGACGTCAAGTTGTGTGTTTAATGTCAACTGTTGTAACCATTGTCACAGAGAGCTTCTGAAAGAAGGTATTAAACCTTCCAAAAACAAAGCCAGAAGTAGTATGGAATAGCAGCACCTTTGAAAGGACTGTTGTTTGGTTTTTGACTGTGTGCCTGAAAACTTTTTGTAATTTGTTTGTGATCACACGCAGAGAATGGAGCAATTTGAGGATGGCTAACATGCTGCAGTGGTACTTGGGGGTGGGAGGGATGCTATTCAGCTGTACCTGGTTTATCTGCAGATAGATAGGCTCTTTTTTTTCAGAGATGAAGTGAGTGTCCAAGAGCTAGACGAAGGGTTCTGCATTATTAAACCTAAGCATTTTTCATAATGTTCAGCATTTTGTGAAAGAGCTTTTGTAAGTCTTACTGTTGCAAACATCTTGTGCTGCTTTTGATACACCTGGCATGAGCTGAGCTGACAGCCCAGGTTTATCAGTGATGGGGTGGTGTAAGTGTTATTTCCCTGCCAGCCCAGATCAGCTACAGTCCTGGGTATCCACGTTCCCTGAAACAGGTCCACTGCCTTAGCATAGTTCCTAGTGGACAACTGTCCCTGCTGTAAAAATAAGCAGCAAAATTGACTCTGTTTTTTTAGTCTCTGTAAAAGATCGGGAGTGTATGTACTGAGCATGGAAATGGAAGAGCTTTTTTTTTCCTAGAGCAGAGCCTGTGTCATTTGACTTAAGGTACTTGGAACAGGGCAGAGGAGAACCTGGAGAATACAGAGAAAAGCTGAAACTGGTGGCCTTCACTAACATCCTGCAACTGCCAGAGAACTGTGGCTCAGAGGGAAAACCCAGTGCCTTTTGGAAATACTGAGTTGATAGGGGAGAAAGAGAAAATATTGTCTGTTTTTGGAGTAATGGAACCTGTATCATGTCACTGAACATACTAAAAAACATTTATTTTGAGTCTTGTGAATTATGATGAGCATATAGAAAGTATTCTAATATGAAACTGCAACATGCTCAGGTTCTGTAAATGTATATGAGATACCAAAGTCTGGTACAACAGCTCCCACTCAATTTGTGTAAATTACGTGTGTCGTTTCAATAAAATTTGAGTGTGGGGAAGCCCATGCCTTCATTTACATGCTTCCTTGTGAAATCCAACGTGATAAAATTGGGATGTGACAGCGTAAGTCAGTATTCACAGCTCTGGGGCTGTGGGAGAAAGTTATAAGTGCTCTATATATTGTCTTGCACTTTTTGAAGCTCTTGACTTGCTCTTTCTTGTTCCTGGAAATAGGTTTTGCCGTCTAGTGAGCAAACAAGTGGGTTTGGTTTTTGTTTTTGTTTTTGTTTTGTTTTGTTTTGAGCTAGATTTTCTGGCTCAAGGAGAAATCTTTTGGGAGTCTGTAAGATTCAATGAAGAAACACTCCAAAAATGTATTTTCTGTGGGTGGTACCTGATATTTCAAGGGCATCATGCCCTTGGAGCAGGCACCCTGACTGCCTGGGCACAACATCATGGGGTTCAGCCCCTGAGCAGGGGCTGGCCAGGCCCTGCCTGAAGCCAAGCACTGGTCACCTGGGTCTGAGCCAGCAGAGCTTCATACCTGCTTGTGTCAGCACTCTCACGGCTGCCATTTCAAAAGTCTTGTCCCTGCAGCCCCTTTGTGCCTTCTAGAGACAGGCATGAAGGGCACAATGTTCTTTCTTCTCCCCCCAGTGCTGGGTACTGGGCAGATAACCAGTGTGCCTCCAAGGGCTCTTGTGTGTCTCACGCTGTGGCCATCAAGCTTAAAAAAGCCTGATGGGTGTGTGTGTGTGGGAGAGAAGGTGCAAAGCATCCCTTCAGTGTATATGGTCTGTGTGCTCTGAGTTGGAATAAGGCTGGTATAGTTCCAGTGGGACAGAGAAGGTGCTTCCAGGAGGTGTATGTCTCATAGTGAAGAACATGTCTGCAATGGCCAGATGAGCAGAAACCTGTCTCTGGGGGCTCAGGCTCATGGTAAGAATCCTCCCTTTTAAATTCCAAAGTGGCCTCTCATTCAAGCAGACATGTGCCTCCCAGCAAATCCCATTAGCTGATCGTCAGTAGCCACAAGCTGCTGTGGCTGTGAAACCACTGTCGGTCAGTGAGTATTCCCAGCCCTTGCTGGGAAATAAAAGACAGTGGATGAAGGCAGTGCAATTAGCAACCTCTTTCTTAGTGGTTTTGGACTGGTAAGATTTTTGCAACAGATGAGGATGCTGTGTGTGTGTCAGCACCCTCCGAACTGTGGCCAGCCCCTGGCCAGCTGACACTGTGCTGATCCACTTCCACCACATTTCTTGTCCTTGCCTTTGAATGATGAAGGCTTTGAAAGAGCAAGTATGGCCTCCCCTGCCTGTCACCCAGCCTGCCGGAGGAGCATCTTCCTTCTAGCCTTCCTAAGGGGATGATCTGGTCTGGTTTTTCCTCCTGGTGGAGCCCTTGAGTCAGCAAATAGTAATGTTTCTGCCACTTTTATATAGAGCTCCTTCTGGGAGTCAGTCTCTGGTGATGCTGATGCATTAATATTACATGTAGCTGAGTTTGTGTTTGCCAGGAGGATGCCTGTGTGCCTGGGGCTCGCTGTCCACACTGCACCCAGCATGAATGCTCATGTGCACATACAGATTCTGCACTTGTCCGTATGGGTGTGCACATCTGGCACGCAGGGATGTGCACGTCTGGCACACAGGCATGTGCACATCTGGCACACGGGCATGTGCACGCTCACCATACACACCAGCAGAGTTGAGGGGAGAAGCTGTTGAATGTCAGGCTTTAGCAAACCCTCTCCCTGGAGCAGAAGGGCAAGGTGGACACTGTAATATTGCTGTTAAGAGATGCTATTCCTGGTTTGCTGGCAGCTGCTGCCTTGCCTTGCTTCCCATGGCCTGGGCACAGATGGGCAGTGGTCCCATTCCATCACACATAATCTGGGTCTAGGAACCAGGGCTGCCCTGAGGAGATTTGTGCTCTGCTAGCTTTAGATAAAGTTTTCTCAGCTTGAAATGCCGGTAAATCTCAGGAATGGCTGGTTTTGGCCAGTGTGGAGCACACATTTCTGTTTTCAACAGTAACTTTGGCATTTGGCTGTTTGAGTGTACTCATGTGGGCAGGCCTGTTGAATTTTGACCCTTCTAATGAAACAGAGCATTTGTGAGTGACAGACATGAGATTTCTATGACAGGCAGCAGTCCTGCCAATATCACAGCTTCTTGTGAAGTGCTGATGATCAGGGGCTCATGCCCTGCAGATCCTTTTTTACAAATCTGCTTGAATGGCTTACCTGGGAAATATCCTCCTCCCAGGACTTCTATGGCTTTGCCAGCACCATTCATGACTGCACTGGCTCTCATGTGGCTGCTGATGGGTTCACAGGGACAAATCACTATCATCAATCCCTTTCTGTGCTGTAGTCCACTGTTTGGTTAATGTTGTTCTGGGAAAGGCCTCACTTAATTGCTACAGCATCTCTAGGGAGCTTGCAAAAGTAGGAGAGCTGCCACAGAGAACTGCATGGACCAGCCTAGCATCAGGGGTGACTCCTGCCATGGGGATAGGCCATCTTTGGGCTTTTTTATTAGGCCTTTCCTGTTCCTTTAGGAAATGCCTTTTGCTGCAGAGGCAGGGGGAGGTCCTCACCAGCTGATAATGAGAAAACAACAGATTGATGGAAGGTTATTTTGGATGCTTCCGTGACTTTACCAGCAGGGACCGACTTTGGATTCTGTCCCTCTGGTGCCCAGTGAATGCTCGAAAAAGATCAGTGCTGGCACAATGACAGTTGGATGGCTTGTGATGTGATCTGCTCAAAGGCTATCCTTGAAAGTCTCTCCTAAATGTCGTATCCTACTCCTACAGAAATTAGGCTGCTGGATGCTGTAAGCAGCTCTGCTGGTTGCTGCTCTGCCCACTCTCTGTGATGGTTGGCAGGGTGCTGCTGTGCCCTTTCAGCTGTGGCTTGGGCTGAAGTCTTGCCTGGCTTGGGCTTGGCTCTTGCTGATCCCACTGTGCAGTGCCAGTGCCAGAGGAAAGGCCTGCAGTGAAGCACTGGCCTGTCAAACGGGAGCAGATGCTGACCAGAACCATGTTTGCATGCCCCAGCCTGGTCTCAGAGGGGGCCGCATGCTCATGAGGCTGATGTGGTTTTTATAAGCCACTCAAACCAGGTCCGCTTTTAGGCCATCCATAAATTACTTCTTTTAGAGATGAGGCTCCCAAATTTACACTGGAGGCTCTGGGTGGTCAGCAGAGGAGTTGGTGGGATTTTTTTTTTCTTGTCAATGACAGATCCAAGAGAAGTGTTAAGAACGAGTCTGAACATCCAAATACTTTTTACTAATCTGACAAAAGCCTCTGGTAGTGCAGCCTAAGATGAACATGAGAGCTTCAGGGAAACTCTGCCTCCTCATCACTGTTCCTTAGCCCACAGACGTGGTTTTGAAGAGATTATACTTGGGTTGTTTTATGAGGAAATGCAAGAATCCTTTCCCCAGCTGGTGGCCTTACCATGCAGGAGGCTCTCCACCTGTGCTGTGTCTGCAGATCTGTTACCAAGGGCTCATTGTGTGCCGATGATGGTCACCACTGCTGGCATCTGCCATGGTGGCTCTCTAGAATGGGATGGGCTGTTTGCAGCTTCACAGGCAGTTTTGCAAGGTTAATTGAAGGCAGGCTGAAGTGGTGCATTAGCCACCTCCTGAGAGACTGAGACCACTCAGGGAAGGGCTGAGGAACTGTGAAGGCAGCAACATGCCTTGGCTAGGAAAAGTATGACAGGCAAAAAATGTGCTGGTGGCAGTGGGAGTGACAGCCCATTCACTCCTCAGTGCCTGGATGCCAGCAGCAGTGCCACAAAAGTGATCTTCATACACAGACTTGTGTGGCAGACATGTCCTGCTTTCCTGACAGCTTCATCACCCAAGCTCTGGGTAACTGAACCCAATGGTGAGCAGCACAAATACTGAGTAATAAATATCTAATAATAGTACTAAATAATAACACCAGTGCTACCATGATGGCAGCTGCCAGGGGTCTGTTGGTCTGACCCGGAATGCCATGACTTTCCCAGAGAGGCCCCACAAGAGACAGCTTTCTAGGAGTCTCTGGTGATCCTCTGGCCACCGGGAAACCTCAGCAAGGGGATAGCAGCAAGAGATCAGCTCTTAGCAGTGATTTCAGCTTAGGGATTTCAGCTCTGCCTTGCAAGGTAACCCCAGGCCAACTCAGAGACAGAGAGACAGGAGTGTTGTGTGGCAGTTCCACAGAGACAGCTTTATTGTCCAGCAGCCCTGTGAAGGGAAGGCCAAGGGTGGGAGCTCCCTGCCTGAACTGGGGAGAAGCTGGGGTTTTTATGGGGAAAGTGAGAGTAGTACCAAAGGGGGAAAGACCAATGGGTTACAAAGAATCTGCATGGGCACCAAAGCATAGTGGGATCTCACCATGACCAAGGAGGACTGCTCCATCCAAGGGGTATCTCTTCAGGGGGACAGTTGAGACAAGCTTATCACAGCCCATTCAAGGGACATCCCTTGGGAGAGGCCTGGTAAGCTTATCTGCCTCCACACTACCATCTGCTCACTGCAAAGTCATGGCAGAAGTAGCTTTGGGGGCCTGGAAAATCACAAGTACTGGGAAGATTTGCTGCCAGTGTTAAACATGAGGAGCCCAAAGCAGACCTGGGGAGGCTTGAGCCCCTTAAAGTTTCACCCCCACCATGGCTGCTGCCATTCTGACCTTGGCAGCAGCAATGCTGGGATCCTTCTGCATTGAGCCACAGCTGCTCAGTGGAGAGATCCTCCTTCCCCAAAGCAGGCCCTGTGCATGTGGGCAAGCCCTGGTGGATGCAGGACACAGAAGGCTTTAGATCTCTTCGATGAGATAATTTACAGCTTTGGAACAAGAATGATTCTCTACAAAACTGAATGTTTCATTACTAGGTCTCTAGCATTTGAAAACATTTCTATTGACCTTTACTGGTTTATTTGCTACTGGGTAAACTTTTTCTGAGTTCAGGCTTGCTTTGCTTCTTATAGTATGGAGCAGGACTTGGGGTGTGAGGAAAGTGCCACTTTTGGGAAAGTGGCAGCTGTGGAGCAGCTCCTTCAGAACAGACTTGAATCCAGGGACATCTAAACCTCCTTCTGATGCACAGAAACTCCCCCAATACCTGCTTCTCTCTCAGACATCTCAGCTTTGTGGGTGGGAGGAAATCTGGGTTGCTGGGACTATAGGGGAGAATGGGCATTAAATGAGGCTCCAGGAAAGCAGGGAAGTTTCTTTAAAATTTACCTCAGCTGGTGAGTTCCTCTTGGCTAGCTAACTGTGGAGGAGAGTTCCATTAAGAATTTAAGCCAGGTTAGTGAGTAAAGGCTGTTCCAATCTTGGTTGGAAGGGTCCTAGGGCAGTGATAAAACCCATGGTGCAGAGGAGTACCAGTTCAGAGTTGTTACAGGAAGCATTTCTGCCCTGTGAGAAGAGGCTTGCCTATCAGTTATTGATTTCTTGTTTCTTACAATTTGAAGGGAAATAGAGTTAGAGTACTGTGGGGAGAGGTAAGACAGACCTTACTGTGGGACGTGCCTGCAGAAGCACATGGCAGCACAAAGGAGCACATGGCAGCACAGAGAGGAGTCTCCACGGGACCCTGGGGGAGGAGGTGTCACAAGCCCTGACAGAGCTGCCTTGCTCCTTGCTCAGTTATCCCTCTGTCTCTTGCTTAGTCATCCCTCCACGAGCTAATGGGACAGTGTCTGCAGGGGTCCTACACCCACTACCACACGTGCCTCATTTTTGGATTAACATAATCATGGAAAAAAAAAGCATTTATTGGTTTGTTTGTTCAAGATTCCTGTTGTTAAAAGCCCCTTCCATGAAGTTGGTCCAGTTTGCTTAATACCTTGTTAGCAGAGCAGGGTGTAAAGGCAAAAAATGTTCTCCCAGCTTCTCCCACACTGAGGAGGGTTTGAGGGCAGAGTGAGGATGGCACCTGCCTTTGGAGCACCTTTGAAAGGACAGCTGGCCAATGCCACAAGCCCTGCACCCAGGCAGAGGAACAAGGTGATGAGTCTTCCTCCTTGTAAACCCTAGTCCTCTTGAGCTATAAGGCTGTAAGGTAGTGGTCACATCCATGGGATGCACATCCTGCATCTGGTGCAGGCAGGATGTTTTATGGCTCTCAATAGTCTGCTGAGGCCAGACAAACTCATGGGGAAACACTGCGTGCTGCTGAGATAAATGCAGGGATTCTCACAGTAGGACATGGCCTACTGCAGTGCCTGTTTGCAACACAAAGTCACTGGATAAGAATTTATAATTAAAAAATAATTGTATTTTTAGCTGTCTTGATTTTATTCTTTTTATTTTTTTTCCCACTGACTGATTTTATTCACCTTGGGCCCATTAGATTTGCACCCTTTAAAAACAAGAGGTTCTTGAGAGGTGTATTAAAGCTCTTCTGTTACTTAGAATATTAACCTACATTTACTCTTGGTGCTGGTGTACTTTGTAGTATGATACCTGCATTTGCAAATCTTTCTCTTCCACATCCATTAGATGGAAGTAGCAGCATTGGCACATGCTGACTATATTTTAAGCTCGAATGGTGTTACCCAAAGCCCACAAAACAGAGACCAATTGCTGCCACTTCTGTTTCGTTTGTGTCATCGCTGTTAATTTATTTCCTCGTTATTGCTGAGTGTAGGTCCAAATTAACAGGGTCTGGTTATGTCTCACATCAACCCCACAAGAAGACAATTATTTGGTCAGGAGTAGGAAAGGCAATTTTTTCCTCCAAACATTTACTTTTGCTTGTGAGGCTGAAAAATGGAAGTTTACCGCAATTGCACATGCATCAGTGATGTTCGACACACATGCTGCTTGTGCAGATGGATGGCTGTGATTGGTGTGAGAAGCATTTTCTGTACACCTCAAGGATGGAAAGGCAGATCCTTACACAAGATACTGGTGAGTACAGAAGCACAGAATTGCAGAATAGTTTGGGTTGGAAAGGATCTTAAAGATAATCCGGTTCTAATTCCCCTGCTAAGGACTGGGACATTTTCCACTTGACCAGATGGCTCAAAGCCTCATCCAGCCTGGCCTTGAACACTTCCAGGTTGCTTCTCTTGGCAAACTGTGCCAGTGCCTCACCACTCTGACAGTAAACAATTTCTTCCTAATATCCAATTCAAGACTACCCTCTTTCAGCATCATGGGGCACCACTGGAAACACTGGACCCAGTTAGTCCCTGATAGATGTGAGACTGGAAGTGTGGCTTTGGTGTGCTAAGTACCTATAAAGCCCCATTCTCTGCTCTTTCTGCATAAAGTAATACTTAAACACAGGTGAGGTGGGGGTTAATTTAGAATTAAGGTGGAGTTTGTGCCCTGCTGGATATTCACCTTCCCTGAGGGCCAGCGGTGTTTTAGACTACACTAGAACAAACATCCATTTAAAATAAACCCAGAAACCTATGAAGCTGCAGTCCATTGGCAGAGTGTGCCAGCCCTTGTGCTGTGCTGTGCCGTGCTGTGCTGTGCTGTGCTGTGCTGTGCTGGTGGGGATCCAACCCTGCAAGCAGAAGCCAGGGGGGCCCCTTGCTTGGCTGCCTGGTGCCTGCTGGCAGGGTGAGGTCTGGCAGAGATTGCCAGAGGGACTTTACAGTGCTGGCTTAAACAGCATTCATTTATTTCTGAATGGCCACCCTGAAGATCTTGAGTGAAGCTAATTAATTGTAGGCAGCAGCTGTCCTATTTTTATCACAACTGCCTGATTTTTGCAATGAAAGGCCAGAATATAGGATCAGGAGAGGGTGGTAGATTTTGGTTCAGGGGCAGCAAATATCTCCATGGCGTTCATCCATGTGGGACACCCCAGCTGCTATCTGGCCTGGGTGCCACCACAGCAGTCATGGGCTGAAGGCAGCTGGTGATGTTTGTAGCGAGGAGCTCAGTCTTCCTGCTTCACAACTACCCTCCCTAAGGCCCCTTGGAGCAGCCTGCACCACAATCCAGCACTCCTCCTGTTAAAAGGCTGCGGTAAAGCTCACAGGTTATCCTTGGCTCCTGGGGCCATTTCGTGGCAGGGAGCATTTACAGGCTCATAAACTTTATTTGAGAGGCCTTGTAGATTAGCCAATAAACTTTCTAGGAGTGAAACATGATTCTACCCTGGAAGGTGTTTTGCATCCAGCGGTTTTCCTCAGTGGCCAAATGTGTGGTGGTCTGGGACTGTGCTGTGCATGGATCCATCAGCTGAGATAAGTGCCATGGGCTGGAAAGTTGCCCTGCAGACTCTCTTACTTGACCTTGCCCTGGGGTGTGAGGAAAAAAAAGATGTCTCTGTGAAATGCAGGTGGGTCTGTGAGACAGCTACAGCAAGCACTGAGATCTGCAGCAGCTCTGTGCTGTGGCTCAGCCTGTTGGGACCTGAGTGTGCCATTTACTGTCTCTCTATTTACATGTGCTGTGAGAGGAAGAATGAGAAGATCATGTGGAAGGTAAATATACTTTACAAAATTAAAAATAAACCACAGCCCCCTGCTCAGCTGTTCTTTGGCATCTGCTCCTACATAGTAGGAGCACCTCCTGTGACTCTCCATTAGTGATTGATGAGTTATTTTTCCCAGGGCCACTGGCCTGCATGACATGGCATCCTCCCACGTGGAAATGGATGCTCCAGGGTGCCAGTGGCTCCTCCTGTTCAGGGGCTGGCATGGCCGGGGATGAGTTGTGTCTATGGGACGGAAATGACACCAAGAAACCTGGCATCTCCTTTGCTCCTTTCATCCCCCTGAGAAGGGCTTTCTGCTCCTGCCGTGGATGAAAACCAACCCCTCATCCTCATGGCCCCTGGGGTGGGTGCTGAAAAGTCCTTCCTGCTTTTGTGCAAATGAAGCACCTGCTTTTGGCCCGGAGAAGCTCCCTGAGAAAACAGATGGGCACTGGTGCCATAGCACTGGGGTGTTTTGTGCACTGCTTTTGGTTTTGCAGGGGCACTGGGCTGCTATAAGAATGGAGAATCTCTGCTGGGCAATCATACTGTAATGCATTAAAATTGTATTTGTATTTCTGCCTACACATTAGCATGAATTTTGCTTTAGGAGTCTAATTAGTGTAAGTTATGAGCTGGGGTGCTTGAGGCAGAAGCTGAAGTGGAAGCCAACTCTGCAAGCACCGGAAGAAGCAAATTAGAATAATCTCGATGTGACCTAGTTTAATTTACACCTTCCTCATGTCAGAATGTGGCAGTCTGACACCGTTAACAATTTAATCTGTTTATTATAACAGCAACAGAAATCAGGGGCTCAGGAGTAGCCCAAGGACCTAATGGTGAGACAGAAGGTACTCCGCGCTCACGCCACGCTGTGCGCTCCCTGACCCACGCGTCACCGCGGGAGGACGCGGTACACCCGACCACCAGAGCTCTTATTCCCCCTCCAGGAGCAGGATTGGTCCACTCTTCGATTTGTCTCCTCATTGGCTGGTTCTTGCTCTTCTCATTGGCTCTTTCCCTTGGAATATTCTGAGCCAATCATTTTCTAGGGGATAATTTCATTGGCTCGTTCGACAGTCCAAACATGGCGTAACCAGGTTCCCTTAGAAACTTCCAGTAGACCCAGCCCCTTCTGTCCCTTACCCTCGCGCGCCTCCTGCTGTCTACAAGCAAACATTACACCCATGCACCACACGGATACCTGAAATAACATCAGCATCATCTCAAACAATTAACTATTAGAGCTGCGGTACCCAGCCCTTAATTATTACTGCAACTAGCTGAATGTAACAACTTATTCTTGTTCAATTACTCTACGAGAATCCAGTCATTTGTGACATTCACATACTTGCAGCTCTCTTCCAAACCCACAGAGTGTCAGCCACACAAGATTAGGCTGCTGATTAATAAAATTCATGGAATCTGCTTTGTGAAGAAATCAGAGGAAGATTAATTATGCACTTAATTACCCGTGTTCCCTTGAGGTACACAATATCCTTCTGAACTTCTGGTAACACCCAGACTGCAGCTCCAGATGATGTTCATTGCACAGGACTCTGGCCCCAAATTAAGAAGTCATCCAAAAATGTCATGGAGACCAGGACATTGGTGGATGCACAGCAAGTTTGACCCTATAAATCTCCTGGTTTTGGTGCAAGAGCTATGTTGTCCAATGCTGATGTCAGAAGAAAGGAGAAGCTGTACAGTTTTCAGAGTCCTTGAGGTCTCCTGGGTAAACTTTGCCACTTCTAAAAATGGCCCCAGGAAGTTCAGTCACACTTTTTGTGTTAAAAGCTCCAGAGGTGAATAATGAAACTTTTCCCAAGCACACTGTTGGGTAGGAACTGTAGGTATTAAGTGCAACAGGTAACTACAGTCATGGTTGCTTTGTAGCCACTGCATTGCCATTATTTGTTTAGCATGTGCATTGTCCTCTTCTTCTGAGGTCATGAGACAACATGGCTTGTGCTCATGTGCTACAGTCTTCTCCCCTGCATGCCCAAAAACCATGGCAGTTTGTCTGTCTCTACCCAGAGCAGGCTCTGGTCCAGGGTAGCAGCTAGAAAGGGGCTGGTGTGGCTCGCAGGGACTGCATCCATGCTGGATGGTTAAACTCTGCATGTGGCTGCAGGACAGTGCTTGAAGTTGTTTCATCCCCTGTAAACACAGGGACACATGACCCATATGTCTGGCATTGGCTCATCACCAAATCTTGCCTTTCAGCCTTTGAAAGTGGCTTCCTGAGGAACAATTTTGGTTACACCACAAGATACTGGACCTGATTTGAGACCTCCTGGGGGTGGTTTTGGCCAGTCATGCTGGAAATCGGAGCAGGTGATGAATGTCTGACATTAAATCTATCAGTTCATGATGGAGAACCTCCAGAAATAGAAGTGGTTCATGATGATGATTCCAAGGCTGTCACAGCTGAGAAAACACTTGGTAGATGTGAGGGATAAAATAATGTTTTGCTTCAGCCATTGTAACTAACTAACCATAAGAACATGTAGCTCATGTCACTTAGGCACAGGTGCACAAGGCCAGGCCTCATGAATGGAGGGGGAGGAAAAGGGGAGTGAAGAAACACTTGTTGCTGGGGAAGAGAAAGAAGGTGTTGGTTTAAGCACAGTAGGCGGTTGGAAAGAATGTGAGTTTCTGAGGACCCAGCCCAAGGGAAAAAGGGACAGGGATCCCACAGGCCAGGGAAGGTAATAAAAGTTTGTTTACCTTCTCAGGAGATGCATCTGACTCAGCTGACTCATTTATATTAATAAATATTCTTGCTTTGATGGCTTTGTCTTTTTTCAGCTTTATCGGTGAGTGAGTATTCCTCACAGGAGATACCCATCTGCAAGTCCCTTCTGAGGAACACCAGATCTTGAGTGCAGTCCCATGTCTCTCAGGGAGCAGTACCTGCAGGAAAGCACTTTCTGCCATAAGCATCTCATGGCTTTGCTTGGAAGGTTGATAATTGTTCTGGAGATGGGTTCATCCTCTCTGCCCTGCACAGAAAAAGAGGTTTTTCAAGAAAGAAGAAAATCAAACCAGCATGAAATATCTTTTTGCTTTTCTAAGCTGGGCCCACTCAAGACAAGGCCTCACTCTCCAGTTACCAGCTTCACATCTTGGTTCATTAGCTCTGTCATATCTGCCTTATCTGGTCTGTCAGACCCACCTCTTGGGATGAGAGATTTGCCTCTGTTTGGTGGAAAGTGCTCAGGGAATTTATTTTTAGCTTACATGGGCTTCAGTGCCAGGCAGCCTGAAGTATCTGCTTTTTTCATATGCCTAGTGTGTCTGACCCTGCAGTGTTAGGAGCAGCTCTTACTCATCTTCATATTTCTCCTTGCATTTTAGCACAGTGTCTTCAGTGGCTCCCATGTTCTGATTTGCTCCTCTGGGGCTAGGAGGGGAACTGGCACATCCTCTGCAAGTGATGAGTTAGCTATCCCTATTTCAATTTGCACATCCATCTAGGGAAAAAAGCTCCAAATCCTCCCACCTCCTTGGAAGGTGGAAATGTTAGTATACTATATACTATAGCAGGAGAAAATAAATGCATATAAGAGACATTGGCTGGGACCTGGTAACCTCTTGTTACCCCAGTGTAAGCTGGAGGAGAAGGTGATGGACACTGGGGATGTTACTGGAAGGGATTGATTTCTTCCATGTTGAACTTCAATTCATATAAAAAAATTAAATCCCAGCTTTTTAAAAAGACCACATGCATTACTACAGAGTCATATTACAAAACTGCAATTTTAGCTATGTATTTGATTTCTCAGATATTTGTTATTACAGTCTCAGTGTACCTTCTTTTTCTCTAGAATATCCTTTTTGCAAACAATGTCTTTCCTATCTCTGCGTGTCCCTTTTCTTTCCCAGCTCCATTGCTGCCTGGCATAGTAAGCACTAGGAGGACACCATGGGCAGGCACAGATATTCTGATGTGTTCGGATGTTTGCAGGAGAGAATTTACTTTAGTAAATTGAGAAGGGTCTCAGGTAAGTGGAACTTGTCTCTAACAGTGAGGAACTGACAGCCTCAGATGGCTGTTTCCTCACTGCCTTTAGGCTGAGACGAGACAGTTTCGTTTTGCTTTTAGGGTCATCTTTGTTACCATTCACCTAGAACAAGCCATGTGAAAAATATATTAGGAAAAATAAAGTGCATCAAAGAGCTATAGTTCTTTTCATGGATTTTAAGGTAGCAAAACCCCTGTAACTTAGAGCAAAATCCCCATTTAATTTTTAATAAATAACATCCATTTAAAAAATTCAATGCCTGTTCTTGATTAAGTTTTGCAGAACTGTGTGTACTGGATAACAAGATGGAATTGCATTAACATCTGTAATTTAATTTCTCATCAGACTTCAAAAGAATTTTCTGCTCACGTGAAGCAAATTTCAAAGTTGTTATGGTTCATCTTCCGAGAGCTCCACCTTTTTGAGGTTAGTGTAAAAATGTATTGCACAGACTATGGGACAAGAGAAGTATGAAGTAATTTTCTTCAGCATCTTTCTTGAAAAGCCGTAGAATTTTTACTTGTTTGTCAACAAGCATATGCCTAAAGGAAAATCTTTTAGCTAACCTGAGCAAAATGTTTATTTATATTATCCCTTTTACCTAAGTTGCTTTGAAATATCTTACAAACATGCCAAAAAAAGGTATTTTAAAGTAAAACTGTGTTAGTTGAAATGCAACCTCGTCAGTAAAGTATGGCAAAACTATTGGAATTGTCCAGAAATACAGAATTTAGTGTTGGTCTGAGCTTTAGTTGCCTTCAGGAAATTTAGAGAGGTTCAGGAACAAGAGCCTTAGATACAATTTCAACGGATTAAATCTAGGCTTCCCTATTTTTTGCCAAGTTTCCAGTGGGTCTGTAACAACCCTACTGGATAAGAACATATCACTGCTGATGCTGTTTTGCCCAAAACTAATAAATCTGTGTCTGTATTAAATTAAAGCTCTTATCTGCCAATTGCTATCTTAAAAAAAAAGAAAAAAAAAGAAAAGTTTTTTGTTCTCAGCGATGTTCTGAGGTGCAATTGGATGACAGGAAAGATAAACACTCTCGGACTATAATAAAATACTGTGAAAGAGGAGATAAAATTAGACCTTGTATTCTGAAGGAAATAACATGTTGGGAAAGAAATACATGAAAGAAAATAATTTTGAACACATTTGTAGGGTTGTCACTGCAATTTGCTAATATATTATTCAATAGCTTAGTCTAAGGGCAATGTCCAAACCCATAAAATCTGTGTGTTGATTGAGACCTATTTTGGTCTGTAAGTGTGAGCTGCTCTTGTTGTATAGAGAAGATGAGAATATTTGAGAACCCCTAACAAGAAGACTCATTAAGATAATTCTAACTGGCTCTTAATAGCCAAGAAAACTCATTAAGATAATTCTGGCTGGCTCTAAATAACCAGGGGTGTACCAGTTACTTTGCTAATAAATGTCATGATCATGAAGACGTCTATAAACTTCAGTGGAGCATGAGTCACAGAACATTAAATTTTCATTACGAGCAGGTTTGTACCTCTTAAAATACATTATACAGTGAGTCAGATTTCAGCTTTGGGTACACAGCCAGCCTGTGCACATGTAGCATGGGGCAGTCACTGATGCTGCACCCTGGAGGGGATGTTTAACTGAGAGCCAAGGTATAGTGGTACCACATGGAGTAGGGTAACAGCCCCTTCAGAGGCCACTGGGAAGCTCTTCAAATGCATCAGCGCAAGGTAAACAATCACACACCTGGTTCTTGTGGCATAAAGAATGTGTGGTTTGAAGTCTTTAGGGTTTGCTTCATATGAAGTCCAGCGAAACCTGCTTGCTGCATAATCTCGTTTATTGTGAAATCCTTATTTGAGTTTTCTAGACACATGCTATGTTTAACTAATTGGGATAAATAAACACTTTGTTATGGAAGATTCTCACTTTTCTTTATCCTGTGGTGAACATTTTTCACTGTGTTGCTGTATAAATCTTTTGGTTTTGTGAAGTTCATCCATTCCATCTTAGACCACCAGGCCACACCTACAGTACTAAATTAAATATGCCCATGGTTTTTAGCAGTTCCAAGATAAAGTTGAATGGGCCAGCCTGGTCTTGCACTTTTATCATCTCACCCTTGGAGTGGGGCTGCATCCACAGCACTTGCTGGGACAGCACTAACTCCTGTGTTTGGGGCTTGTTCAGGAGAGTATTGCACAGTGTGGTCCAAGACCCTGACAGGGACTCATAAAATAATTGAACATCCCATAGAGTGTTCACAAAGCATCCCTCAGGAAAGTGTCTTGACATTCTTTCTATTTCCAAATGAAGCAGCAGCCTGTCAGTCTGAAAGAGAGTGGTCTGGAACAAGGTAAGGAACAAAGAATGGTCAAATCCATCTGAGGATAAATGAGGTCCAACTCTAGCAGTATTGCATCAATAATGTTTTCAGTTGCTGCTTAATGAAAGTCAGTTTTTCATGGTATTTAAGGCATTCCTCCCACCCCTCATGTTTTATGTATTTCTGTATTTGCATACAGAGAATATTTGTGTCTTTTTTGTTTGATTTGCTGCCTATGAGATGCTTTCTGATGTCTTCTGTGACCAGAAAAAAAAAGTATTTACGGCATTTTTGTAAAAATCTTGTTAAGCCTTCATTACTGCACGTCTTCACCAGACATTTTGATTGGTTTAGCACATTACTCAAACTTAAGAAGAATATAAATTTGTTAATAAAGATATGAGAAAGAATAGCTCAGCTGGACATGGTGCAGGGCAGTCTGCTCTGGGTGGTCCAAGCAGGGGGCTTGGACCAGGTAACTTCCAGAGGTCCCTTCCCACCTCAACCATTTTGTGAGTCTGTGAGGGCATGTGACAGAGATTTAACTTCATTACTGCTCCCCAGATTTGCCAAGGCTGATTAAGGTCATGGATCGACATGTCCTGGGGAGAGAGGATCTTGGAAAGTGCTGACAGTAGCCCAGTTCCCATCAGGCTTATCCCATGCTGACCCCAAGTGCTGTTGCGGGTCAAATCCTGTCATGCTGGTAGGGATGCATGGCATCACTGCCTACTGATTGCCAAAAATGCAACAGGGTTTGGCCTCATTTGACAGCCTTGTGGGTGATTATGCTATATATATATGATTGTGTGAATAATGACTAGTTCTCCACGTTTTGTTTTCCTCTGGACTGCAATCTGTTTCCAGTCTGTAACAATATTCTTCTACATATGGACTTCCTATAAATACCTTGCTGCAAGTCTTTTCTGGAGTACAAATAAAGCAGAGTCCCACTGGTGTGCTGGCCAGTCTGTGATCAGCAAAGGCTTGATTTTAGTGCAGTTCAGATACAGCACAGAGAAATATGGCAGCTTAAGGGCAACAGTCAGGAGTAGGATTGCCATTATTGTAACTGGGCAAAAGGGACAGAAATTATTGTGGAGCGTGGAAGAATAGGACTGGTAGGGTCCTCAAGAGACCACCCCAGTCATTCCTGTTGGCTAAGGCACATAAATCACACTGCTGTCAATCCTTACATGATAGCCTGTACCTGACAGGATAATCCAGGCTCCAGTGCTGGATCCCACCATCATCCCAGGCAGTGAAATCCAGTGCTTCACCTTAGCCAGTCTCACACAAGCCTTCCTTCATAACATTTTAAAATTTCTTTACTCTCTCGTCACCAGAAATGCAAAGCAAACCCCAAAAAACTTAAAAAGTTAGCTTGTTGCTACTGTGTGTTTTGTGTTTGAAGAACATTCTGAATAAGCTGTCCAGCCTTGTCTTTCTTGCATCTCCCCATAGGTTGTGGTAAAAGACTCAATGCCTCAGCAGTCCTTCCTAGTCCCCTGGCTGTGCCTGTCAGTATTTGGTACATCACAAACCAACAGTCTTAGGGATATATGTCACAAATGGCATTGCTCAAGACATCTGGCTCCTCTCATCAGCACTGACCGTGCTCTGCACCACATGCTCTGGCCATGGTAGCTGGAACCAATTTTTTGTTGCCCGTTACCAGAAAAAGCCTTGGTACAGGAGAAGAGGATGGGTAATTCCACACAAAACAATGAGAAAGTCATAAAATCAACGGGGAGAGAGGACAGAAGTCATCTCAAATTCAAACTCCCAGAATGAGTTCCTCCGTAATTACAAGTGGCCTAATACTGGTCCTGGGGGAGCACCTGCCACCTTGGGCTGGTTTTCTCAAAAAGACATAATTTTCTGGGGAAGGGAGCCAGTTTCAAGTGCCCTCTGTTGAGATCCTGTTTGTGGGTTGAGGGCATTTAGGCTGTTTTAGACAGAAATTACCATCCTGTTATTGGCTGCTCGCCACTAACTCACTCCTCCTAAAGCTGACCCAAGCCATTGGTGCCTCACAAACAGAACAGGATTGGTTTCTTGAAAAACATAATTTCAGGTATTGTTCTGGAAGGATTTCTGAAGGAAACTCCCCGAAAGGCCTTCCTCTGTTCCCTTCCCTGCACCTTGCACAAGGACACTCAGGTAACCTTAACTTCTGTCCCCTGCCACTTTTACCAAAACACCTTGATTACTAGAATCAGGCTGGGTTCCCAGTGACATGCAGGTATCCTTGCTGAGTTCAGCTGGAGCTGCAAGGCATCTTTGCATTACTTCCCTGCTCTTCCTCTTTGCTTCATGCAGTTCCACATCACGCAGGTGGCACGGTGCCATCTGTGACCGTTGCCACCGCACTGCAGTGGTAGCAGGAGGATGCTGCTCTGGGAGGCCATGCTGCACGTGGTTTGCCAGCCTCTTTTGGAGAGCTCTGTCAGGGAAACCACCATGGGAACATGCCTGGTACTGCTCTGTGGCGTGTGCCACTCACAGCCGCTTTGTTTTGTCATTCTAGGGACACTATTGGAAATGACATTCATTGTAATGTGTTCATCCTACTGGATTTAATTAGAAACACTCGGCTTTAATTAAGTGTTTGTTTTGCAGTCCCAGTAGTTCTATTTTGATAAGACTCTGTCATGCAAGTGCTAAATGAAGCTGAGGAAGTAGATTACTGCATGTCATAGTTCCTGAGTAATGATTAAAGACAATGCAGTGTGAGATGCAGTTGCTGAGAGTGGGAGGCAACTCTGTGCTTTTCTTCAAGTGTTTAGTTCATGCTTTCCAGGAAATTTCCTGTACTATTAGTTCTCTGTGTCCTCAGACTCATTCTTTGCTTTCCAGCATCCTCCTCCCCTAACTTTTTCAGGGACTGACAGGGGTACAGTTGGGGACAGGGGAGGTTGTGCTGTGCCACTGACTCTTCCATCCTTCCACCCAGGACAGGATACCCAGGGGAGGAGGAGCAGGAACAAAACAGAGCTCCATGCCAAAACTACAAGCCTCTTTTTCTCTGTCCTTTTCTCAGTAAACCTAAAGTTTTTCCTTTTTGTGCAAAGTTTGGGTGCTAATGCTGCAGCTGTCTGACTTGCCCGTGCACGGGCTGCTCCTATAAAAAAAGATGCATATAACTCCTTATATATAAAAAAAGCATGTAGCTCCTGCCTCTCATGGTTTTAATGGTTTTCTCTACTCACCTACAAACTTTTATTGCTTGAAGTGTGACTTGAAGCTTAGCAGAGAAATAGGTTCCAGTTATAATTAACACATAAGGAACAGACCTAAGCAAGAGTTTTCCCACAAAGTGATACTAATGCATGAACTCTTGCTTTATAGATTTACAGATGAAAGATGTTTTTCACATCAAAGATCATAATTCCTAGTTTGGAGTGTTTTTTGAGAGTACAACAATGAGCAAAGAATTCCAAGCCTCAGACCCAGGAACATAAATCTGCTCTGACTCTGCAATTTCTACCTGTGAAGGGCCAATGACCCACACCACTCCATGATGACATTCTCTCTTTCCCTTGATTAGGTCATCATCAAAATTAACAACCCTTTATTGTTGGCCTGGTGTCCTCCCCCTCTGGAAGTTCAGTCCTAAAGGAGATGAAAGATAAACAAAGAAAGACAAATCCCCATTCAAGCAGATTTTTCAGTCAGTCTGTGATTTGTGAGCAGATGAAGCAGCTTTGTGCCGAGATTCTGAACCTCTGGAGATTGCTTTCCTGGGGACACAGAGCAGGCTGAGCACCCGGGGCAAGACACCTTCCCTAGCACTGGGTCCTGCAGGTAGAGCTTGCCCTTCCCTTGGAAGTCCCTCTGTCTCTGGATGGGTACACAAGCAGATTGTGATTTGCCCTCTCTGCTCTCTCTTTTCTGTGCTACAGCCTCTCGTCCACTTCCTAATCTTCCTCTTCCTGATTCCTCTTCCTACTTCCTAATCTCACCCTGACCCTGAATCTCTTTATTTTGCTCTTGGATGTTTTTCTGTTTTCCTTCTGTCCTCTCCCTTTTCCAGCTTGATTTTCCCAAGGTGATCTACCTTCAGTAAACATCTGCTGAGCTCAGGAACCTGCTGTTCTCCTGGCAGAGACATCCCATATAAACCAGAGACATGTATTCCCCAGCCAAGCAATTTCCACAGTAGGAGCTTCTTGACATTGGTCAGATCCATATCTCCAAATGTTAAGATATTAATGCAAAAACTATAGTTTAATATGGGAAATGTTAATAGTATTTACATTTTATGCCATAGTGTTTTAAAAAATGCAAATTGCCTTCCTTGAGTTTATTGTATCTTTCATCCTCCAACAATCCATCATGAGAGGCAGGCATAACAAACAGCCACAGAAGTTCCCATGGTAGTTTGAAGCCTGCTAAATACACCACACACAGCAAGAAAAGCCTTTAGAAGTCAGCTTTGTCTCCAGATTTAAAGTGTCCCTTGTTCACAAAGCTTTCTGCAGTGCTGGTGGCCGGTCTCCCAGCCCCACTGGAAAGCAGCCTCATGTGGGTTGCATGCAGGAGCAAAGCAGTAGCTCTTCCTATTGCAAAATATGGCAGGAAGAGAGAATCTCCATGTGTGGGGTGTTGGGATGAACACACAGGCTGTGGACCATCCCCACCTCACCAAAACTCATGCCAGAAAAGAGACAGACCCACTTGCCTTGGCTGTGGCTTCCCTCCTCACAGGGACTCATTGAGAAACAAGCCACACTTTGTCTCTAAAGTAGAAAGAAGTGAGAGAGAATGCTTTGAAAAGTGGGAAGTGAGGACTACCACACAACTGCTTTGCCAGCTCAAAAATATTTCAGTGCTATGATAACAAACATCCTTATGAGTGAAGCCTTTCCCTGATGGAGCCTGAAACAACTGTGCAGCTGGTCTGGGGAAATGGAGGAAGGATGTAGGCCTGGGCATGGGCTTGGGCAGGAGTACCTCCTTCCTCCTTACAGAAAATGTGATGCTGCAAACCTCCCTGGTGGATGTGTCAAAGCTTTGTTGGGATGCACCTTGGTGCATTCCAGGGGTTGCAAATAGCAGGGGAGACACAGGAAGGGACCTTTGCCACAAGGCAGACCAGACCTCCCTCTACTAAGTGAGAGCAGTGAAACTGGTAGGGAACCTGCATGGAGGCTGTGGCACAACTGAAGAGTGTGCCACCTGAAGTGCATAGAACAGTCATCTGTTCCCACTTCTTTTCACTAATTAGGGGGATGAGTGCTTGGCCATCACCCTTAGGAGAGGCACAGGCTGTGTGGCACTGTGATTCCAGAATCTGAAGCCCTGAACTTAATAGTGAGGGCAAGTAAGACCTTTCTAAGTAATATTTGTTGTTTGGAGCTGACAAGTGATCTGAAAAAACCTGAAGCCTTATGTAACTCCATCTGGGTAGGTGAAAGTTTTTTCCTAACTCCAGCCTAAAGCAAATTGCTTGCCATTTACTTTCTTTTTGGCTTGACAAAGTAGCTGTTATTAAAAACAGGTCTCAACCATGATGAAATGCTCTTTGCATTACTGTCTACCCCTTCCCATGATGCAGGAGCTGGGATGGGATTTCAACAATATGTTTTGGGATTCTGGGGCACTGGTAATGTTAGCCCTTCTCTACCTCCTCATGCTGCCTTCTGCTTGCCTGTGGGATACACTTTCCATGGCACTTCTACCCACACACTTCAGAACTGCTCTCCCAGCACTGTAGCAGTGATTTATGTGCTTCTGTGCTAGCAGCCCACCACTGTGTATTGGTAGGATTACATAAAGATGGGTGACAGGGAGAGCTCTTAATCACTACATTAAAAAAATATTTAACTGTTACCTGTCTCACAATGAGGAGAAGTGCTTTTAAAGCCCTTGCAACATTTACATGCTTCAAGCTCAGAATTTTATTTTAAATCTCCTGTCATCTCATATGAGCCTTGATATTTGGTACAGGAATTAAAAATATTTATGTATCAGCTTTCACAGGAAGAAAATGCAGAATGTTAATGGCCTTTCGAGTTCAGGTTTTGGCTCTCATTCTGAGTTCCTATTCTCTCTGGATGTCCTGTATCAAAAACAAAGTCTCATTCTCTTTTGATATACACATAGATACACAAACACTGAGAGGCAGCTTGCAGAAGTGAACTGACTTGCTGCCTATTTATGAATACCCATTTCTCAAAAGCATTCTGGAAAAACTTCCTCTGTTAACTTTTATTCCAAAATACTGTTTATACCAGTGGTTTATAACCTAACAGCTAAAATACAGCGGGGTGTTCTTTCCTCTCATGACAAGACTTAAATATGCTTCCTTTCTATTTCCAATGTGATTTATTATATGTCTAAATGTGCAGGCCCCCCCCAAGGCAGACACCTAATCTTCTTTTGTATCTTGAACACACAGCAGATGTTTAGGAAGTAGCAAAGTTACAGTGTAAGAGCAATAGCTAGAATATAAAGATATGTGACTGTAATAAATGTTGTGGTAACAATATTAGATTTTTGCGGTTTGCAGTTTCAACTTTGACTTTCAGAAAGTGACATTTATATGTGCTCTGGGAATGTGATAATAATCTTGGTACTCCAAAGTAGTTTTCCAGTTTGAAGGATAATATAAAGCAAATTAATTTCAGTTCTTAGTTTAAGCATCTCCCCTTCCCTAGATGGTAATGAGTCAAAGCTACTGTAATAAAATTTAATGTCTGCTGTCCTGTTTGTGAGGTTTTTTTCCTTTAGCTCATAGGCATTGAGTTTCTAGTAAAAATATAAATCCAGAACTGTTGATTAAAGGTCTTTCCATATAAAACTAACTCCTAATGTTGACCGTTCCATGCACTCACAAAGTAATTATAACTGTAGTGTTTAAGAAACAAACCAAACCAAACCAACACAACAAAACCTTTATCACACCACATCTCTGTTTGCACAGACTTCACTTTTTCCCTTTTAAAATATTTACAAGGACATTTTCCATTCAGTATTTTCAGTGGAATGCTGCCCAAGAAGTGCAGAGCTCAGTGGGTGTCAACTGCAGATGCTACTGAATTTGATGAAGGTGGAAGACAGGGTAAATGCAAAGAAGACTGATAGGTGCATTACTGGATGAAAATAGAAAGTCCATTTGAAACACTGATGTTCTTTAGCCTCTCATCAGACAATTCAGATCTGGAGCAGCAGAAGAGGTGACAAAGTATCCAGGTGACTATGTTAATAATCTGATCTTGGTTTCCAAGGAAGCATTTTTTGTTTCAGTACCAAATGTTTTCAGAAAGAGCATCATAACATTGTTGCTCCATTCTAGAATGATATTGAGGTGTTCTGTCCCTGGGAGAAATTCAGAGAGGATTTCTTCAGCCCAGAGACTCTACGGAGAAAGGATTGGTCCCAGAGGTGTGTAGACCCTGAGCTCCTACCAAGAGAAGCACAGATATATTTTAGTATCTTCTAAGGGTGTCACACACAGAGCCCTGGAATCCTGTGCTCAGTTTTGGGCTACAAGAAGGACATTGAGGTGCTGGAGCAAGTCCAGAGGAGGGCAATGGGGCTGGTGAAGGGTCTGGAACACAAGTCCCATGACAAGTGGTAGAGGGAGCTGGGGGTGTTTAGCCTGGAGGAAAAGAAGCTCAGGGGTGAACTTATTTCTCTCTGCAACTGCTTGAAAGGAGGCTGTAGCCAGGTCGGGATCAGCCTGTTCTCCCAAGTAACAAGACCTAGGACAGGAGGAAATGGCCTCAAGTTGCACCAGGGAAGGTTCAGGGAAAAATTTCTTTTGTGTTGTCAAGCACTGGAACAGGCTGTTCAGGGAAGTGTTTGAGTCACCATCCCTTGATGTTTTCAAAAAATGTGTGGATTTGTCATTTAGGGACATGGTTTATTGGTAGACTTGTCAGTGTTGGATTAACAGTTGTACTCAATGATCTTTAAGGTCTTTTCCAATCTAAATAACTCTATGGTACTATTAAAAGGTGCTACTTTGGATTGGGAGTTTGACATTGTCTTTCTGATATGCTTCCCAGTATAAAAATATGTGTTTATCAGCAGAAAGATGAATATGGAGGGTATTTCATAGTCATAAAGCAGAAGTTTAGCTAAATTCATAAACACAAGTATCCTAGCCAAGGCAAACAGGGAAAGCCTAGTGTTTTGTTTACAAAGAGAGAGCTGCCCTTCAAATATTTACGAAGAATGAAGGCAAATTCAAGAGCAGTTGGCAGAAGGACTGGGAGCAGTATTGAGGATCTTCATGCAAGCTTATTATTCTCGGGGTGAAAAAAGACTTTGCAAGAATAGATAAGCCTGAAATTATGAATGTAACAAATACAACAGATGCATAACAAGTTCTGGATCTGCAGTCACATTATTTGATATTACCCATTCAGTTTCTTTGATTAAGGAAGATTATGCGCCTGAGGGAATAAGTCCTTGTGTTAGTAAATGTGAGTTACAAAGAGGTTAGGAATGTTCACACCTATCTGTGGACAAGGACAATGTGTACTACACGTTTTATTTAAAAAGGTATGGCAGGTAAGAAGAGAGGAATGTCTGTTTACCTCAGCCTGGCTGAACAGGTTGAGTTTCCATGCCTGGGGGTTGAAAGATGTGCCTCAGCTGGGAGAAGTAGGTAGTTTAGGGGTAGTTTAGGACAGGGCAGAGAGGAGGGGAGAGAGTGAGCAAACAGGGAACTCAGAGTGCATAGATGGACCAAGGGGTGTGGGGAAGAGCAGAACACAGTTTGGCATCTAAGATGATGGAAAGGAGGGGTCCTTCTTATGGGACCATGGGGACTAAACTGCTGGTGGACAGGAGAAAGCAGGACAATTTCTTCACAAGACCAGAATGGACTGGGGGAAATTTGTTTTCTGGTCTTATACAGAATTTTACTTCCAGCAATTCTGGTTATTAGTTTTCTGATGTTTTTGTTTACAGACAGCAACTGTTTGCCTGGCTCTAGTTCATGATTGTGCTTTGTGATCAGTCATTCCTCCAGATGTCAGAGGCATTTCAGTGAGCCTCTTTGAAAGCACAGGTGAGCCAGGTCTGTCCTGTGTCTTGGGCCAACACAAGGGCTCATTGTGGTGTTTTGGCCATGCTCTGCTACCCTGTGTGCAACTTGGCAAACCATTTGCCATGCAGTGTCTGCCAGTCTTACTGTGGGTGTCTTGCAGCTGTTTTCTCTGTCAAAGATTTTGCACCATTAATAAAGGGAGTGAGAGTTTTCTGCTTTCCACTTCACATGTAGATTTTTCAGGCCTGTTTCTGTTCTGCTTTGAATGTGAGTGGAAAGTGCTTGGCCATCTCACATGGCTCAGGCTGAGTTTTTTGTTTGGTGGTGCCCACTGGGGCACCATCTGCATCTGGTGGCTCTTCATGCTGGAGGTTCACAGCCTCCTTCAGTTCTGCCTTGTGACAGAGCAGTTGTCAGTGCATGCCATTTGTCAGAGACTAGTTTCATTTACCTTGTTTGAGGATTGTTGGATTTTTTCCCCAATGGGTTTAGAGGAAGAGCTTCATCTTCCTCTTCTTGATTTCCTTGAGTTTAAGTTGTTTTAATGAATTAAGGACAGAAGGCATATTCCTAAACATCTAGGTTGTGAGATAAGGTACTTTGCCTCAGTACCCTGTTCACAGTCTTGCTAGTCCCAGATCCTCATGACTGCAATGGTTAAAAACTTAATTTCCATCCTAGAACAATTTGAGGCCAATTTATAACCATTTTTTCTTGTTCCAAAGCTGTCTTCCAGTTTGAATAGCTCTTTTCACTCCCTGGTATTCCCCTTCCTCGAGGGATATTTATATAACGCTACCCTATAATCTTTCAGCTTTTGCTGAGTTAGAGGCTGAGCAAGGACATCTTTCTTAATCTCCCCTGACAATTCTGGTAACTTTTCTCCTGCACCTCCTCCCGTTTTAACTCCTTCTGGATATGGCTGATTGGACTGATCAGCAGCAGGTTACTATCTGAGCTGCTGTAGATTGAGGCGTGCTTGATTTAAGACTAGAGCTGTCTATTCACTTTGAACCCTGTTGTGCAAGTAACAGCGAGAGTGCTGTGGGAATAAACAGCCTCACACACTGCTCTGAGGCACATACATCCATCTCGAATTCTGGATAGAGGAAAGAAGAAAAAAGGATATAATACAGCTGACACAAGCAGATCTTCACAGAAACATCTTGGAGCCATCAGATCTCGCAAAAAAATTATCTGAAATCCACACCCTGATCAGCAACCCTTGGGTAATGCACTTGATAAACAAAGAAGATGTGCAGGTCCATCTCATCTGACTGCAAGACCCAGAGCTCTGAAATTCAAGCTCTTCACACAGGAGCGACTCCAGCATGTCTTCCTCTGTGGGGGTCAGGAGCATGATACAGCCTTCTTAGGCCAGTAACTGTAGAGGTTTGCCATGGAGCAATCCAGACCAGTTTCCCACTGATGCCACTGCAAATGCCACAAGTCCTGTCAGCAGATTTTGGCTCTCTCCTTGTACAGTGGCTCACTGTGCCTTGATCCAAAGGAAGAGCTGCAAAGATCAAGCAAGACCAAGCCATCCTTTGCCACATACACATGTTTTCAGAAAGCATTTCATGTACCAAGCTCTGAAGGTACAGCACCATGGCCAGATGCTTGCCCTACATCCCATGCTCCAACATCTCCTTTCCTGCTGCTTGGCCTTGCCGCTCCATGTCCAGCTATTTGTTCTTGCCACCAAGCCTCAGCTTCATACCTAACACTTGGTCATGCTGCTATGGGCCCCTTCTAGCCACTGCATGGAAGATGGGTTTGATGTTGATGAACAAGTGTGATATGGACCAAGGTGGAGAGTGATGCAAAGACCATCGATGACATGTTGCACTTGCAACAGACAAAGCTCTTGGTTGGCTTCCTGGTGCTCAGCTGTCATCTCACGATGCAGTTGTGCTTGGTCTAATATTTGGTGCCAATATTTCTCAAGGTTTCCTTGTGCCCAGAAAGCTACTGTGAGAGAGTTTCATACTGTGGAAGAGATATTAAACTTTGTTTAGAGAAGCTGCCAAACATTGCAATTTAACTGCTGGATCAGTCCCCAAATTCAGGGGACCTAGGCTGTAATTTCTGTTCAGTTGGTGCATTTCCCCAACCCACTCTGTGGAAAAAATTTTACTTGCTAGAGGCACAGTGCTGCTGGGTAATAGAAAAAAGAATGCCTAATGAATTCAGGGTGTTTTCCACAGCACTATGCAGTATGGACTAAGTTTTCACTCTCATTGGGATCTGAAGTACCAGAGATGCTCAGATATTAAACAGGCTGATGTCTACTCTGATAAGATGCTTACTGTATTGCCTGGCTCGCAGCATGTGTTGTGAGTTTGTAAATGTAAGTTATTCCTCTCCTACTCTCTGCACAATTTTTCTTGGAAATGGTTCTAAAGGCTTCAGTGCCATGAGCTAGAGTAAGACCAACTTGTTCCTATTACATGATTTTTTGTCCCACCCTCCCTCCCTGTCATACATGACAGCTCTTTGGTCTCTGAGAGAGCTGAGATTATCCCAGCTTGAGCACCAGTTCTTACATTGTTCTGGTCCTTGGTTACTCTATTTAAGATGTTTTCTTTGCATCACACCCACACTTGCCCATTCATTACTTTCTCCTACATTCCTCCTTGCTCTGGGTCTTTGTATGCTGTATCTTTCCACTTTTTTCTGTGTGTCTCTGACAATTCGTGCTGTCAATCTCCTCTTCCAGGTGAATATTCTCTTCTCCTTTTCTTCTTGTTTTGCTCTAGTAAATTAACATTAGTTTTGTTTACCTTGATGTCTTCCATTGCACATAATTTCTCGGTGTTCTCCTCTTTCCTTTATATTCTTTTTTTCTTTTTGGCTGTTGTTTTTCACACATTGAGGGATCTGCTCTTGGCCACCCCTGCCACGCTCACTTACAAGTTCCCATGGGCATCTCCTCGGATGCTTTCTACAGAAATGGTCATTGACCACAGATTTTCTACAAACCTTCTATTCCAACACAGCAAAAGCTCTGGCTGTCTCTTTGCAGTGTCCTAGTTTGTGGATGGTCAGGCATCTCCCCTCCCTGCAGTAAAATGTTTCTGTTAGAGATGTGCAAAAATATTAAGCAGCATGGTTAGGGACTCATGCAGCTTGCCTGAAGAGATATGTGTTCACCTAAGGAACAGAACTGCAAACTGGTATGCCTGCTGTGCAGAGTAGCTTTTTCCTTCTCTTGCTGGTTTTCTTGACTTTTTCCCTACCTGTCTCAGCCTCTACCCTTTGCAGCTCTTGGTCATACCTTATCCTGATTGCTAAGATGGAATGCTCTTTTACATAAGCCTGTGCAGGTGCCTTGTGGTCTTTTCTCTTCTAGTTGCTGCTTCAGATGGAGTGAACATAATGTCTTGACAGGAATTTCAATAGAATTGAACTGTGGTGCTGCCTCCTCAGTGGATTTTAGAAAGATCACAGCAAAAGTCTTGAGAATTTCCTTTTTAACTTGTCTTCAGTTGTAATATTTAACTCCATTTCTAAAGGGAACTTCTGTAGGTTCCCAGGAGAAGAATGTAAATAGTGAAAGATGTTTTGGCAAGGTGCTTCCCTTGACCAATGAAATAGCTTTGTCTTTCTTTGTTTTCATATTTTGTGAGACTATGCTGCAGAGACACAGACACAGAGGACAGACGACCCCTCCAGCTAACCTGGCTGGAGGGAGAGAAAGATTTGATCTGTTCGTGATAATAATAAAAGCCTTCTGATTTCAAATCATGGAGTTGATTCACTGACCAAGCCCTAGAAACAGGGCAACATCTTTCCAACATTGAAGTGCCAATAGAAAATGTTAATTGGTTTCTGGGCAAATCTAGAAGCAGGATCTACTGGAATCAGTCTACACGGATGCCTTAGAATTTAGCTTTTATATTTTTCAGATCCTGTACTGCTTTAGTCTGTAACTCTAAAACTCCATTGCTTTTTAGCTACTGTTCTCCCATTCNTCTTAATCTTGTTTTCAGGTAGCCACTCCAAGGCATCAGCACATGAATGTGGCCTGTTCCTGAAAAGGGGATTCTTGTTTATGTGAAGGTGACTGGTAAAGTCAGAGAAGAC
>VZTN01004307.1:0-29658 GCA_013400515.1 Erpornis zantholeuca | reverse complement strand
CCCTGATGTGCAAATGGACCAAACTTATAAAAGTGCGAAAAACCTATGACCCAGTGTCCATCTTGGGTGTAGCTCCTCAGAGGCTTTCTGTCTGCCCAAGGTGTACCTTTGAAGGCCCTTCAATAAATACCTGCTTTTATTCTCTTAATCTTGTTTTCAGGTAGCCACTCCAAGGCATCAGCACATGAATGTGGCCTGTTCCTGAAAAGGGGATTCTTGTTTATGTGAAGGTGACTGGTAAAGTCAGAGAAGACTGAAGACAGAGTCTAAAGACAGAGAAATGGGTATTTTTGGTTTATAGTAGCAGCTCTGATTAAAACCTGTGTATAGAATGGGGTTAAACTTGAAATGGTCACATGAATCAAAACCAGGAGATGTTGCCATCATTAGTATTTCTACTCAGTCCCTAACGGTGTGTGGCTGACCCAAACTGAGGTATGCATCTGTTTTTTTAACATTTTAGCAGAGGCAGGTTGTTTTCACATATTTTTTCTGATTATAGTTATCTGCTACCTGATATCAAGGTTTTAGATCTGTTAGTTCTGAAAAAGAAATTGTGAATTTGAATATGAGATTTTACCTGTTCCACTGTTTTTCATTAAATCTTTAACTGAACTCTTGCTGTAATCAACAGAAACAGCCATTGGGATTGCTCCAGCTGTTTTTTATGAAAAATGCTATGTTTTTCCAGTCAAAATATGAAATAATCCTGAGTCATGCTATGAAGTCTAAACTCGCATAATTTTAATAAGATTTCAAGCCATTCATCACTTTACCAAAATTAGTAAATAATGTAAGGAACACTCATGGTTTTACTCCTTGTGATTTCCTAATGAAAACATTGTAAAACGCAGAGTTTGTGCATTTGTGCTCATATCCCAACATTTCAATATTCCTGATGCTGTAACTGATGTCTGCCCAAATTTAAATGTAGGGAAAGTTTCAGATTTTACTGTGACAGCTTGGAGCTTCCAAGTACAGTCTCCCAAGAAGGGTGAAGCACTTTAGGGTATCTACAAGGCTCATATCTTAGTTGCCCTCCTTTCTCCACAGGAGCAGTTGCAGAGAACACACATTACTAAATGTCCAGACACATGAGATTATTTTCTGATGTATGCAAATGGACATCAAGTTTTCATCTTGCTGATCTTCAAGTCTCACCAATTATTCTGAAGCTGGCTTAGGCCCATGGTAATTAGTGTGCATTTTACAGCACAAAAATTGTCTGCAAGTCCTATTGAAATGCCAATTAGGCAAATGTGTTCTTAAAGATAAATATCTATTAATTTTGATGCTTTAATGCAAATTGCCCATATCTGCAAGTGCTGTCATGTGATTGTGATATTTTGTACTCTAAAATCTGGCGAATTTAAAATTAAAACATTTGAAGGTTATTTTGATATTAAACTTCTGGTAACATTTTAAGAAAATGAAAGAAAAACAATATTCTTTAAATCTCTATAAAGCTGGGCTCTGATGGGCTTTTTATCTATCCTCCCTTTTGCTCAAAAGCCTTTGTTAGTATAGGTATAGGTTCTCAAACCTACCTAAAAATTGACCTTTTTTATATTTGAGTTTTGGGTGGTCATGGTTCAGGGTGTTGTGCTAATGGGGAAGGTAGGGCACATATGTGTAGGCATGTACTATTCCTCCTGGGAGGAAGGACAATCTAACAGTCTGAGAGCAACAAAAGGCTTTGGATAGGGGATACACCACTCTTCCAGAAGTTACTAACCATGACAGGGGCATGCAAATGTGCAGGACTGGACATCAGTAGGGATGATATAGTTTATAAATATTGCCACTAGTAGGACTGGGTTGGATAGAGCTCTTGATGAAAAAGAAAAATATTAGAAAAGTAAGCAAAATTCTAGATTTGAAAGAGTTTCAAAAATATCCAGATCATCATGCCAACCTGTAAATTCATGAGACATCTTCCTCTAGAATACTTGTTTCAGTCCTGGTAGTCCTCAAGAAAAACATATCAAACCCCTCTGAGTATTTGCAGGGGAGATGGTGAAAATTATTTAAAAGGCTGGAGAAATTTCTGTGGGATCAAGTGGGACTTTTCAAATATGAATTGCACAAAGAAGGACATAGTAAGGATGCATAGAAAAACAGGTCACAAGGAGAGGCAAACTACATCCAGCCTTAATGAAATGGAGTATGACAATGCATTATATGTCCAAAAAAGTGATGAGAAATACAGGACCCAATCTGACTGTGTGTTTGTAGCATTGTGCTGTTGATGGAAAGTGTCTGTAGTTGGTTTATACAGCTTTAGATAGCATGTTCACAGTGTATGGGCAATAGAGCAGAAGGGAAGTGGGAAGGAGGGGCAAAGTCCCAGTGCGTCCCTTTGGTCTAATTTTGCTTTTAAATGAAGCTCTGAATATTTTATCGAATAGCTGCTATGAAATCATAGCAAACACTGTGTTTGCCTGTTTTGACAAATGTGAGCATGAATGTACACGTGTGTAATTCATTGTAAGCTCTGGCACATCTTGTCCCCATCCCAGCTGCTGCAGCACTGGAAATGGCCCTTCTGGCAGGGTATCCCTCCCTGCCCATTTGAGAGATCATGTTTGATGCTGACCTCTTTCAGGAGAAAGGTTATTGGACTAAACGGACCAGTAGCTAGGTCTGTGTCATGATAGGATAAAAAAAGAAGTGGAGCTATTGTAAAATCAAAGCATTTAATCAAAACAAATATATTTCAAGCAAGTTTTCCCCTGTTCCTAATTGCAGCTAGGCCCGATGAGCTCGCTGAGTGCATGTGTGCTTGTGCACGCAGGCGTGTAACATTCACTCTGCATCAAGCAAATTGCCTTGGCAGCCTCCTGACAGCTGTGCTCCTTGTGCCTCTGAGGCTAGGTAAGAAGTCTGTTCTGTGCAATAGCATCAAGGGGAGACTTTCATTAGTTACTACTAAAAATATCAATGGCTGCCTATAGGTAGTGGTTGTATCCAGACTCACATGGGTTTGTTTTTCAGCTGTTTTTTTTCCCAGAGTGGATACTGGCTGGATCCTAAAATTACATAGGTTGTGTATTATCTAAGTTTCATTGTGTGGGTCTCCGAACTGTAACTCACTGTTTTCTAAAGTGTAATTATTTCTTTCCTTCATATAATGAAGAAGGATCTGTATAAAAATGATAAATAAAAAATGTTTTGAAACCAAATCAAAAAATAATTTTTATTTCCTAATTTCTACATTTCCATGTTCAGCCTCCACATCTGTCAGTGTATGTACAACATAAATGCAGTATAGCATTAACAGTCATGGGCAGGAATGCAAAAGCAGAGCTAGCAGCAAAGGGCAGCTACTCACTCACTGACCCAGAGCTCTGACAAATTCTTAGTTTGCCTGGACCTGAGAAATATATTTCTTAAAAAATGGAGGATCCCCTGCCATATTTCTTGATAATCAACTTCACCCAGCACTGAGGTCTGTAGGACAGAAGTGCTCCCATTGCACTTCTGCTTCCCCATGCCTCCTTGTAAAGAACACATCTGAAGAAGAGAGAAATTAAGCCATCGCTGCCTCTCTCTCCTCCTTCCCATCTTTTCCTGACCTCCCATTCCCTTCTGCTCTTCCCCATAACAAGACCAATGGACTGACAAGCACCCACTGGTTGGGTATCCACCCTGGTGCCTCCCAGGGTCACAGAGCACCATGGAGCCAGGGGTGAGGTGTGCTCTGGCTGTGGGGAGCTGCAGTCGCCTGGCTCCTTGCCTTCCCTCTCGCACTCCTGGATGCTCACAGGCAGCTTGTTTCCCTGCATATGGTCCCCAGAGCCAGGCAGGGAGCTGTCCTTAGCTGGCAATGACAAAGCAATGCCTGCAAGGTAGTATATTTTTTGAAAAGTTAATTAACATCTTCCTATATAGCATATTTTAAGCTACTGTGTCTGCCAAATGACTCTCAAAGCAGCTTAACCTTCAGTACTGCTGGGGATTGGAGATTTCAATTTAAAGGGTCCCAAATACCATTTTCTGCCTGTTTTCTGTCACAGAGCTCCACTGCCTCACAGGTACATAGTTATTGTTTTAACACTACTGAACACAAAGGAAAAAAGGAAAATTATTATTTCTGAATATTTTTGGGAAGGATTTTAGTGCAGAAGAGAAAATGCAAGGGAAACCTTCCTTCTGCTGTTTGGTAGCATGCTTCCATGGCAAAGAATAAAGATGTTATCAGGCTTTTGCAAAGCATATGTGTGTGATCAGGGGGCAGAGAGGTCGAGAGGAAAATATTAATAGACGTAACATGGGAAAAACTCATATTACAGTTCCTCACTTAAACATAAGAAAATAAATTAGAGGATGAATATCTTACACAAAATTGAGAATCTGATCAGATCAAATCTGTCCTAATCCACAGTTCAAGCAAAAGAAAATTACATGCAGGAAGCCAAAGAGCAGAGTACATATCTGCCTGAGTTTGCAATATTTTTAAGCAGCAGAAGCCTCTACAGCTACTAACTAGTTCATTCTCTATGGTCATCTCATATGGCATGTTGTCCAGCTGGAAAGAAGTGTGAAGAGTGTTTTTGGGAAGAGCAGAGCATCTTGCCTGACTGCCAGGTGTCTCTCTCAGAGCAGGGATGGAGGAATCTCGGTATGGAGGGGCCATGTGCTGTGTCTCTGCTTGCCCTGTGACACTGAGCCAAACCAGGCTGGAGATGAGCTCTGTTTATATCC
This sequence comes from Erpornis zantholeuca, assembly GCA_013400515.1. Lineage (NCBI taxonomy): Eukaryota > Metazoa > Chordata > Aves > Passeriformes > Timaliidae > Erpornis > Erpornis zantholeuca. The sequence continues at coordinate 24,954 of VZTN01004307.1, read as the reverse complement.
CAGCAGGAAGCCTGCCTGGCAGCCATCCCTGTCTCTTCTGTACAGCAGAATCAATTTGATGCATGGGCTGAACAATCAGGTTTAGATTATGAACATTAGGGATGCTCTCTTCTGTGTGACAGTTGATCAGGAATGAGAGGAGATGGGAAAGAGTGAATGGCAGTGTATTCCATAGCTTATTGCACTTCTCCTTTGGGTGGCATTCTTGTTAACCCACGTAAGTGTCACTCCATCATTCAGCTCTGCTTCCTGAGGCACCTACTAAACCCATTTATTTCTTTATTAAGTCAACAAAGAATTGTGAAAACTGTAGTCTGGGGGATTTTTGTTCCTTAATGACAGGCATTAGTTCATAGGAATCAGAGTGTTACAGACAGGAAGAGTTTCTGTATGTCAAATCTTCAGCTTTCTTGGAGACAAAGACCTGTAAATTGTGTCATGAGCTTTTAACCATGGAGATTTAATGTGTTGTCAGAAATAAAGTCTTTCTTTTTACTAGTCCAGGCTTTTACCCTGTCTGAAGTGGCACTTGGTGACATACCTGTACCATGCAGAGGCGATTTAAACTGCTCTTATGGGCATCAAGCCTCTTCATGGGCTGGGATTTTGCTTTTCTCTGATGTAATATATTTGAGAACCCTATCTTGGGTAACTACACGCTGGTGGGACAGGACAAGTCTCTACTGGCAACTACAGTGGGACAGAGCTGGAGGTAGGGTGGAAAACCTTACCCTTTCTCTGACTCAGACATCACATCTGTGTATCCTTTCTGGAATTTCAGCTCCAGTCATCTGCTAACTGTGCTTCTCTCTCTGAAACATCATCTGTTTTTGCCATCCAAATTGTACCTCACTCCATTTGTGTTTCATATGGTGGCTGTTAATGAAATAGTTAATTATGATGACCCTTGGCAGCACTCTGTGCCCTGCTGGGCCGAGTGGCTCCATGTCCCACAGCTGTGGTGTTAGTTAGTAGCTCTGTCTGAGGTTTTACACCTGTCTTTAAGAATCCATTCAAGAAACCGTATTTTTTGCACAATTATTACTACATGGAGCACAGAGTTTTTTTATCTGAGTACATCTCATTGAGAATCCTGTGTGTAAGCAGGCTGTTGATGAAAATGCTTTCTTCCTGTGGCTCCTGACCCTACACTTGGAATCAGATTTTTTCAGACAGTGTTTGGGAAAAGGACTCTAGTTTGATTAAAGGCACAAATTCCCACTATCACGGGGAGTTTTCTGCATCATATTAATGTTACTGTTTTAGAACAGGGCAATATATTCAGAATATCATCTAAGGTAAATGGGGTTCCACCAGCTGGGACACCATATAACACATTGGATTTGTCTAGTTAAGTATTTATTTTGTGGTTTATTACATCCTTAAAAGGAGATGCTGGACTTCCACTAATTCAGGTGACTGTAGCACAAATTACAGAAACTCAACATTGCACAAGACTGAGCTTCATCTCTGGCAGATACAGACTGCAGTTTTGTCTTCACACTGTTGACTGCTGTTTTCTTTTTGAGTGTCAAAGCATGCAGCGGGCTGGAAGAGCAGCAAGCAGTAATCACTTGGCTAGTCTGTGATGTGGAAGAGGTTGATAGCATAGAATAGGCTTTTCTGAGGGGTCCAGCTCTGTTCCCAGCAGTGCCCTGCCTTAGCTGTGCCATTTGCTGCAACAATCTTTCTTTGTGTCTGCTGACATGAGGGGCATGTCATGATGAGATGATGAGGTTCCTTTGTGCAGCCCTCCAGCAGCAGGAGCAGGGGCTGTCTCTCCTGTTCCATGGTCTTTTGCAAGCAGCCTGGGCTTGCTCCCTTGCTGGCAACAAACCATTTGCATCATTCTTCTGCACGTTTTAGTGTGAACTGTGATTGGCAGTACTTATGGCTAGATGAAATGTAACAGGGCTAAAACAGCACACAGACCATTTTGAACCTGACTGTGACAAAAGACAGCAAGTGTTTCCTTGCAAGGGATGGTCAAGCTGTATAAAATTATTGGATCAATTATTTGAAATGTTTATTTTCTGGCCAGAGAGAGGCTCCATTTTGGCATGCCCAAGGGAGAGTAGTACCAGAAGGTAGATGGAAGATGCCAATAACACTGGAAAGAAGAATTCAAACTAGGTAATTATAATGGTGCATTGAGTTGTTGTTGCATCACAGAAAATTTTTAGGGGAGTGGGAAAGACTTGAACCTAGCCAAAAACCCTGGGAAAAAACTGGTATGTGAGGATGTGTCCTAAAGCCATGGTCACTCTAAGATGAGGGTCTTATCTAAGGACTGAAAGCTGTGGAAGGTTGAGGAAAATGAGGAGGAAATCTTGGAGCTGAATACATGTGTTTCATGATTTGAGAAAATATTTTGTCAGTCTTCAAACTGAATTAGGTAATTTAATTCTTTACTTCCCCATAATATTAATCTACTGCCAAAAGTGATTTTCAGGGAAGGTGACCACCTAGGATTTGGTATGCAAGGAGAGGTGAAGCATGGGTAGGACTAGTCCTGCTTCTTGTTGCCTGCCACTCTTGTACATGGTCAAGGATATTTCAGAGACGCTTTCCTCTAACAATCAGCACAGGTCAGTGTGGAAGCTAATAATGGGTAACGTCACTTCTGAAGACATGTTTTCCAGGGACAAGCATGAACTAGACACTCTCTGACATTTAGCAAAGCAGTGAGAACTGTTCCTGACCTCTGAAACTCCTTCTTACCAGTTTGTGGTTGAAAATCAAGAAAATATGCCGTAGTCAATAAAATCAACAGATTATCCATAACAACGTTAAGAAGTTCTCCTGAGCCTGCAATATTTTGAAAACCTAAGTGTGTTTTTTCAGTAATTCCAGTCATATTTCATTTAAGTCACTGGCAAACTGACCTGTTAAAATATGTATGTATGCAGTTACTTCATAGGGCTAATAATAAGTTACTAGAGCCTAGGGTTTGTTGATATAAGTAAAATCTCATTTTTGAGATTTAGTCTTAAAAATAAGTGTGTAAAATATATTTGACAATATCAAAATACAAGGTGTTTTCTAGAGTAGACCAAAGTTTTTTCCAGGGAATTTATGAGATCACATGTTACATATAAATAATACAATATAATGTGTATTATATTAATAATGTGATGTGTAGATGAAGGTTACAGTATAAATAATCTCCCAAATCATATACAGACCTTGGTAGTTTAGCTGAAGGAAGCTGGTACTCCATTTGTAGTTCTCGTGGTACTCAGAGACCCTTTCTTGACATTTCATTAGAGACACTGTTAGAGTGTTACTCAGACATGCATGTCTAAAGCTGGATCTTGCACTGTTCCTCATGTTCTTCCAATGTTGCAAGGTGTTGAATTGAAGGCACAGGAGGAGCAAGGAGGGTCTCTGGATCAGAGCTCCCCAGCATTCAACAGCAAACAATGCAGTCTTGTGAGACTGGATAACTCCCCATCAAGACTGCAGTTCAGTGAATATAAATTCAGGGAGTCAGTTGTTTAGCTGGTTGTTTTTATTTTTCCAGCCTTTGCTGTAATTAACATCTCTCCTGCATGGGGCAGATCCTTCCAAAGACCATGACTGGCTGCTCTGGTATGATCCAGTGAAGAGTGTGGCAGTGCTTTGCAGGTGAGTTGGGTTCCCTTTACACATGCACATGCTTTGTGCTTTCTTTGAGCAGCCTTTGTACTGTAAGTGTGCACAGTAGTCCTGTCATGACACATTTTTCCCTTTGCAAAGAGAGCACTTTGGGGTCTTCCTACAAGACAGCAAATCTGTTTTGGCTTTAAAGCATCTTTCTGAACATTACCAAAGCTTGCATGGCCTTCTCAGCACAAAGTTCCTACCACTCAGGAGCTGTTGGGGGCACTGCCTCTTCAGCTGGAAGTAATTTAAGCAAGCAAAAAGGAGCTGTGTGCCCAGGATGTGTAGAAACTTTATTTCTGTTTTTAAATGACAGCCATTTCTCTCCTTCTGACAGGGCAAGTTCAGAAGTGAGGCTCCTCCTGTGAATGCATCCTCAGGGGTCTCCAGCGGGCCTGGGAAGTTCTCAGGCTGCTGATGGGCTCCTGTAGGGCTTTGGGCACTCCAGGCCAAGCTCAGCGGGAGTACGAGGAAGAACATCACTCACTGAGATCAAAGGAGCAGTGTCTGCTTACAGCCTGGCTCCACCTGGCCCACCAGCCAGAAGCCCCAGAGAACAGCTGTGCTTGCCCAGAGCTCTCTGAAAAGTAGCTGCTTCTGCTGTAGTTTTAAAAATAGGAATTTTTTTTCATCATAAGTCTTTATTCTTTCATTGTAAGTCTTTATTTCTCCTGTTCCATCCCTGCCTCCCCCTGCCCAGAGCATGGAAGAATACTAAAAAGCATCCGTGTCTCCTGGGAGAAGCACAGGGATGCACAAGCTGTCCTGAAATGCCACACATTTCTCTGTGTGGGTGTTGATGGCCCTGCATGACTCTGAGAGGTCTCCGTGCTGCTGCCTGGAGCAGGCTGAATGGCAGGAAGGAGAAGGTCAGCTCCTCATCCGGCTGTGCCAGGCTCCAAAGGTTTTCCATCCTGCCAGGACAGGAAAGTGAGTGACAGCTACATTTTTCTTTCATTCAGAGCCTGATAGTCCCGCATTTTAATTTCACAGAATCATGGAATATTTCATGCTATCAATTTTATGAGTGTCAAAGTTCCATTGTGCATCCTAGTGAGTAAATAGAACGTGTAAATGTGGGATATGCATTTCACATCTTACACCACCTCAGATGTTCTCAATGGGAAAAAGAAGTGAGGCAAGGAACCCTAAACATCTCACTGCCTTTACACAAAAATTACTCTAAATTTAACAGTTAGAGAAATGCTGTACAGAGAACAACAAAGAATAATAGTTCAGTGTTTTAACCTCAATTTATTGTTACTTTTCATCAGAAATCAGAGCTCCCCAAAAGTTTTTTTAACTATGAAGTATTTTGAAAACTTAAGTGTTAACAATGTTTTGAATATATTATATTATCTGCATCAATGTTCATTATTTTGAATTTGCCATCAAGCTCCACGCTTCCTCACCCTCAACAGGCTTCTCTGATGTGCAAGCATTGCTATCAGAAATACTCAAATCAGTGAAGCACTCAAGTGTTTTAACACAGTTTAAAGACACCACCATAAACACCAATCCAAACTTGCAAATTCATATCTTTCAGCCTTCTCCATAGTGTGTAGCTCTGTACTGAGGAATAAAAAATTTATTTCTGATCTGTTTACTCTTTAAAAATGCCTAACTGAATGTTTTTATAGAAAATGAATACTTCCAAAGTGACTGACCCTTAATACTTTGTTTCCACTTTCCAAAGTTCTAACCAAGTCTACTTTTCCCTATTTACAGAATAGATACTCTGAGACTAAAACAGACACTATGATAAGTTAGGGAAACCAAAGCCATGTTCATACATTTTTTTGGGGTTTTTTTTTCTCATTTCTGAAGGCAAAGAACAAGCAGTTACAGATCCTTAGCTAAGTTATGGAAGACAAAAACCTGTCCTACAATTATTTCAGAAGAAGAAGCCAGGCCAAAATACTACAAGTCTGCGAGAAATTCTCTGTATGCAGAGGCAAAATTTGTTTTCTTCACAAGGAAGGGAAAGCAAAGCTCTGATCAAATGTCACAGTACCCCTGCAAACAGAACAGCTCTGTCAGAGAGCCCTGATGCTGCTTGTGCTGGTGGGGATCCCTCTTGTTCAGCAGCACGAGGCTGAGCATTGTCCATGCGATAGAGATACCACAGTGAAATACACAGGAGTGGGAATGGAGGTGCAAAATGAAGAGCTCTGGGCTGCAGTTCAGCTAACATCATTCTCCTCTGGATGTGTGAGGTGTCCACGGTATGGTGTGGATGCCCAGGGTGGTGTGAGCACCCATGTCCTACTAGAGGCCAGAGACCTTATCTGGGGGCTTGGCAGATTGATACAGAATGTGATTATCCAAGCATTGTGAAAAGTTCCACCAGGATATTGTGTTGGTGACACATGCTCAGAGACCAAAAGGGAGGAACTTGCCACCCTTAGCCATAAAGCTGAGCCAGTGATTTCCCACATTTTAACGGAGCTGTTGACTTGGTGGAAGGCTTTGCTCATTATGCCTGGGGGCACATGCAGGGATCTCATGGGCTGGGATGAAGCAGAGTATTTGCCAAGTGCATGCAGCATACAAAACTTACTGGAATTTTATCTTGTTTGTCAGAATGCAGAATGTGTAAAAGTGTGCAAAACCCTTCACAGGTTGTTCGGAGATTCTATTAATAACTTCCTCTACTCTCAGAAATTCTGTATTTCCTCCTCCTGTCATTTTCATTATCCATATGTCATTAGCTGTGGGAAGAGGAGGTGGGAACCACTTGAGGCATCAGGATTAACTGGGAGAGAAAGTGTAATGTGACCTGAATACTTACAGACAGCATTGGCCATGGCCATGTGGTGAAGGTGGTTTATGCTGCCCGGGACCCTTCTCCAGCCCATCTCATGGTCATGGGGCCTGGAAGAGTGGAAATCCTGCTGGGACACCTGCCCATATGGATTAGGGATTTTCATTTCCAACTCCCACACTGACAAAACAGATAGAAAAATATTCAGATCCTGATCCTGACATGATATCCCAGTCATGATAAGGGACATCTGATGTAGCTTCTGCTGACACAGAGGAGCTCAAGCCATTCACTTTTGAATATATTTTAACTCTCCTTTTCCTTTGAGATTTTTACCTTGCTATCTTACCAGATTGGAATAAGAAGTTGTGAAGAAATCATTGAAAGAAGGGTTACCAAAAATGCCCAACATATTTTTGTATAGGGTCTCTTCAGGCCAGACCCTTCTGAATAGCTAGCAAATAGAGTAGGTTTCTACTGAACAGCCCTGCATCCATGCTGATATCTCAGCCCAGGCTTTGTATAAATATACATCAAGTGGAGGAGTCTCTAATGAATTATATTTACTTCCAAATGAGAAATCTGTCTCAAGAACTGATTTCTACTGTGACTAGCTGAAAGCCTATTAAATAGTGCAATAATTAAATAGTGCTTTAAATTACACTATGTGTTGAGGCAGACCTGCTAATAAGTTGGATTTGGTGTGGGTTTGTGCTGTGCCCGTGTCCTTGCCTGTCTCAAGCAGCAGGCTCTGGGGGCTGTTCTGAGAGCTTCATTGAAAAATGCCTTTATGAAAGCCCTCTGATCTCAGCAGCAGGAAGGAGAGACCATGGCTGTATAACCTTGCTATTTGTACAGGGCAGGGGGTAAGCACCTCTCCCTAATGTCCCATCCTTTTGATGCTTTAAATAGCTCTCCTTGACACATGGCAATGAAAATGGCCTACTGACATGTTTCTCTTAGCCCTCTGGCTATAAAGTCTGTTCTCTAAAGAAAAATAGATGTGGAGACCATTTGGCTTCAACCCCCTTAAGCAAGTGAATAAAATTAATTATCTGTCTTTTAACTCTGATTCATTTTTCCTTTAATTCAATTTACAAAAATGTGCGGGCAGAGTCTGAGCCTGTGGGTATACTAACATTAATAAAACACAATTAAGCAAATGTTATTATGTTGCCAGCAACAAAAGGAATGCCCCTGAGTATAAATCTTCCCCTCGCTGGAATAAATATGCAGATACAAGAAATCTGTCTGCAACCCTTTGCTTAAGCTGTATTAAAACCCCGAAATGCCCACTTTGGTTAGTACAAGGGCTGAGAGTTAGCACACCAAGGAATAGCTTCCTGAAGAGGAGAAATGAGAGTGACAGGCAGGAAAGTTTTGCCTTTTGTAGTCAAATTTAAAGGTTTGGGCTTGATCAATAAGTGTGATATACAGAGTACTTGACTGAGACATTTGAGAATGATCACATTTTCTCATTGCTTCTAGAGTGTGCCACAATCAAAACTCTGCTCCCAGCAAGAAGAACAGAGGAATAAAAACTAATGAGCTAAGAAACCAGGCTCATTAATATGTAAAAAGGAAAACAGACTCTTTTTTGGTGAAAACTGACTGCCAAGTGTGACCAAAATATATAATACATATATATGTATACATATTCATGTATGTGTATATATTCATATTCATTTATTTTGTATGATTTGGAAGAACCCCTAATAGATTTATATATGTATATGTCTCCATATATACATGAAAGTTAATTTTTCATGTTAATGCAGACTTTGCAGATGCACAGGAAGTATGCACATGCTTAGGATCTAGAAGAACCCTGATTTACCAAACTCAACAGTGCAGTCCATTTATAATTATACCAAAAGCAAGACTTTACACAATGACACCCCTCTTCAAAGCACTGAATTAATTATTGTCAGGTGACTGTTAAAAATATCAACAAAATGTAAACATCTGGTCAACAACATTAAAGTGGTTTCTTTGGCATTTTGTTCTGAATTCAAAAATATATGTTTCTAAAGACTGGGGTTGACAGCTTTTGTTGAGCAGCAAATCTTTTCCCTGTGTTTTAACTCCAGGTACAAAGGTTCTCTATTATATATTTGTTTCTTGGATTCTTTTCCTCATTACTTCCAGCTCTGCCAAGATAGGACAGAGGTTTATGCTAATCCACTGGAAGACTCTGAGTCCTTTCATTGTTTCATCAAGAAAAAAATGATTTATTATTCCTGAGGAGGGACTAGGGATTTTGTTTCGCCAGGATGCAATCTCTAAAGGCATTCAACTTTAATTCTTTAACGAGTTAGTCTTTTGGGGAAACCAAAATATGTTTATGTCTGCTACTGCAGACATCACTTCTGAGGATACCTGAGGGCTGCCATGGTGTCCTGGTGCTTTGTTGGACTGAGGCAGGCAGGACACGTCCTGTGGGGACCCCAGGGCTCCATCTGCAAAGAAGCAGTGCCTGTTGTCCAGAGGATAAACTGGCTGGAGTGGATGCAAATCTGGCCACGATGCTGTTGGTCTGGGCACATTCCATTGCCTGACCAGGCGGGACTGAAGGGCTGGAGGCAAAAGCCCACACAGGGTCTTGTTGCCTCCAGCCCCACATTTGCCCTTTTCTGGGGAGAAATGGGATCTCATACAAGGGGAGGGTCCACCCTGGGTGGGCTACTCCAGCCTTTGCTAGCTCCTGTTTTTCTGCTGGTGCAGTTTTCTGTAGAAAGGCCAGAGGTGAGGATTGATCAGTGACATGAACAGCACCATCAACAAAGGGGATGTGAACCCATAGGGGGAAAGGAAAGGAAGGAGAAAGGTCCTCCGTGTCCTGCAGGGCCTGGAGAAGTGATGGCCACAGGCCTAGAGCTATGTCTGCCAACTTGATTGGGAGGGTGCTTTTACTCAACATGCAAGGTGTGTTGAATAAAAGAAGAAACAAGAAGGAGTATAAGGAGTTGGAGAAAGAACCCAAAAGAAATAGGAAGCAGGCCAGTAAAGATGTATGAGCTATATAAGGAAAGCCTGAGCAATGTTGGAGTTGTTTGTCTGATACAAGGCTGATACATGATAGCCATTTCCAAGTACATCAGAAACTGCTAAAAGACTGTGTATTGTTCTTTATATCTGCTCCACTACAGCCAGCAGGACTGAAGCAAGGAGGGTTTCCAGTGAGAAGAAATTTTTTTCTGTGAGGATGGTGAGGTGCTGAACAAGTTGCCCAGAGAAGTTGTGGATGCCCCATTTGTGGAACTGTTCAAGGTGAGGCTCAATGGGGCTTTGAGCAACCTGGTCTAGTGAAAGGTGTCCCTTCCCTTGGCTTGGGGGAGGGGGACTCACTCTCACTTGGGGGAGATTGGGACTAAATGATCTTTAAGGTCCTTTCCACTGTATTTTATTTTATTTTGTTTTATTTTGTTTTATTTTGTTTTATTTTGTTTTATTTTGTTTTATTTTGTTCTATTCTATTCTATTCTATTCTATTCTATTCTATTCTATTCTATTCTATTCTATTCTATTCTATTCTATTCTATTCATATTGGAGATTTCCCAACATTTTCTAATTTTTGGGAGAGTCTGGCAACTGAGCAGAGTGCCAAGGGAAGTTGTCTCCTGCTTAGGTTTGCAGGATTTGGGAAACAAATAAAGTGTTATTGATAGGAATGGTTTATGTATAATTAATCCTGACCTGGTGCTTGCAGATGGACTAAACAACTCCTTGAGCCCATTCCAGCCCTGTTTGCTGAGATTTCTATCTTGTATAAGCTCCAGTGTAGGTCTGACCTAGCTGGAATGTTTTTACTATTAAACAAAACAAAAGGCTTACAGATGCGAATATCAAATTAAATGCTGCAAATTAAATCTCTTAGTAATTTTGCATGGCCTTTTTCACATTGTATTTATATTATATGAATGTTATTTTAGTTCACTGCATATAAATAACAAGTTGAGAATTGCTGTCCTTAATTGAAACCATCTCTACTTGTCTGTGAGAGAGATTACCATTTTTGCCAGACTCTTTGTGATCCACCAGGGTTATTGGAGGATTTCTTTGCATTGTTGCTAGGCAGCTTCCTCCATGCCAGCAGACAGACACTGCTGGGTATGTCACGGCTAATTAAAATTCTCTATATTTTTAAATATACAGCAGCCAAAATTTTCAGAGCTTGCTGCTCAGGATAAGGTCAATTTAATTGGTATGAAGACTGATGAGACGAAATAATAGCAATTGGGCCCATTGTAAAATAATTTGTTGTTTACAATCCCCTGAATTCACAGGATGAATGAAATGGCAACTATCCAAATATTTATTTGTGAGTAAAGAGAATTGACCTGAACTATTTTGACATTAGCTTTGTTCAAGTAATTTTAAAGAATGAGCTATCACATTCAAATATAAGAATAATGAATATAAGAATATTTAGCATGGAAGAATCAAAATGTTTAAAGGGATGTAAATTATTTCATTTCTACAGTGCCATTTGCCATTAAAAAGCTATTCCAAGTTATTACCATCTCCACAATGGCCACATTTTTTGAATATTAGCCAGCAGACGAGGTAAAAGTGCTTCTGTAGAATGAGCAGAGGAAGTTTCATAGCAAGATAGATTAGTGCTGGGTGCTAAGCAGGTGCAAAGGCAGCAGCTGTGCTTGGGTGGTTCCTGGGCAGGGGATGCTGCTGGCTACCTGAAGCTGTGGCTGAACATCACTGGAAACTGTCTTGTGCACAGAGAAAAGGCTGCATGGTTCAAAAGATTTAAAGCCTTGGGTAGCTTTCCTTCAGCTGACTTACACAGGGTGTCAGTGCACACAGTTAGCAAATATTAGAGAAGAGTCCTCGTAGGAGTTAAATGTGTACAGGATCAGTTACAATTGCTTTGACCTCAATTCAGTCTCAAGAGAGCATCAGAAACTTGTCATTTCTACAAAGAGGAATGTAGGTCAAAGAATAAATCTTCATTTAATCTCTTAGGAAGTTACCATTTAATAAAATTACTGAATGGCAGGCTGAAGTATGGGGATTATGGGAACTGAGGACACCTGATACAGATACAGAGATTTATCGGAGGGAATAGATTTAATAGGTGCTTGGATTTTCTTTTTTCTTTGGAGGGATTGTTTTTAATCTGGATCTACTTCAAGAAAATGAATAGACTGAAAGAAGCTTTAAACTGCTTCTGCATCTAGGCAAGAATTAGATTTGTAGGGATTTTTGTGGAAACTTTTGAACTCTTTACAGATGCCTTTTACATAAGGTAGGTGCATAGTCTTACAAGGAAACTTTGAACAGACAAGAGAAGCTGCCCCCTTCTTCTCTGCTTTAAAACTTTTTTTAACGAGTTGCTTTTCCTGTGCCCTATCCCTTCCTCCCTAAATATATTTCATTTCTTTTGCCTGCTCATGTAAAGCATACTTTGAAGGAGACATGGCAGTTTATCCCAATTGTATGGGAGTTGAGCTTTGTGCTTGGCACCACTTTCAGGGGTGGATTGGTGACCTTTCTCTCCTTGACAAAGGTATATATTTTAACTTTTGTGTCTGCCATGGGTCTCTGAGAGAAAAAAAAATCCATCTCTATTAAAACAAGAAATCTGTGTTGAAGCAGAACTTGTTGGTTTCTTGAGAATTCCTTATGTTTTTAAAAATAGAATTCATGTGAACTGGGTCTGTAGAGAAGTGTACATTTGGTCCCAAACTTGGACTGGCCATGACTAACATGAGGATAACTTAAGCAGTGGTTGACACAAGGAAATTAAATGGGGTCAAGCTCATCATGAAGGAATCATGCCTAGCTGAGAAATAGAAGTAGAAATAGGCAGAATCAGCAGAACAAAGATTGCATTCATCTTTTAGCTAAAAAAGTGAGAACATCATTGCTTGATTAGTGGTTTTGGAGGAGTGGTATGTGTCAAGGCACTGCCAATGAGGAGCCTCATCCCTCACCCCAGCACTGCTGTGAAGTGAGCATGGTGTGTGGCAGTGCTCCTGCAAGCCAGGGTGAGGAATTCACCCTGGGAGCTATGATATCACTCAGAAACCATTACATTCTGTAGGAGTGCCATCTCAGGGCTTGAGGGATGCTCTGAGGGCAACTTTAGGATTTAATATAAAAGGGGTGTGGGGGGTATGGGCATCCCTTTGCAAGTTGTGGTAACAATGCCGGACCTGGCAGTACTGGCAATGGGGACAAAGGACAGGCTTGTCCAGAAAGCCTGGACTCTGCTGCGGGGAACCTTGGGCTATTTTCTGCACCACACTGCAGCTCAACACACATCCATGGGTGGGGGAAGGAAGGGCAGATGGAATGGAAAAGCATGATGGAAAAGATCTCTGCTGGTTCAGGATTCAGTATGTCTGTTGGATTGTCAGAAGTGCTGAGGATATACAGCTCCTCTTGCCATGAAGAGACTGTACTTATATTCACTATTTTTAACACGTGAAGAAAAAGCATTTCTATGATGGCATATTCCACTTTCTGCATTCCTATAAACATATTTACTTCCACCAATGTAGGTAATCAGCTTAGTGTTTGTGTTATTTATTACTTTGAATTCTGCTTTAAATGGCACCTATTGTTGCTTTCCTGTATTCCTCTTCTCCTCAAATTCTTCCTCATTCTCTCCTGCTGTTCTTACAGAAAAAAAAGCCAAACAACCCAATTTCTGCTGGGATTATTGACTCTGGATTCCTGCAAAACTCCTTTTTCAGTAGTGAGGCTGAGACCTGGGAGCCAGAGGATGGTTTCTTGACACGCTGTCGCTAAGGCACTGGGGGTTTTTCATGCAGAAGGGTTTTTAAAAATAAATGTATAAATCCTGTTAGTATTAAATTACTGCAGAAAGTGCTCTCTCAAGTTCATTTTAGGGCAGTCTCTGAAGATCTAAATCTCCTGGCAGGGATCTTTCACATCCACTTACCAGGGCAGTCTGCAATATTTTGGCACTGTAATGACTCTCCTCCACAACCTCAACACTGCATGCTGTCCACTTACTCTTCAGAAGATGCTTCTGAAGGAGAGTTGTGTGGTACTGACTTCCTCCAGCCTCTAAAGCCAGTCCCCAGAAATACCACTGACCTCAGCAGCGGTGCAGGCAGTGCTGAAACTGCCCTGGCAGTGCTCTCATCATGCAGAGAAGGAGGAGGAAGCTTAGGCACCCCATCACTGTCAGCCCAAACACGATTTTGCCTAATTCTGTGGGTGAAATGGATTGCAGGCCTGTTACTGAAGGGGTGTTTGATGTCCCTAAAATCTCAGTAAGAGGCAAAAAGTAACCTGATTATGTTAGGACACAATTTAATTACAAGAGGAATGCTGTCCAAAATCAAAGACTGGCAATTCTCAGTACATTTATTTAACATTAAGGTCTGTTTTAACTTTCACTGTGGAGTGAAGGATGGGTTTAATTAACTCCCTGATTTTTTTGTGTTAAAAGAAATTAGATTTTCTTAAACACTATGGGAAAAAAGCTATCATTTTATATATCTCTAGAGTAGTAAATTATTCATATGAATTTCATTTTGATCAAAACAGACTTTGCCAAAATTGGAGAACAGCTCTCATGTTATGCACTTGCCTGTGTTTGCTGGGATGAATCCGATGGCATTCCATGCCCAAACTGAGCATTACTTCTCCAGCCAGTTCCAGGTGTGGCAGCACCCACCTGACAGCCAGGGACAGGCAGGGACTGCACCCCCAGCCTGGCTGGGGAGGGCTTCCACACCCATGGCATCTGCGTGTGTGCAGCCCAAAAGCTCCTTCAGCGAGGGGGGATCTGGACTGCCCCTCTCAGTGACAGCCCCAGGAACATCCTTGGGTTTGATCTTTGGTGGCTTTGTGGGGCAACAGCATGATAAACACACCCCTCACCCCCACCCCCAGCCACGGCAAGTGAGCTCTCAAACATAAAGCTCCTTGATATTTCCTTGCAATGGTATGTTCAAAACCAAACATCAAAACTCAGTTTTCTATAATTACTCCCGTTTATAGAGCTGTCATCACCTCATCAAGAGAGCTAAGAAATTAGAGTTTGGCTTTTATTTCTTAAAAAATAAAAAAAATCCTTTAAGGAGTATGTTGCTTTTCAAATACTTAAAAAGAAACAGAACAATGCCAGGATAGAATGGGCTGCCAGTTGTTTCAATGACCTGATTTATATTTAATTAAATACTGATAAGAATGAATACACTCTGTCCAGATTTTGTATGAGTTAAATACATTTTTCTGCCTTAGTTGTACCTTTGCAGATATACAGCTGGAATATATTAATTATAGCCTTATGGCATTATAACTGGCAAAGCAGAAGTCTGTGCATTTTCAACATTGAAACATGACTGAAAAACCTTAACAACTGTTGTCCCATCATAAAACATGATCCCATTTCCTTTTATATATTATTATTTATTATAATGTTATAATTTTAATTTAGTTTGTTTTTATTATCTATATTTATATATTTATTATTCCATCTGTACTTGCACTTGGTGATGGCGCCAGTGGGAGTGTGAATGATAGAGATAATAAATAATTCTCCACAGAATTGCTAGTTTTATTTATTTTAAAAACTGGTTTTGCTACATCAATGAACACTTTGGTAAGGACCTTTTCCCTTAATTTTCTTATTTCTTTTTTGGTTTTGCTGAGAGGATTGTATTATTTAGAATACTTTGCTCTGTACTGAAAAGCTTTAACTTGTTGAATTACATCAAACAGAAGAACTCACCTGTCCAATGAAGTGAGGGTCATAATTCGAGTCTGACACACCCCCCCATCTCTATTATCTGTGCTCCTTGGCTGATGGTACCTCTTTTAGTAATTATGTTGCTGACTTTGCCCTCATTTTTCTTTTTAAAAGGCTAACACAGCAATATTTACAGAACAATAAGATGCTATGTTTGTGAAACATATTCCAGGAAGGACATCTTTGTGTAAAAATGCAGCAGCTGGAGTTCCTTAGCTGGGGGTAGTCTCCTGGTTGTACCAAGTGGTGGAATTTGTACCCACGAGAGTTAGAAAGACTCCAGATCCTTAATGCTAATGATGTGAGGACAAAGGAAAAAGAGAATCCAGAGAAAAAAAGAAAGGTATGCTTATACCAACAAGTTCCTTGATTAGACAAAAGCATTTGAGTGAGAAGGATTCGTGAGGTGGCAGCATGTGTGGAAAAGTGATGGGGTTCTTTTCTGTTCTCCTTTCTTGGCCCACTTCCACCCTGTTTCTTGCTGTTATGTGCCTACTCTGGGATGGAAGGCACAGTGCAAGACTGTTTTGGAGGTGCAGGTACTACTTCTCTCCATCACCCCTTACCCAAAGGCTGCAGGACCACAGCCTCAGCATAGGTCACCCACTGTCCTCTTGGGACCTCCAGAGCTATTGTCCTCCCTGCCCAGCAGCTGCTGGGAACAACACAGCTTGACAGGGCCAGGAGAGCAGAATGTCCCGAGTCTTCTCCTTCCCCACTGCCTCCACAAATGAGGGCAGGAAGGGAGGAGGTGCTGCAGACAGGCAGGCGTTGGGCTGCCCTCTCTCACACTGCAGGAGCAGTGGTAGATCACAGTTCTGTGCAGTTTGGTATCACATCTCCAGGGACTCTAAGTTTTTCCATGGCTCCTATCATAAGCTCTGTCATTAATTCCCACAACAAGGGATGTGGAGGAGGATGGGCAAAGGTTAGGTTGCACAACTGAGTTTTCAGAAATGTGAGTGCATAATACTACAGCAGAGAGTTCATGCTGATGCTAGCAGTGAATCACAGAATCATCAATGTTGGAAGAAACCTTTGGTATCATCCAGTCCAGCTGCCCACCCAGCACTACCACTGCAACCCCTAAACCACATCACCAGAGCCAGATCCAGATGCTCCTTGAACACCTCCAGGGGTGGTGACCACCTCCCTGGGCAACTGATTCCAATGCCTGACCACTCTAACAGTGAAAGATTTTTTTCTAATATCTAATCTGTCTCCCCTGTCTCATCTTAAGGCCATTTTCTCTCATCCTCTCACTGAAGGCACAGTAGAAGAGACTGACCCCCACCTCAATACATCCTCTGCTCAGGGAGTTGTGGATGGTGATGAAGTCCCCTTGAGCCTCCTCTTCTCAAGACTAAACAAACTCAGGTCCCACAGCTGTTCCTCATAATCTTTCTGGTTATTTATCTTGCTGCTTTTTCTCACTACATCTTACATCACACTGCATGGAGGTGCCTGACTTAAAGACAGACTTTAATATGCTACCAGAAATTATTTTCATGAAAAGGAGAGAGCTGTAGAGAGATGCTTTAGCAGGGGAGCAGCCAAGCAGTATAGCAATGAGGTGAAGGGTAGGGCAGAGGGGAACTGAACAGAACAGAGCAGCTGAGCTAATAAGGGCAGAAAAACACTTGTAGTTCTGCATGTCTGCTGCTGCAAACTGTAGTGGTGTTTCTTCAATGCCCAAAGAAAGTGTGGCTATGAACCACAGACATTGAGTTTGGTAATATTGTAGTCAAGGTCTCCAATATATTTCCTGCAAGCAAAGCTCCTTAAGACAAAGTTATTAAAGTGAGGAAATGAGGAGCTTAAAGTAACCTGTCAGTACAAGGAGATATTTTAAGAAAGTGCTTCATTAAGGGAGTACTCTTTATAATGTAAACAAGGCATTTTTCCAGCACAAATGCATGTTTGCAAATGTACCTAAAGCGGTCTGTTATAACCCCAGAGCATGCTCCCATTTCCTTGGCTCAGTCAGGAGGTTTAAAAAAGGCATCTGTGGGTAAGTGGAAGGATACACTGATATGGGAGACCCCAAGCAGTCTATTCCCAGCATGAGCTGGTGGGACCATTGTGTGTCTCCAGCCAAGGCCATGGGCAGTCTCCTGGGAGCAGTGCCTGCCACCCTGGGCCCCTGCAACCCTGTGTGAAATTTTTTGCAGCTTGACTAGGGTTGGCTTTTCAAAATTACCACAGAAATTTCTGCTGCTGGGTGCCAGACAACACGATCTAGTTTTTCAGAAATGCAGATCATCTGTGCCCTTGATTTGTAGTGTCAAGATTAGCCACTAAATCTGGAGTGTCCACGGAACTGAAATCCAGCTGAAGAGTTGATGGGTTTTCCAGCCTTGGAGGTTAATATCAGTCTTATAAGATTGATTTCTGGAATTGCAGCCATTAAATTAATTAAAAATACACTAAAAACCTCACATGAAAACCACAATGCTATCAGAAATAATTTTTCTGCACTTCAGCTGCCTCCTCAGTACCACAATCTGCCTTGGGTTTCTGTTGCAGCTTTATTTGTCAATGTTTGTTTGCTGCCTCCCAATAATAATGAGAAAAATATCTTGTTAACAATGAAAGCAGTAACAGTGGAGATATTTGCTTTTCAAATATCCCAAAACACTCTGCCAAACAATAAGTAGGAAATAATTTAATTACCAACTCAAACCAATTGCTCCAGCCTATAGGAAGATTATTTCTCTCTTGTTATGTAGGGTTTCTTTCTCATGGGGCATATTTAATACCATTAAACAGAAATTGGTTGTGAGATCCCAGTCTTTAACCGGGATGTTATATCCCAGGTATCCTACATTGCATTTGATCTCAGTAATTAGACACTGCTGGGCTAAACTTCCTGGTGCAGTTTCAGTGGAACACTGCTTTCCTTATGTCTAACCCTGATTTATCATAAAGTGTCAGGGATGATACTCATTGGCAGGATGAACATGGTGGGAGGAAGACAGATTTATCTAATAAGGCCTGATGTAGTATATGAATTTTATAAAGCTAGCAGATTACATCATGTTAATTTAGAAAAACACTTGTGATCCTTAGAGTGATCCTTCCATAAGTGGAGAGCAATAGGAAATGTGCTAAGATGACAGGTACTTCTTCAACAAGCAAATAAACTGATTGAAGTAGGTCACTTATGCAAGGAAGGAATTAGACTTTGTAAACACTTTTATTCTAATTGTGAGTTGTGTAATGATATGTAATGAGTGCATCTTTTTTAAAAATTGCATGGGGCTAATACTTGCGCCAATCTTATATATTTTTCTAATAGAAGACTCTCTGGTGATGTGATCTCTCCCCACATACAATTTTTTCCTGAAGAATGTTTGTTTCTACCACCTTCCCAGTTTCTGTGTTTTTTTTAATTTTGCTTATTATTAATATACCAGTGATTGTATTAAACAAACCTGAGGGAAACAAATTGCTGCTTCTAGATATAGCAGCATGGCTAGAGGTATCTCTAGTAATTGTTTTATATGCAGTTACCATAGAGACTTGTCTATGTGTTTTAATTTGGTGTTATTGCTGTATGAATTTTAAGATTTTATAGAGGTTTGTCTGGACACAGGTGAGGCCAAGGGCTTGGCTGGGCCCAAAGCAGATGGGATGCTGAGCCTATGGACCCAGGTCAGCGAGGGATCCAGGCAGGCAAGTGCCATGGCCCAGGCAGGGACCAGGGCTGAGTGCCTGTGCAGCTCCCAGGCAAGAGAGTGGAATTCCCAGGAGGGCCATTCAGCTCCTTGTCATGCAGCTCTTTCCCCAGAGCTGATCCCAGGTTACAGATGCACCACGTCACAGCTGTCCATGAGCACAGGCAGCCAAACCCCATCCTGGGCAGTGAACATGGCTGCAGAGCCCTGTCTCTGGTTCTGCTTATGCAAGAGCTGAAACCAGGATGTGGAGTCAGCAGACACTCCTGCACCCATAGGCTTTTCAAATCTCATGCTCTGCTTGAGTGAAAGCTGGCAATCCTGCCCTCTCCCCTGTGGGAAAAGAGATAGCTTTTGCCATATGCAAGCTGAAAAAACAAAACTAAAATAAAGTCTGAGATTTGGGGACAGTCATCTGGTGGGTACCCTGTTGGAAGGAAGGGACCAGGGATAGGTATGGAGGTAGCTGGATTTTGTGGGAGGGGAATATCTGGCTCAAGAGAGAGAAGAAAAGGAAGAAAAGCCATGGACAGGAAAGTGTAATTAAGCTGACTGCCAAGGAAGAAGGCAGTGAGTGCTTGGAGGAGTTAGCTGAAGCTCCTGGGCTGGTGAAGGATGGTGCTTCCAGGGCAGGTCCAGGTGGGTCTTGTCCATTCACACCTGTGTAGTCTTCAAACAGAAGCAGCGAGCAATTCACAGTCCAAGATCCATGTGACAATCTGATCCCACAGGCTTCTGGAGGAGATGAGCTGTCATAATTTAGAAGTAAAATTTTAGGTGAAAATTGCCATTTTGAATGAAATCAGGTCAACTTTATAATTAATAAAATGAGACATTACATCCTAGAAATGCTGAAATTAAATGTTCCGATGCTCAGTCTCTTGGGGTAGCTGATTCATGTTTTTTTTCTCTCTTATCCTTAATTTCCTTTGGACCTCTATTTATTGAATCTTTCTATGTACTCTAACTGTACTGTAACACATCAGTCTTTTGAGAGACCAAATAATGAGGTGTTACCCATATCATATGACAAAGGTGTCTTTGTTTCTCATTTTTTACTCATCACAGAGGACAAAACAACTAGAATTCCTAAAATTGGGCAATTTTTGTTCTTGCTTAGGACCAGCTGTGTAGTTACATTGTATTTACATTTCTTAAATTTTTACTAGAATCTGGGTTTTTAAAATTCTGCTTTAGTGTCCATCTTTAACAGATTAAGTAAGAAGAAAAATCAGGTGAAGGATTAATGTGAAAGTTCATCAAACAGAAGTGGAGAACAATAACAATTATTTTCCAAGTAAAATTAGAGAAAATTTTGCATTATACTTTGGTACTATATAAAAATACAGAATAAATAAATAAAATTCCCCAAACAAGAAGAGAGATGATCAAAGATTGTGTGACTTACTAGGAGATATTTTTCATTAACCGAATCAGTAGTCCATCCACATTAGACATAGTCATTTATTAACAGGAAAGAATGGGTTTCTAGTTGAGTCCTGGTGGGTTTCATGATATGAGGTTAATCACTTGATCTTTCTGTGCCCCATATATTCACTTGGTGCTCAAGAGAGATTTCATAAAAAAAATTATAATGTCTATGATAGTGATAATATTTACCTGCTTTGAAGAAATGCTTTAGAACTGGATTAACCATTTTGTAAATAGATTTGAAACTGTTCAGGAAGATGGGTTATGATCAGTTCTGACAATCTTACTATTGACTTAAAGAGATCTTAGGGCTTCATTTTTGAGAAGCTTTTTTCTAGGGAACATTGAGCTGGGTTTTTAATCCTTAGTCTTAATTTGTGAGTGTCTCCTAAACATTGTTACAACTCTATGAAATTGTTATCCCACCTTTAAATTCACTTCAGAAAATGCCTCAAGACAAAAGCTAGGATAATGGTGAAGAGAAATGATGTGAATTCATCATAGTAAATTTATCACAGCTACAAAAAGCAAACTTGAATTTAATACAAGATACTAGTAAATATGCAGCAAAGGGAAAAGCAGATGTGCCAGAGGTAGAGGAACCTTTAGATACCTTCCAGATGAAAATCACCATGCTACTGAGACCTTCCCAAACATGTTCAGATAAAGGTCAGCCAAAAATGGTGAGGAAGAAGGATGAGAGAGATCCAGAGAAGGCAAGCAATATTTAAAGACTTTTGGAAAGAAGATTGCAGCATAAGGACCCCAGGAAAAAAGGAATAGCACCAACATCAAGAAGCTGGATATCCTGCTTGAGGTCTGCTCCAGAGCAGGCAGGGAGGTACTGATCCAGTTGACCTCTTCATGAGCAGGTATGTAAATGTGGGCTTGAAGATGGTGGGTGCCTTTTTTGGAGGAGGAGGGAGACTGCAGCAGAGCAAAGACTCTGTAAAATTAGCCCAAACTCCCTCAAAACCAGCCCTGGTAAAGGAAGCCCTGAAAATGTGTCTGGCAGCCTCCACCCCATGGAAACAACAATGCTATAAATACAGCCTCACGAGCGATGTTGGATCTCCCATGCTTTCATGGAACTTCATTTTCCAAGATGTAAAAGAATTATTGTGAAAAGTTATCATAATATGGTAGCCCTGCTTTACATTGCAAGCCAAATATTGGGAGAGGCAATGGGGAGAGTATGGAGAAATACTGTGAGCAGCAACAGAGTACAGAGTAGAATTGTCAGAGCAGGTTCTACCGCAGGCAAGCCCCATGGTTATGGGGCTGACTTCTTTTGGCAGAGAGAGGACGACAACCAGCCCTCTGGGCATGCTAGGAAGCAGGGGTGGCCCTTCTCTCCCACACCAACAGCAGCACAACCATCCAGGCTCTGCCAAGGTGTGGGGCAGCAGCGCCAGCAGTGCCCGGGGCAGCTGCCCCATCAGAGGGGGAGTGACCGAAAGGAGATAAGGTGTCACTTTTGTCCCAGCCAGCCGTGGCTGCAGCCCCGTTAGTGAGCACAGACAGCACAGGCAGCTGCCCGCACGTGTGTTCGTGCTGCCAAGGCTTGGCAGCCCATCCCGCACCCACTGATGCCAGATTGTGGGATTTGTCAGAGCCTCTGGAATTTGATTCACTTGTTTAAATTCATCCTTAGGATAAATCCACCAGTCTCAGCTGGGTTATATAAGAGCTGAGCTTGGCTGGGCATCTGAGGAAATCTCACTTGCAAAAGTAATTCAGACTGGCTTTTATGTGAGCAGTTTGCAGTTTCTTGTTGATTGAAAATTGGCTGAGAAATTGTAAACAATGTGTAGTGATTAACAGCCGTGAATAAGCCACAAGGAGTGGCCAAAGGGACTGGAGTTCTGTCTTCCTCTGCATCTGCAATTGTAATAAAAACCAAACATTTAAAGGACTGTAAAGTCAAATTTCCACACAGTAACCAGTAGCTATTGCATTACTCTACTAAAAGAATACTAAAAATTTGAAAAGATGTGTCAAAATTAAACAGGATTCATGTCTGAAAGCACATAACTGGCTCCTGGGGAAAGCAGTTTGAAATGTTTATTCAGGGAGAAGTAAAAATCTTGGGAATGAGTCACTCACCAAACACCTCCTTGCAGGGCAACAGGAGTCTGCAAACTGATGCTGACAGAAATCCAACATGATTTTGGACCTATACATGTATATATATATACACATAGACACACATACACAGAACTCAATGGAAACTTTCTCTGCAGGACTGTGACAGGCCTTTTGTGTGAGCACAGGCCGCTGACTTCACCTCAGGTATCAGACCTTCCTTGGAAACTGCAGTATCTAAATGTTCCTCTACGTCTGCCACATAGCATATTCCCTTTGCAGCATATTTACTAGCATTTTGTATTAATTTCAAATTAGCTCGCTCACAGTACCTTCGGTTTGAGAAACACTAAATAAAATTAAGACAAGTTCTGCGAGAGCTTTGCCTGAATTAAGATAAGTAATTTGATAAGACAGCACATCTTTACTGATCTACTTTCCTGGCAGTCAGCTGTGTTTCCAGGCTCCATGCCTTGGGACCAGAACAATGCACATGCACTTACCATATAAACATGCCTCCCATGTTCCCTGCAATGAGGTTTGATAGTCTTCAAGCAGGTTTCTAAGGAACTAGGGCATGCAGCCTGCCCTGAGGCAAGAAACCTCACTGTGGTCTGCAGCTGCAGGGGAGGAAGTCTGGAGTCCTGCCTCTAGGTCAGCATGGCCTCTGCCTCTTCAGATCACAGAATCATAGAATGATTTTGGGTTGGAAGAGATGTCTAAACATCATTTAGTTCAACCCTGTTGCCATGGGCAGGGACATTTTCAACTAGTTCAGGTTGCTAAGAGCCTGGTCCAACCTGCCCTTGAATGTTTCCTGGGATGAAGCCTCTACCACCTCCCTGAGTAACCTGTTCCAGTGCCTCACCACCCTGATCATAAAATTTTCTTCTTTATATATAGTCTGAATCTATTACTTTTTGTTGCAAAACCAATAGCCCTTGTCCTATCACAAGAGGCTCTGCTAAATGTTTGTTCCTATCTTTCTTCTAAGCCCCTTTTAGACACTGGAAAGTGCTCTGAGGTCTCCTTGGAGCCTTCTCTTCTCCTGGTTGAACAGGAGTGTGCCAGCCTATCTTCATAGGAGCTGAGGGGTGGAGTTGAGGCTTCCAGCAGTGGTGCCCACCAGCACTAGTGATTCTAGGAGACAGGAGCAGCTGCAAAAAGGCTCGTTTCTGTAGAGAGACTAAAAGCTTCTCTTGAATCAGTGGTTTTACCTACATGTTCAGGGTTGCAAGTTTGTCCCAGAGAGGAAGAGGGTGCTTGGTGCATGTTTTCTTTCCTGCCACCAGCAAAAGAAGCAAACTCTGTGACACATCACTTGCTGCACTGGGCTGTAATTCCCTGCCTTTTTGGCACTACAGCATAGATGGTGGCGATGGGCCAGGCCTAAGCGTGGGCTCTGCACAAACTCATTGCACAATGTGGGCAGCACAAGGCACAACTATAGAAGACTGGGTGTTGAATTAGAAACTGTATCTGTGTGCAAGTCCATGTACATTTGATTTTAAAGCCCCACATGGTCACAGTGTATCACTGCTTTTCCTAATTTTCTGGTATGTCCAGAGCATTGTGAAAGGTGCAATAAGTGACAATGCAGTGCTGCTTGGCATTTGCCAGGTGTGTTGTATGAAAGCTGCAGACAGTGCTACTGAATGTCCTTAAGCTGGTTGACATTGCCCAGTCGAGGAGAAGGCAGCTTGGACTGGAGCAGGAGAACCTGTGTGCTGCACAAATGAGGGCTGCAGCAGAGTTGTGCTGCTCAGTGGGTGAGCTGAGGTTTCCTGGCTTGTTTTCTGCCATCCCAACTGTGTGTCCTCAGCCACAGGTAAACCATTGCATAATCCTCAATGAGCTTATTTGAAGAACAACTTCTGAAAGGTGAAAATTAAAATGGAAAGTAAAGGGTAAAGGTGGCAGAAAGCCAAACACTCATTCCTAATGCTGGCTGGGCGTGGGTGGAAGCTTGTCCTCTGAGCCACGCTGCTTCGTGATTTCAGTGCTTGCATTTTCTCTAGACATCTGATACTGGGCTTCTGACTTGATACAGCACTGTAGCACAAGCTTCATGAACTTACTATCTGCCTCTTTTTCTTCTCCCTCCCTAGTGTGAAATCCTTCTCTAGCTTGTCATTGCAACGGATGGAATTCCACAGCCATGTGTAGATGCTGCCCATGCAGCAGTGTAAGGCATGATGTGAATGTTGGTACTTTCCCGGCCCCTGTGATGAGGTTTCAGTTGCTGACTGCTGTTGGCAAAGGAGGGGAAATCACAGAATCACAGAAAGGTTTGGGTTGGAAGGGATCTTAAAGATCATCCAGTTTCAACCCTCCTACCATAGGCAGGGACATCTTCCACTAGAGCAGGTTGTTCAGGGCCCCATCCAACTTGATCTTGACAGACA
The DNA here is from genome assembly GCA_013400515.1 of Erpornis zantholeuca. Lineage (NCBI taxonomy): Eukaryota > Metazoa > Chordata > Aves > Passeriformes > Timaliidae > Erpornis > Erpornis zantholeuca. The sequence continues at coordinate 203 of VZTN01004307.1, read as the reverse complement.
TCACAGGGATGCGCAGAAGGCTGAAGAATTATACTGTCAACAGAGATGAGGAGCTTGGAGGGGGTTGTGGAGGTAAAGAAGGGGAGGATGGGGAGCAGGAGAGATGGAGGGAGGGATGGGTGCAACTAAGTCAGAGAGCCAGCAAGGATAGGAGAGCTGGTGCAACCTTTGGCTGCTGATGAGGCATAACTGGGGGATGGGAT
>VZTN01004305.1:18079-35930 GCA_013400515.1 Erpornis zantholeuca | reverse complement strand
TATACAGTTACAGCCAACTTGGGTTCAAGTCCAAATGCTAAAATGTTCTTTATCCAACAAAAAAGGGGACTTTTAACAAATTCTGGAACATTTTCCTGCAATAATCTCCACATGTACTTTTTATAAATGTAAACACTAGCTGTTGCTATGCCCTGATTTTATTTTAACCTGAACTGTATTTACTATACCTAAGGATAATTCACATGTAGCAAAGAACCCTAATATTTGTATTTCAGAATAAATATTATGAATATCTCTCTCAGGGGAAGAAAATGTTTAGATAACCTGCCTTTCACACCAAAAAGCTGGCTGCTGAACCTTCAAGCCAGCCGTTCTTCCCTGTCTTTCTAACTGAGAGACAGTACTACATATGAAAATTCAGTGCCTCCTGGCCATACTTAAGAAACCCTATTTCTTTGTGAAAGAGGAAGAACGTATGGGAGCTGTAAATAAATAATGATTGCCAAAGATCAGAGGAATTTTTACTCAAGACCAAAGCAATTTAAGCTCATTCTTTGATACAAACCATTAATAATTCAACACAGTGGTGATCTTGGTATTGCTAGAATTCCTAACAATTGAACTGATCTCCAGGTTGTTAGCAGATCAGTAAGAATTATGTTATTAGTAGCTGACTTCTGCTGAAGTCATATGATTCAATGTTTAATTTAAGCATTAGGTATGACTTTCTAAGAGGTCCTGGAAATCTCTGTGAAAACAGCACAACACTCATTTGACAACAACACACAGTTCTTTAATGAGTATTTCATGTCCACTTGTCAAAAGCAATCACTGAACTACTATTCTTCAAGTAATTCAGGAGTTTGATTTAAAAGATGATACCCTAATGAAATAGCATCAGAGGGAAAAATCAGCAAATGTTCTGCCTCTTATCTCTTCCAATAGGAATATCTAGAATACTTATATACTCACTGTGGAAGGCTTAACCTTATTATAAACATATAAAATTCAGTCTTGTGTTAGAGGGGACTCACACTTAGAATCCTACTGCAAACAAATGGTGTGAAACATGGACACTGACTTCTTCTTTACAGGAAGTTTATTTTACTTGTATGTCCTGACATAATGATCTGGACCTCTAAGAGAATCCCTCTGCTGCTGCCGTTCCTACACCTCACACAATTGCAGGGCAGTGTCCCAGGCCCCAGGCCCTAGTTGTGCCCATACAAGCAGAGAGAGTTGAGTTGAGCCCTTGCCCATCACGTTGAAGGGAGCACATGGAGTTTTACAAAAACAGGAGTGCTTCCTAATGAAGTGCAGAGACCGGGGAACATCCTTCATCTTACCCTCTCTCTGCCTCTTGAAGTGCTTGAGATCCTTTCCTCTGTGATGGGGCTTGCCTTACCCATCAGATAAAGTAAATCTCAACACCCTTCTTAGGCAGACATCTTGCCACAGGCCAGAGAAGGGGTGCCTCACACATCATAAGACAGGAACACTCGACAGGACTCGATATGGATAAAAAAATGTGAAGTGACCAAGCTTTCACATGGGAACAAAAAAGCAATACTCTGTTCAGAGTGTTATTAGGTAAAATAGTAATCCAGGAATCTTTTCTAATCTATAATCAGTTCCTGTCAGCAATCCAGTCTTGTTTATTGTAGATAGTGTTCTTTTCTGGGCTTTTTTCCTCAGCTGATGTAAAAAATAAAACTCCACTGAAGCCAGTGGAGTATTTGATTTATCTTAACTGAATACCTGTCCCCACAGAAGACAGCATTTCCCTGCCAAAATACTTTCCTTTTTTTTTCCTTTTTTTAACTTACTGCTAATAGTAGTCTGCAATTTTAAAATAACTAGTGTGTAAGAAAATGCACTTTTAAGAAAGGAAAGGAAAGGAAAGGAAAGGAAAGGAAAGGAAAGGAAAGGAAAGGAAAGGAAAGGAAAGGCGTCAAAGGAAAAGAGAAGAAAAAGAAAAAAAAATAGAGAAGAAAAGAAAAAAGAATAAAGAAAGAGGGAAACCCAACATAAAGTGAGCTGGCAAAACAGTGAACTTCCAGATGTGCATTAGTTTATCTTCAGACAGGGTCAGTTAACATATTTCTGTTCTGGCATGTGCATTCATCTTCTGAACAGGATGGAAATTCAACATAATGAGCACCTGATCATCCATTACTAATAAGGCAGATATGCCCTGTTATTTAATTTGCTTTTTCATAAATTCATACAGTACATATTGCTTAACACTATACCAGTCAATGTAACGGAGAAAGCTCATCTTCATCCTTTTCACTTTCCTTACTAGTAAATGGATTTAGAAAAAGGAATGTAGTCTATTATTCAGAGATGGTTTTTAAGATGGTTCACAACAGGTTAATGAATGATGTCTAATACCCATATTAGACCAATCATATTAATAACAGAGAAGAGCACATGAGGGTCATAGTGCTAATTGCATAGGAGGTCCAGCCAGAAGGCATTTTTATCTTAGAATTCAAGACGCACCAAGTTTGACTAATCACCCACAGTGTGTTTGCAATTAAAATAACACTGTATTAACCCTGCCAATGTGAGGTATCAATATTTTATGTGTGGCTTGACAGTTCTAAGCTGAACATTTGTAGTGCTCGGTATTGCACTCACACAGAAAGCACAAAGCTCTTGGTCTGCTCTAGAGAGCAGCCAAGGATGCTACACAGGGGAAAATTCAGGTTTTCTTCTCCTGAGATCCAATTTTCTTCTGTTATTTTTAAGAATTATTCTAGTACCATGGAAAAGGGATATTTTTACCTTAAATTGCTTTATACACCACAACAAAAAAAAATCTGGGGTGTTTTAGAAGATGTTATACACAATCCTACAGAAATCAATGGAAAAACTCCTCTGATTCATTTAGCTCTACTCTGAATTGAAAGAAATGAAGAAGAATGTTTCTTTTCAGTAGGCCCCCAGCTGGTTGTTGCACAAAGTTCAAAGTAGTCACAAGGCATGCAGCTAACAATAGGTCCATGTATGAGGCAGATCACCTGGTTTGTTTTGGCATGAGGATCAGAGCATCTGCTTTCTGATAATGATGTGAGCTCCTGGTTTACACATGTTAAACCAATCAATCAACTTCACTTGGAGGTTGAACTCCATTTTCCAAAACTAATTGTCAAAGAAGAAAACATGGTTCTTCCTCCTTAGCTCACATCTCCAAGACCTCCTTGACACTCTGTCCAATTTTCCTGTGGATTTGGTTTTCACCTGGCACTGTTGTCTGAAACCTACTCAAGCTGAATAACTTAAAATTTAAAAAGAATAAAGAAATCTTGTTCCTCTGCCCCAAATATTGATGAGTGCTGTGGTTACTCCAAGTTCCCAGATCACATGCCCAGAATCATTGCGTAACTTTTTAGATTTTCTTTAAAATAAGCATTTTTCTGAAAACCGGGTGTTTTTTGAGTTTTTTTTAAACTCCACTAATCTTGTTACAAACAAAGTAAAAACTGTAAAACACTTGAAAATGTCTGTTCACAATGAACAAGCACTAGTTTCTTTGTTGTATCTCAGGTGTTTTATGATATCTTCTTTTGCCAATGGATTTTTTTTTATATTATTCTTGTTGGTGCTCTGAACACTTTCAAATGTTTGTCAATTGATGGTCTCTACATAATAGGTACAATCCATATCTGGGTCAGACCTTCCAGTTCAGATACAATAGCTTGGATCCCTGGAGCTAAGATTTTTTTCATGTAATAGATTTGTAAAGAGCTAAAATGATGCCAAGAAGACTTAAATGCTTTTCCTTGACTTTTGCAAACTGTTGTGCTTCTGCTTGGATCTTCTGCAGACAAATTAATATAAAGCTACTTCAGGTTTTAAAGACCTTATTTAGAGAGGCCTATCAGACACAAATCTAGTAAAATATTTTCTTTTTAGGCCCTTATATTCTTGTATTTCTTCAGAAATACCTTCCTGAAGATTCCTGTATTTATAATTATGATCAAGATATTTAAACTACAGACGACACAGCATAATGTAAACTTTGCAGTGAAACAAACAAAGATAATAAACAAAATTATTATAGATCAGTGGTTACTAGAACATTAAAGAAAGGTTAAAATTAAATTCTGTCATAAATCAGTTATTTAATTTTGCACAGATAGTGGTTTGAAAACCACTTGGGGTTTTTAGTGCTCTAAATCCAAACCCTTTCAAAATGAAAATGGACTATGAATGTTCAGTTTTTTAAGGACTATAAGTATGTGTTTTTGTTTTTTACTTCAGACATCTAAAGCTAATCAGAAGGTCTCACTCCTTTGAGTTCAGGGAAAGTTTCTGCAAAGCTATCAATCAAATATTTCATGCCTCCCCAGCAGATTTCAGCCACAGTGCTGCTCAGGTCAGGCACTGCTCAATAAGTGGAAAAAATAGGCTGGTCAGGTTGGATGCCAAGACCTCAAAATAGCCTGAGTGAAGTTTTGTAAGGGCAGTGAAGACCCCTGATCATGTCATTCATTTTTAGAAACCCAAGTCGGATCATGGCTCAGCAGTGGGATCTGATTGTCAGGTTGGTCTTTGGGTGCCTTAGCAAACTGAAAACTGCCAGAAAGGTGTTAAAATATTTTCACATAGGAAGTCATAGATGACATGTATATGTACACGTTTATGTGTAACTACCTTATATATCCAAGAAGGACTGGCAGGTTCAAAAACTCCTGTCCATCTGAGGATAAGCACTTTACAAATCCATTTTCCTACTGAGGAAGTAGGAGTAGTTTTGACCTCGAACCTTCCCTTGTGCAGCAGTGCTAAACAGCTAAAGTATGAACATCAGATGCTGCTCTGCCCCCTGACACAAGTGTGCATCCTTAAGTTTCTCCTCAGAATAGCTGTGGCCATACTGTGCTAGAAAACCACAACAGCAGCAAAGGATAAATTAATCTACTAAGGAACATGAGTATTTCAAGAAAAAGTTAAGAATCAAAGACCTAATGCAATTCATATAAATAAAGTTGGTGCTGCATTGTAAGAGCTGGGGATGGTTCTTTCCTTTTTTTGCAGGACAGGGATATTATTTTTATTAGATTTGGCCTGGTTTTCACTTTTTTTTTTTTTTTAATAAGTCTTTTGTTGAACTGCAGGAGCCAAATGTAAATCCAAAGTTTCCTACTGCAGTACAAAGAGTCATTGGAGAATCTTCAGGACAAACAACTGGTATCATTTTTATTTCTGTTTCTAGGCAGAGATCGTTTTCACTCCCTATCAGTTTCCTAATATAGATTTACAATAGCGATTGTCCATTTTTCGCTTTAATGTCTTCTTTTTTTTTTCTAATGAACACTTACTAAAGTTTTCTATTACTGACATAAAAGAGACTTCATCACTAAATGAAGAGTTTAAACCTCCAAAATTCAATGCGAAGATTCAAGGGCTACTATACTGCAGCACTCTGCAAGGCCTAGAGAGAGTAAGTGAAGGGAGGGAAACTTTGATCTGTTTCTGTGTTCATGTGCAGGTGTGTACCTGCATTTGGCAGCACCCTCAGCCTGTGGCTGGTGGTGAGAGTTTCTTTACAAAGAAACCCAGAGAAAGGCATAGCAGACAACAAACTGACAGATACTGGGTAGAAAGAAGAATAGGATAGGCAGGAGGCATTGGATGTCTGCATATGCAATCACAAGAGTAGTGTACTCAAACCCTTTCAGAAAAGTAAGAAGGACTTCAGGTTATCTCTCATTGTCTTAAATGCATTAAATATATACATATATATATATATATGTATGTAAAGAGATAATATTTTTTCTAAAATATTCTACTCAAGACAGGGAATTATTTCAAATCTCCTCTTTGCTGTTTTTGTTTGATTTTTTATTTTTTCACTTTGTTTTCCTTTGATTTTGTTAATATTGGAAAAAGAGTCTGGTTGGCAGTGTGTAAATAAGGAAAGGTGTTGGTAACATTTTATCTATCACCATACACATATCTACTCAGTCTCTTTGACCACAGTGGTGCACCCAAAAAGAGCATACAGCAGCCTTGAGCTAAAGCACTCTCCGTGTGGCTGTCGATGAGTTGATGGCTCTGCAAAGTGCCTGATGTATTAGGTGTAAGAGCCACATGATAAGGAGAGTTAATTAGCATGAGCTTGCTCTCTAACCACCCAGACCATGCATCCCTAGGCTGCAGGATGACTAAGGGCAGAGGGAGGGAGGCCAGCCAACACCTTGCCAAGTGGAGGCACAGAGCAGAGCTGGGCTCCCAGTGTGACCTTTGCAGGGTGGTAGACCACGGAACACTGCAGACTCTTCAAGCCCTTTGTAGTTAGCTCTGCATGGAACTGAGCAGTATAGATATAGAGAGTCACACAGAAGTTGTTTATCATTAAAAGTTTGCTTGTTTTCCTTCAAAGTATTTTTTAAATGCTATTTAAAGTTCTGTGGTCTGGAAACAAATCCATATGTGAGTGTGGGTATTTTGTGGTTTCTTCTGGCCAAGAGATACCACAGTACAAGAGCAGGCTCTGGGCTTGATTCCCCCACTGCAAATATTGGTGTATGCACAGCGGAGGTTGCTGAACCTCAGCTTGTGTAATCTCCAGCAGTGTCCCTTCTGGAAAGGAATCTGCATTCCCAGAGATCCTTATTGTATTCTTTTTTCAAGAAGAATCGGACTGAGTTGCTACTGCTCTGTTGCTGTAATCCAGTGTCTGCCTTCCTGGAAAGAAAACAGATATCACTGGGGATCTTGTACTCTATGATAAACCAGAAGCAAGCCTGTTTTTGCTTTCTTCACACTTCTTTCTGAAAATATAAGTTGCTTATAAGAGCTACTTTGTAATTTTGTTAGCAGTGAATACACTCTGTTTATACACTGTAATGGTTTTTACATTAAAATTTAATTCCTAGTCATTACTAATCAAAATTTCCCAGGCTGTCTAGTAAGTTATAAGAAAGTAATCTGTATCTGAGCTTCATCTAGGGTATATGAAATGGAGTTTTAGATTTAAAACTAGGCAGGATGGAGGCACTTTAAATACCAGTCACTCCAAACATACATCTTTTCTTCCGGGAAGGAAGAGTTGTGGCCATTTATTTTATTAAGAAAACTTCATAAAATTTGGTTGCCTTTTTAGAATCGTAGAATTATAGATTCATAGAATGTTAAGGCACCTTAAAGATCATCTCTTCCCAATGCCATGGGCAGGGACACCTTCCACTAAGTCAGGTTGCTCAAGGCCTTATCCAGCCTGGCTTTGAATGCTGCCACAGCTGGAGCATCCACAACCTCTCTGGGCAACCTTTTCCAGTGCCTCAGGACCCTCACCATAAAGAATGTCTTCCTAATATCTAAATTATTCCTATAAATTCCAATGAAATATTCTTAAATACCGAAATGTTCACTCTTTCCATTTGTACCCATTACTCCTTGTCGTCTCACTACAGTTCCTGGCAAAGAGTCCTTTTCTTGCTCTGGTGAGCTTACAGTTCTGAGTGAGACGTGCAGGGGAACAAAAATGTTGTTTGGAGTTAGATAAAATATATTTTTTTACATATTCCTTTGGGGGTTTTTTTGTTTGTTTGGTTTTGGTTTTTTTGTTTTTTTGTTTTTTGTTTTTTTTTTGTTTTTTGTTTTGTTTTTTTTTTGTTTTTTGTTTTGTTTTGTTTTTGTTTTTTTTTTCCTTTGAAATACACCTTTAAAGTTATTATGAAAAGAAACTGAAATTTAGGATAGTTTGAACTGAAAACTAATATGCTCATTTTGAAACTAATGAGGAGATACTTTTCAATTTAATTTGCATTATTAAGAGAGAGATGTCTTGTAAAATGATAATCTGAGTATTGTCATTCCTTGCAGAATAAGGTTGAAATTGAAAGGAAAATTTTTAACAATTGTGGGATGGTTTTTTTGTTTTTCTCCATTGTTTTGGGTTTCATCCCCAAAATGATAAAGTTTCAAAACTATGACATACAAAAATATAAGTAGGCACTTTGGAGAAATTATCAGTTTACCTGAAAATTGAGGCTAAACACAGAAGCAGCATGGAATTTCTCAGTAGGCATCAGTGAGTGCTTTAGATCATTCTGTCTGCTCTCTTCTTTTTCTAAGTGATTTGGAAAACACATTTGCTTTGAATTTTAGCAAATGCCATATGTCTGGGTTGAGAACATCAATTTTTAAGGATTGAATTCAAGTAGTTATATGGCTGCATCTGCATTGTCTTTAAATAGCTAGCATTTAGAAAGCTTTAAGTATATCTAACAGATACTATATTTGCTTAGTATCTCACTAGTATACCTAACATATACTTAATAGCACCTCTGAAGAGTTAACTAGGCTGAAGATGCATAGGAATTTTGATCCCCCAGTGTAAGCTGTCAATACAGATTGCACCTTCTGCTTTGCTCTCTTCAATTTTATAAGTAATTTAATGTTACAATACTCCCACCTTCCTCCACATACTCCCTCTTTTCTTTACCTCAGACAAAGTGAAAAATAATCCCACAAACAAAAGTGAAAACGTCGTGCTTTTCCTCATTTCAGTTCAAGAAAGATACAGTAAAATATATGGCCATGAGGTCGTGGGAAGTCAGGAATAGCCTTTTTGGCAGAACAACCACCTTGAATTGTCTTACATAGGTTACAAAACTGCAATTAGCTATCAGTGGTTGAATTCTGCCTATCTCTTTTTAGGGGCTTTGGAAATTTTCCCAAGATTTTAGTATAATTTACTGTCTCAGGTGTTGACTTTGCCTGGAATTAGACATCTAACTGTCTGTTGTGCCCTTGAAAATAGTTCCTTTTTATTTTAGCATAAACTTAAAACAAACTCAGTAGAAAACTCTGGGATCCAGGGGTGCTTTTTGTCAAGCTGACACAGTTTATATGTACTTTATGAGACTCATGTTTCCAAGAGCAATTAGGATGTTCTGAGTTATATCAACGTGTGTTTGCATTTGGATATTTTCATTCACAGGTTTATTTTATGCCAGTACACTGCACTGCAAAACATAATTGGCCTTATTCCACCTAATTAGAATTCATTTGATGAACATACAAACTTAGCAACCAATGTTTTTTAAAGTTGTCTTTTAGATTTTGACCCCACAGGAAATATTCAGGTAATCTAATGTAGTCATTCTGAATAACATCCTTGTTAGAAACCTAAGGTAGGCTAAAGTTAGGTATTTACACTAAACAGAGTGACAGAGGCATTTCCAGAGCCTTATTCACAGAAGTTAGATTAATGAATACACTTTACATAAGGACTTCCTCAGCATTTAACATAACTATTCACTTTGAATGCTCACATTTCTAGGGAAATTTGAAAGAAAACATAGCAAAAACCTTGTCTTATTATGTTCAGAGGGGTAGCAGTGTAAGCCTTATGTTTCCCTGCCTGTGCTCTTATCTTGTGAAGAGACTGTATTTAGCAGGTTTTCACACATACATTGCTGTGCCTCTGGAAGTCAGTCCCCTGGGTAAAATTATGATGGAGCTGAAATGCCTTGCTCATGTAGTGCTCTGGCACTGCCTATAGCTAAATGCAGGAGTAGTTTTAGGATTAAAATGCTGGCTAAACCACTACTCAGGAACATCATGTGACTGTTGGTAACAGTGGAACTGAAAGAACCCTCCTTCCCAGAAGATTTTATTTTTTCTCCGGTCCTTGGGCTGTAACAGAGGATTTTATGAACACATGGGAGAGTTGTGTGAGTTGTAAATTATATCCTGGTCCAAAGTATGGGAGCTCTGTGAAAGGAGCAGGATGGACTCTATATTGAATTCTGAAGGCAAAGCAGCACTATTTTTCAGATCCCTTTTACTTCAAAGATTCTGTAAGTCATTGTGCCAACCTGTGATTTTTATAAAAGTTTAAGGTACTTTCCTTCCAAGAAAGGATGTTAGGAGCTACTTGAATGATTTTCAATGATAAATGCTAAAATCATGTAAATCTGTTTTCATAATTTTACTGATAAAATGAATAGTGATTTAATTGCCCAGATAAGATTTTTGCACTCTTCTCCAACAGACATAGTTGTAGCATGGTAAAGGTGATATGGCAGAACACCTTAAGCTCACTTTTAAGAAAAAAAATATTATATTATTCTTAGTAAGCGGAAGTATATGTATTTTTTTAATGGTAAAATGTTTTAGGGTCCAATAGTCCAAATATTTTTCATAGAGCTGAGATAAAGGAAGAGGATTTCTTCCTTCTCTTTATTTGCACAGAGATAGGACTGTGAACCAAATATTTGGGAGAGTATATTTTTAGATAGTTCTCTCTTAATCTCTTCTGTTGGAATAGTCCTACAAAGTATTTAAATATTCCTGGATTCAGGGCCTTTAATTCAGGCTTACATTTCCAGAGGACTTCTCAGACTGCCAACATAGAGTTACTCTATGTTTTCTTTCTTTGATCCCCCATAGAGTTACTCTATGTTTTCTTTCTTTATTTGAGCAAATTACCTAGTTAAAAATGATACTGTTTTTAGGTCCAGTCATCAAAATGCAAGTTCAGCTATTCATGTAGTCCCAATCATCCTGGAAAAGGTTCAGTCACACCATAATGAAATTAAAGCAATAGAATTCATATGCTGTCTCATTATAAGTATATAAAATATAGGATTCCTAAACTCTTCCAGAAATAAGTAGAAGTGTCACCACAAATTCTTTTTTATGTATGAAGATTTTACATTAGTCTGTAGCTAAAAACTCAGGAAGAGAATAGGAAACTGTGATCACAGAAGAGAACTCAAATAGCATATTAAATCTTGGAAAGAATGTTTCTTTTTTATTGTGTCTAATACTAGTCTGAGAGAAAGTGTGGGATACCTTTATTAAACTAAAATAAAGCAGCATTCATCCATAATTCAGAGCTTAATGCCATGATTTCAAAGTGCCACAAAGACTATCTTGAGTATTATTTTAAGCTGTCTTCTAAAGCATGGTGTTAGTAGAAATGTTTCTAACTCTGTAGTTCTAACAAGAGAATGTCAGAATATTGTGCTGCCTGCTACAATATCTGATATCTACCTCAGTCAAAACGCCCTCAGCAGGCACTTCTTCCCAACACAACTCACAATGCACTCTTACACGGCATTTTTTCCTAGTGTTTTGGTTTTCTGCCCTTATTAAAACATGAAGCGGGGTAGTGTTCTACTTCAGTTGTTCATCACAAAACCCCTTCTGTGTCTCTCACTGCCATGGTGATACAGTAGCCTTGTGAAGGGCTGTTGTTGAAGAGATACAGTTGGGAATTTTCATAAGAATTTTTTTTCTCAGAATACACTTGTTCCTTGAAATGGAAACTTTTTTTTTTTTCCCCAAGATGGTATGTACCTGTTTCAATAAGGCAAGGATTTCTGATCAGCGAGAAATAGATGCACTGACCCACTATTCCTCTGGCCCATTTAGGGTATTTAAATCCATGAGCTGAGCCTGGGGACAGATCAAGATTTCATGTGCCTTTATTTCATGAAATACTAGAACCATTTCAACTTGTTTTTATAACTCAGAGTTTAATGGATGACTCAGGGAGGTCTTCTGCATATCTGCATGCAGAATGGACAGAGCACTGCCAGCCTAGAAGGCAGCATGGGCTAAGCAGAATCTGAAAGCAGCATGGCTGTGTCAGCCTGCTGCTGGACCAGCATGGTTTATCCATGCCGAGGGCTGCACTGATACCAGCAGTGCTCTTCTCTCTCCTGCCTACACTCCTTTGGGGTAGTGCCACTGTGCACCACATCAGCCAGGGCAGCTACACCTGCCCTGTAGTTGATCACTCAACTTCTTCAGATAAACTCCTCCTGAAGACTATGCTTTCCTGTTAATTTTATCTTCCTACTCCTCACTCTTTTCTTGCTTTCTTTCTTTTGAATTCTTACTGGTTTTTGGTTTGTTTTGTTGTGGATTTTTTGTGTTTGTGTTTGTTGTTTTTCACCTGGTTTAGAGCAAGAAGACTTAAAGAATCTTGTAAAACTTCCCTTGGAAGAGAAAACAGTCTCCCAGGCACTTCTGAACATTGCAGTATCTGGAAGAGGAGAGAAAAGGTAGGAGATTGCTAAGGAGTCTGCAGTGTATATGTATAGCAAGGGTCTGTTAATCATAGCTAGAAGTTTGTCTCAAAGCATGGTTTAAGCATGAGGATTGCTGAGTAAAATCCTTAAAGCAGCATATCCTTTTTGGTGTTGCAAATGCATGGTCTCTGTAAACATTACTGATATTTCATCTTCAGTACACAGGACAGAAAATAACAAGTGATCACAGGTAATAACTGGTGTATTCATTTGTATTCCACAGAACAGAAAAACTAACAAGGGGTTAAGACAAAAACTCTTTAAGATCTAAGCTTGAGGCTGATGCTTTGCTTTTGAGGCTATTCCTCCTTTTACTAGAGTACTGTGCAGCAATATCTTGCTTTGAAATATACATGATCCTTAAATGCAGTTCCAAAGTAAAAAAGTATAAAACAGAGTGACAGCATTGATACACAAAACTTGCTTCCAGCACCCTAAGAATTAAAGAAACTTTACAAAGTCCAGTTCTTTCCAACTTTTCTGGGGGAGGCACAGTCTCTGTTTCTAGCCTTCTAAGTTTAAAGAGGAGTCAAGACAGATATTTGTTAATTTCGATCAACTTTGATTGAGTGTTGGTTTAAAAAAAAATATTGGATTAGATTCTCTTTTAGACAAAGCATATACAAGTTAAGTGACTCTCTTAAGGACGTGCAATATATTCGTGACACAGCCAGGAATTGGAATGACCTGATTTTCAGAACTAATCTGTAAGCAATAAATAAGCTCTTAATATCTAAGTTTTAAGCCAAGGCTTCATCTTCCTGTCAGAAGTGACACCATATATTGTTAAATTTTCCCTAACTTGACTGCTGGTTGTCCTCTTTAAGGAGGGCCCCAGCAGTATAATTTCCATCTCACAACTGGTTTAAAACCTAAGAATTGTCAGGATTATTTTTTTTCCATTTGTCATGTTCTTCTACCTAGTAGTAGAATAATATTCTACTTGCAGGGATGCTAGCTTTTAGTTCAGTGTTATGCTTTCACTTGTTCCTGCCTACTTCTCCTTACCTCGCTAAAAAGCCAAGGCCAAAGAATGCCCATGACTTGCTGCTTAACTGTTTTTCTCTTTTGTAAAGCCAATCCTTCTTAGGCCCAGTGAAAGTCCTTCACAGAGACATTCCCCACCTTCAGTTTCCCCCCTCCTTCTCAAAATCATGTGTTTTTCTGAACCTTTAAGTGTACCTTTCAAAAATTCAAGCTCTTTAAAATGAAACAGGGCAGGGGCAGGGGGATGGGTACCCACCACTACCAAAACACCTAACTTGTTTTCTCTGGCTTTTAGCCATAAGTTGAGACCTTAGCTTTGTTTCTCTCTCACTGGATGCTTTGGCATGAAGCTTCCAAAATCTAGATTGCTGAACTTATTCATGGCATTTCAAAGAGAGCATCATTTGGGCCATACATTTGCAAGCAGGCAAATAATTAATAATAACACACGTGGAAGCAAATGAATGTTTTGCTTGTTGAAAGAGAATGAGAAAGTCAGACAAAGGCCTGGGCTCTATGTCCTTGCCCTCCGCAGCAGCAGAAGAAATAATGTTATGAATAGCATTTAACTTGAATTTGTAGCAAACTGCTGCTTTTATCATAAACAATTGCCAGATGGTATACATTATCTTCCTTTTTTCTCCTTTCACAAAAGCAGCATTAATTGCAGAGCAGCCCAGGGCTCCACTCAGCTCATCAGTGTGATAACACTTCATGACCCTGATTAGCCGTCAGTCTACTCAATTAAAAAGATCATTTAGACATTCACCCAATCATTTGCCTATCGAGCCACCTGGGCCTCAACCAGGGGCTCCATTTTTAACATTCTCCTGCCCTCTCTCATCTCGCCTAGCTTTTTTACATATCTCCAAAAGACGTAATTGAATTAAATAAAGCGTCTCAGGGGCAGCTGCAACATCTGCTGTTTGTGGTATGTCAAGCCTTCAGCATTAAAAACAGTTACATATGCTCCAAATTAGCAGGTCGCAGAGATGAAACAGTCGATGATAGTGTTTTTGTGCCAGCGTGAGAAGCAGCTCACAGCTGTGTGCAATTTACAATTAAAGGCTTTATCAGAGCTCAATTGTACTAGTGAATCAAGTGGTGAGAGGTCAGTTAGTGAATTAGACCAATTAGAGCTTGTACAGTTAAATTATCTGTCTTATTACCTACTGATAAACAGCCTTGTCATATCTTTACTCAGTTGATGAAGCTTGGAAGTGTTTTATGAGGTGATACTGTACTTTTGTGCGTGTGTGTAATGGAACTCAGTAGCTCAGCAAAGTTGATCTGATGCTACAAGCAGGCAGTCTTAAGCTGGAGAGGAAAAAATCCTCCAAACACCTACAGTTAGAACTTAAAAGCAAAATTGAGATAGAAAAAGAGTTAAGATTACAAATTTTGGCTGTGTCTCAATATGTATTTTTCTGCTTGGCAAAATATAACTTCATGAAGTTAACGGTTAGAAATGTTACTCTTTTGATTTCTAAGGTTTGTTTTTATTAAATACTGTCTTTCTTTCACTCCCACTCTGAAGGAGAGATGGGAGGCAAAGGAGAGAATGTGATAAAACCAGGCTCTGATTTTTATACTGTAAAATAATGCAGTAATAATGGACAAAGAGAGAAACTGCTGCTTCTTAATCTCAGGATTTAAATGGTTCTGGAAAGTATCACCTGTAAGCCTGGACAGAGCTGACTGAAGATGGCTGAACTGAACAAAGGCAAGGCACTGAAACCTTTTCAGAATTATTATTCATACACGGGTGTCAGTTCAGAACTGACTGCTATTGCCATGTCACCCCACTATGGGAGTGAGACATGAGCTGCATCAGCCACAGCAATGCCAAATTTATAGCCACCTGGCCCTAAGATTGAGGAATTTGCTGTCTGGGGCCTCAGATATTTGGGGGAGAAGGGGAGGGGTGATGCAGTGGAGGGATAGGGAGTGGTGGGGATTAAGATTTAAGTTGTATGGGAAATTGACAGTGTTGCATGTCAAATTCTGCTTTTCCAAGGCAATGGTAACTAAGGACCAGAACCATCAGAAACCTTTCCTTGAAAGAGACTATCTGCACTTTGCTCTTGAAAGTAATAAAGTAAAGATCATGCCTTTCTTTTAATCAAACTCTGGTAACATGTTGGTGCCATTCTCTTTTAGTGAAAATCCTAGAGATTAGATCATATGCTCAAATCTGTTTTCTGCTGAAGGTAATCAATGATGTGTTAGGCCATAGGAATAGACTAAAAATATATCTGATTCTATAATCCAGTATTCAGAGAATTTGGCTTACAGAAACATTGAGCCCTTCCCCAAAGTTGTATTCCAGTCCTTCACATCATCTTGTTATTGGATAAAAGGCACAAAAATTATGCCCTGTAAATCAGTTTTAGTATCACTGCTCCTTTCATTCTTCACAGTACACAGCTTTGGGAGGAAGCAAGGAAGGGTGGTGAACAGCTAAGAGGTGAACAAGCTGGCTCATAAACCATTAGGCAGTGGAATAGCTGGCACACTCAGGGTTAAATCTCTGTGAACAGAGGATGTTTTACTTCAACGTCTGTAACCAGACTCTGTTCTAAGTAACTCTTCTAAGTTGTGTGGAACTGCACTGTTTAAGAAAGTTCAGATCCAAGTGTAAACTGAGATTAAATGCTAGCCCTTCATTAAGGGGAGATTTGGAAGGGGTTGTGGATGTACTTTTATTCCACCCCAACATTTTCTTGGTCAAAAGCATGCATCTTTGGAATGGCCTTTTGATCGTGTTTAATGAATGGCCTCTATGTATTCAGGCATACAGATTTTGCAAAATGAGGAGGGTAAGTTTCAGACAGATGTCTTGAGATGTTTTATTAAGTATTGTGATTGAAATAAGTTAAAAAGGTTGTGATGCTGGCAATGAGGGGTCTCCAACTGCTTTCTACCAGTTAATAATGTTGACTGATTTTCTGCAGGTTTTTGACTTGTATTTACTGAAATTCCAATCAGCATCAAAATGGCCCTCTGAAGCAGCAGAATTAACATTTTAGTGTTTTTCTTAAATGCATTGATCTCATTGCCAAGCTTCAAAGGTTTATAAAAGCAGTTGAAAGACATAGAAGTTTTTGAACTTGTGGATGAAAAAAAAAAAAGAAAAAAACTATGCTTTTTGAGTGTAAATGAATACATTTTTCAACACTCTTGCCCTTCTAAGGAATAGAGGGTATTTAGTTCATTCCTCAAGTGGAGGAGAGAAACATGGCCTAAGTATTCTCAAAACTGCTGAGAATTGAATGTACAGTGAACACTTGGTCAGGACCCTGATCTCTCCTATAGGGCACATGCTGCTGGCAGTTATTGAAAATCTTCATCTTCTCCTCCTGTTGCAGAAGTCTTCCAGCATCTGAGTGACATTTGCCCTGGATAAGGCCAAAGTGAAATTCGATCCCCAGATATCAGGGTTTTCTATTTTTAAATACTAAATTGTACCTGTTCAGTAAACACTGAAATGATGAATTAGAGATGATTTCATTTTGGTTTTTTTCTTGCCTTCATTGTATTACAGTTGATGAATTACTTCAGTCCCATTTTTTAAAAGATGTAAGAGTTTCTGTAGCTTTCTGAAAAGTGATCTTGAATTTTAAGTGTCTGTAGCTTTCCAACAGAGGTTAAGTCCCTGTGTAAATTGCTCAGTGTTAATCATAAATGTGACATTTCTTAAATAATTCAGTCAATCTAAAAAAGGGAAAAAGTAGAAAAGTTGTTTACAAGCTAAAGTATTGCAATAACAAGACCATATTATGTTGACAGACTGATTTCTTGAAAATTCTATTCTAAGTACAGAATCAGTTTATGGAGAATATAAGATCTAAAAAGAGAGACACTCAGTTATCAGTGAATGATAATTACTCTTTATCATCTGTTTGCTGAGAAAACAGGAGCAGTTAGGGCACTGCTTCTCTTATTGCACTTATTAACCTCAACTTGCCAGCTAAGCTCTTCACAACACAAGGTACTGAAGCTAATCATGGGCTCAAAAACACTACTAGATGGGGCACTTTCAGGATAATAATCTTTTGACATTTAATTTTTCCCCTTTATTATTAGCTTCAGCTCAAATATTTAAACATACAGTTGTTTTGACCACTGTTATTTTTTTTCCTCCATTTAATTTTTTACTTTCTACTTTTCTTAATGACATAATAGATTAACATGGCTCAGTTCCGATATCTTCCTTATTGTGGAAAGCTCTGTTTTTCCTAGGCCTGTGAGCTGTGGCATAGGTGTGTGTACCTGAAAGCACCAGAGGGAGTGTCCTTTTCTTCCTGGCTCATCAGTTTAGTCAGCATCTGTTATTGCAGTATGGTCTCTTTGCCTGTCCTGTAACATAGCCACAGGACTTAGATTAGTTATAAGGAAATATTTTTTTACAATGAGGGAAGAAAAATACTGGAAGAGATTTCCCAGGTAGTAGATGCCTCATGCCTGGAAACCTCCAAGGTCAGGTTGGACAGGACTCTGAGCTGCCTGATGTAGGGGAAGATGTCCCTGCCAGTCCCAAACTATTCTATGATTAAAACTGTTCTGAATTGCTCATGAGTTGCAGCTGACTTTTCTTGCTGCCTGGGCATCTCCCACCTCTGCACTCAGCCATGGCCCTTCTCAAGAGGGAATTAAAAAAACAGGTTTGGGACAACTGGACATTTACGAACTTCTACAAGCTGATGATTATAAATGTTTTAAATCATGAATACTAGTGTTTGAAGAACTGGAGCACATATGGCCTGGTGGTGTTTGTCTCATAAGAACAAATCACCCACCCAAGGAGTTCTGCTTAGATGTGTGCAGTAGTCATCCTAGTT
>VZTN01004305.1:1650-17292 GCA_013400515.1 Erpornis zantholeuca | reverse complement strand
AGCATTTACACTTCTCTCTTTTTCCCTGCTTATATTACATAAGAAGTGCATCAGAAGGTTTATTAGAGTTTATTATTTTATTAGAGTAAGTTGCAGGCCTCACAGTAAGTAAATCAATAGGTTAAATCCTCTGACTACTGGATAGATAACTCGGGGAATAATTTACCTATACATTTGTAAAGTTCATCTGGATGTACTAAATACATCCTGTTTTTACCTGCCAATCTTTTACTCCAATTTAACCCTCTCTTCAGCCATTAAAAATAAAAGAAAACTGCAAAAGGCAGAATGAATCAAAAGAGATCTTTGGGCTTAAATCATACTTTTAAGATCTAATATTTCTCTTAAAATGCTTCAATTAATATATTCATGTAAAAATCAAGACTATTCAACACTCCTCACTGCATTTACTCTCACAGTGGAAAGTTTCAAATTGTATAATGATTTTTTTCACCCTAGTTATTTGCTTGAAAAGGAAGTCTCTAACTCTCTTCATTAATTTAGATAAATATGGGGTTTGGGCTTGTTTTTTCTTTTATAGACACAACACAAGACCTTCATATTGCTCATGAAAGTTTAATTCTTGATCCATTATTATTTTTACTCTGTGTTAATAATGTATTAGATGTGCTTATTGCCTATCTGTGGATGTATAGATGGGTACACTTTGGTTAGACCAGTCAGAAGTGTTGCTGAGATCACCCTCACTCCAAAAGGATTCTATTGCTTATTGGTTTCATGTTTTAAGAAAAATGAGTCAGTGCTTGAAGGAATTTTATTCAAGATGTACTTATTAGATATGTTGCCTCGGTGAAGATTATAGTTTCAGTATTGATCAAACCACTCTCCCCTGGTGTACAGATGATTAATTCTCTATTAACTCCTAAGAGAAGACTAACCTGAAGCGTACATTTTAACAAGTGGTACTGCTTCCTCCAAAGTGCACACAACCCCCCCATATTAAAAGTAACTCCCTGAATGCTTTTTGTATGCATCTTACCTGCTAACCTTGATGTATTATTTCTATTCACATACTTTTTCTTGATTTTTCCAAATAATTCTGCTTTATTCTTGCTGTAAATTATACCAGAAATGTGCTTTTTGCATTTTATATATGGCTTCTTATAGTAGTTTAGAGCTGGTTTTAAAAGCCAAATGAAGGTTTTGTTAAAATTGTGATTTCAAAAATTTTTCTGATGCTAGAATTTCTGCCTTTCTGACAGCTATTAATTAGTCACTAGTGGGAACAGCATGTATATAAATTTTACAGGTTCTTCCACGGACCAAGTCTAACTTGTGAAACTGTGTTTGTGGATTCCTAAAGCAAAGTATCTTGACTGATGGCTGTTCTGAGACTCTCTAAGTTGCACCTGTTGGAGAGATTTGTTATGTATATGAAGCCTAGAGGATGACCTGTTCTCTAGCAGAGAGATTTCTTGTTTCATGCAACATTTGAAAGACCAGTAGTGGCCCGAGTGTGATCACCAGAAGACTTTGTCAGGCAGGTCTCTATCAGAAGATGGAGAGGGTCTTATTTCTAGGTGACCTCAGTGATTTTGTCTTGCTGAGGGAGTGACAAAGTGGAAAAGCTGGGATTTCAGGCTTTTTCACAGGTTTTATGTCTGTATGGGAAAGTTCAGATTGGTTGAGGTTTCATCCTTCTGCAGTATAGGAAAAATAAACCCCAAAGTACCATCAACCATGAGGACTAATACTTTCAGCTGCAGACACATTTCCCAGTTGCTCACCTGTTTGTCAGACATCAGCTTCTGCCTGTAAAACTGTTTCTGCAAGAGTGTGTGTTTAGAAGAAAACTTGATCATGAGTGAAGCTCTAACACAGTATCCAACTTAATTAATGCTATGATTAAAATACTGCCAATCTGTCTAAGATTTTGTTTTTAATTACTTCTCTAAAAGGCATCTAAACTTCATAAAATTTCTGTGGTATTGGGCATGATCTAGTATTCAAAAATTATTGTTTGTGAACCTTACAAGCACAGAGTTCTGTATTTTCTTGCAGAACATGAATGAAGCTGTGAACTTTTACACATCATTATGACATCTCATGAAATGCCAATGCATCAAACATTAGGCTAATTACTAAGTCAAGGCTCTTTCTGTGGACATTTCTGTAAGGGTTCCAGCTAGTCTCACAAACTAGGATTATTCGAGGGCATCAAGGGATTGGTGCATCCTGCAGCAAGAATTAAATAAACTCAAACTGAGATAGATTTACAGTGACATTACAGGGAAGTAGAGAAGAGAAGCCTTTTTCTTTACATTTTTTGTTTTAAATTTTTCAGTATCCCCTTTTTCTGCCAAGCTGCTTACCATATGTTACCATTTTAAAATGTTGGAGCTGAATAGTATGGGAAGTTTTAGGTAAAATGAAAGTTGAGTCCTTGAGTTAACAAAGATCCTAACTTGTGTGGAGAGTAATTTTAGTTGTGAAGTAAAATTAAGAAGGTCCTACCTCTAATGACAAATATTTTGAACAGTGCCAGTTTCCTTCCTTCAGAACTCTTTTAACACAAGAAACCTAGAACTGTTTTCATAATCCACAACAAATAAAGTGGGGATACAATGATAACGTTTACTGGTTTTGAACAGCATTTCTGTCCTGAATATTGTTTTCTGCTTTTATCCAAATATTTCGTACAAATAAAAACAATTGGGATTGTTTAAAAAATATTTCAAGTTAACTTAAGATGTTCAGATTATCTTGATTTAACAACACTATTGGTTTTTTTGGTGTTCTGAACATAATCTTTAAAAGCAGGCTTCTAGAGCAAAAATTTGAAATTATGAATTTCAGATAAACTTCCTGAAATATTCCATGATGTTTCTTTAAAACATTTTAGATAGACAGTCATATTTAACATATTGTGAACATAAAAGATGGAAAATTAATATGAAAGGAAAATATAAATTGAAAAAGAGGATACATTAAATTGTTTGCAATATATTTTTATATATGTGTCACTGTTCATTTTTTTATTAGTCATTTTAATAGTAGAAAAAGCCCCACAATATCTTTGAAGCCTGCTCATACATGGCTTAAACCCATCTTTACTATATATTTATGTATACATATAAATATATACAAATGAAATTTTCATAATTAGAAAGACTATTCATGGCAGTCACACATTCCCTGCCTTACCTGTAAAACAGCTCAAAGAACCATATTCTTTGAATAGAACTCATCTGTAAGTTCATCCTTCTCCCACTCTAGCACTTGCAAGAGAAGAAGGCCTCAAGCCTGGTCACTAGCTGTGGTTTGCTGCACAAATATGCTCAATTAGCAGATGAAGGATAATAGAGGGTGCACCTCCACCTATCCCCTTCAGTATCTGCTTTTGGATGTGGTTTTTCATTGCTTTGTTTAATCTCTTCTTGAACATCTTGTTTCCTCCAATGCTGTGTTTGGCAGGAAGTTACACAATCATTACTCTTTGCATAAAAAACAACTTTCTTGTTTTAACCCAAGATGATATGAGTTTCAGCAGGTAACCCTAGGTCTAGGTAGTTAGTCTGTCCCTCTGTCAAGACACCTGCACCAAGGCCTTATTAATTTTATTTGTCCATCTCTTGCTTTTTCTGCCTGCTGTGTCCTGCAGATAGGGAGAGTGCTGCATGCAGTTAACAGTGACAGTATTACAGTTCATGTTCACCCTCATTATATTCCTGATGATGCCCAGCATTCCATTGTTGGTTGTGCTTTTTGCCATCTGTTGGACTTTGAGCTGACACTTATAGAGAATTGTCCATTATAGTTCTGAAATCTGTCCTTCTGAGTGGTACTTCTCTGATAAAAGGTTTTCATGCCTCCAGTATGGAGCAGAGGGCTTAAAGAAGTTAAAATATAGAACACTTTCATAAGAAAAGTCTACTGATTTCAAGGCAGAATTCAACAGTATATTTGAAAGGGTGTTTAGAAAGAAAGTAAAGCTGCACCTTCTGTAAGTAACAATTCCATCTATGAAGGGATACTATTTAGATAGATATTACATCAGAGCATCTATACATATAAGGCTTTTCTTCGGGGAGTCTGCAAAAAATATTTGACATTTTTATCCTATCAAATTTTCAATATACTAATAGAGAAGCCTTCTATTTGCCCTTTGTGCAGGATGAATGGCACTTGCTGTAGCCACATTACATCATAATACAGCATTTGGTCAGTGATCTCTGTTCTGAAACTGCAAGATCAGTTCAATGCAAATATCACAGAATAATTGCTTAACCTATCTTCCCCTTGTTCAGAGCTCTTCAGTGTTAAGTATAAAATAAGCCAGGGTTATGATTTCTGCCAAATCAATAAAACCAAAGGATTTGTGACCAAAGCCTTAATTGTCTTAACAAGAGCATGTATGCCTCTCAAACTAATGAATCATGAAGTATTATTGGCTTATTTTCCCTTAAACCTTTTGAATAATGCAGAATTTAAATAGAAGGGTAAATGTTATGTGTGTTAACAGTTTTACAAATTAGCTGTGATTTTGTACTTTGGACTATGACACTCATTACTGGTCTTGTGTCCTGCCATTTCTATTTGTCTGTGATAAATGTGTCAAGATTAACTGATTCTGCAATTTTGTTGGGTTGGGTTTTTTTTATATCTTCCAGAGGTTAAGTCAGAATTAATCACATCCACCAAATAGATAAACAGATCTTTTCTAACACTGGTTCCAGACACTTGAATGAGTTTATTCAGATGTAGTGTAAAACCTATGAGGTAGATTAAACTTCTTTGTGCCTGAGATTCCTGTAAGAGAACCTATGTTGTGAGGAAGTTGATTCTCAAAAAAATTTATGTCCTTCATCCTCAGAAAACTGTACTCACATTCACAAAAGTCATGTAACAGGACTGAGAGCAATCCTTCTTCTTACTGGTGAGCTGTAGAAAATTTCACTGAGGGGTTTTGCACGAGCAAGTATCATTCCTCAATTTATAGTGTAAGTTTAAACAGCAACAGTAATCCCAAGTAAAATTCCAAATTCAATTAACACTATACATAGTCTGAAACACTAATGATGTCTAGTTCATATTTTATCAACTGTTGAAATTCAAAGCTTATAAAGGTCTCTGCTGTGAACTGTTCATGCTTAATTCTTCTCAGTTCCTACCAGACACATTCACTCCCAGGTAGATGATACATAATCAAGTAGATTCCTTACCGGATCTTTAAAGACCTCACAGTAAAATGTAATGTAAGAACTCACAGTGGTACAATCCAGAGATGGCAAAGATCATTCATTATTTGTCTGGCTCTGCAGGACAGCAGACAATGTGAGCATCTATCTAAGCAGCCTCTATCAATATGTCGAAAAGTTTCTCTAAAAGTGCAGGCTAGCTTCCTATTATTTATTGAAGAATATTGCAGAGAGCAAGCCTGCGAAATTGCAAGGTATCTGCAGAACTAAGAAATTTATAAAGAGCTTTGCTAAAATACCATTGCTAGAGTAAGGAAAGACATAACCTCCTAATCATAAATAAACCATGAAGGTCGTGGTCAACACACAGATGACAGAATGCGACTGAAGGACCACTTCATTCAACTCAGCCTCAGGCACTGGAGAAAAATTGTACTTAAGTGTACTGATATGTCAGAAGGCAATAAAGAACCAGAAATACCATCAACTTCAGCATGACAGTCACAGAAACCTGAACTCTAAGAGCATTGATCTTATGTGTAAAGGCAGGCAGAAAATTACTGCAGTTGACAGAAACTGTGGATTTGAAAGACAAATCTTAATCCTAAATCACAAATAATGAAGGTAATAGTGTTTGTGGGAAATGTACTGTATATACATATTGCATCATTGAGTACATAACACCAGTATGAAAGTTCAAAAATAAACCAAAAATAATCTGACAGCACAGTTTAATAAAAGATTTGATATGAGTTATATGCTTTCAAAGAGAAAAGTGAAATATTTAAAAGAATAGCTTGAACTGTTGAATGGCATCCAGGTTATTGTACATCTGAAAGTGCCATTGCTAGTACCACTAAAACAATCTTCTAAAAGGGTTTAAAAAGCATCTATTTTTTGGAAACATTGCACTGTTTGTGTATTAATCTCAGAACAACCACCAAAGAAGGAATAAAAATCTATCCCCTACTGTGGTAGTGAGCCTAAATTTTCACTCCCTGATAACCATTATATTTACAGCAGGACAGTATGTCCTGATATGTCTAAGCAAAGACCTTTGTAATTCCTGCATGCAATAACCAGAGTATTTATCTCCCAGTCAATTTTTCTTCTATTTCCTGCAGTGAGACATATTCAATCTTTGATTTGACAACACAAATAAAATGAGCATTTAGGAAAATTTAGAAGCCAGTAAACACAGTTCAGATTATTTTTTTAAATGAGGGCATCAAATTGTAACATCATAATTTTCAGATACTGATGATTAATTGGACTTTAGGTTCTACCTCTTTCCTCTCTACATTTTAATGAATCTAGATAGATAAAAATAATGTTTTAATTCTATGCAGTTCATACAGTCACAATTTCATCATTAGAATATTATACCTCAAAAAAAGTAGAGATTCTGTACATGTGGAGAAAAGTGAAAAGTAGAGCTTTAAATACTGCATATTTTGTCTTAGTTATATATGCAAAACCATGCCTTTTTAGTGGGTTTTTTGCTTGCGGTCTCTGCAATATTAAAAAACTTTACTTTGGTAGCTGAATTCTAATTTCCTATCTATTGATATTTTAAGTACATATAGGAGCAAAAATATATAAACCAAGCTGGCAAAGAGCTGACTTTCACTACTAGAGACTTGACAGAATTGCTAAATGTGCTGTTTCACAATTTAACAAAACAGAGGTAATTGTGGAGGGGTTTTTTTAATTTCATTGCTGTAAATAATTGAGTTAAAAAACTCTGTAAATATTGAATGAAAAGTGATAGGGGAAGAAAAATGCAAAAGAACTGTGGAACATATAGACTTGGCATCAAAAGTGATATCTTCTACAAAACCAGCAGGATAAAAGCTGTAACTCCAACAACACACTTCATCAGGTATTTCTCATAACAAATTAAAATACTGCTTGGCATGAGCTGTGCAGAATGATTGCAAAGCCTCTGTCAAGCCTTATACTGAAAGCTAATCAACACAGTTCAGTCAGCAATCACTGGATGGGAGAAAAGCTGGAAGTCCTGCAATTATGCAATTGTCTTATATATTGAAAGAAGTGCCGTCCTACACAGAAACTGAAAATTGATAGTGCATTTGTACTGGACAGACAGCTGGTTCCTCATTTTGCAAATGGTGCTTTTCCATATTTCCATTTTCCCTGGTGTAGGTTTTTATTACATTCACAATGTGTCGGTGTGCAAGTCAAATTTCATGGAGAAAAAAAATCTTGGACATATTAATGAATTGCTGAAAAGAGAGGGAAAAGACAAAATAAAAGAATTTTTAGTCAACTCGGTGATGCTAAACAAGAAGTCACTGACGTATGAAGTTTCACTCAAGTTGCCTTAGCTATCAATGGTGAAAAATGTGAACATTAGGAAATTTATTCACGTCCTTGTGTTAGCCTTAACAAAATCTGGTCCTTGTCTGGCATTAAAGGAAACACTCGAATTCTGAGCATCTAAAAATTCTGCAAGCTGAGATACACATTATAGATGCTATGACAGCTAGAAAGACAACTGAAAATAAAACTAGTTCATTTCCCACTGCCATTTTTTTCCAGAATAGATTCTCTAAACTGAGTTTTGCTTAACTCTGTTGTATAAATATGGTCTGTTTGCTGAAAGTCACTAGAGGACTAACAATCACCTTGTATGCTTTAGTTGACCAGTTGACTAAAAAATCAGAATACTCCCTATTGCCCATACCAAAGTAAATGTTTTGAAACTGTATCAGGATCTAGCAAAGACCCCAGAGAAATCCGTGCACTGATAGGTCTCTCCTGATTTTCAACTCACATTAAACTTTGCAGGATTTTAATGAAATGAATTTGTTTTTCTGAAGTTCTGCCATATCCACAGGCTTTTGCAAATCTAAACTTTAGTGGCTGCTCTGATGGCAATGCAGAAAAGTCAATTGAAAATCAGTGCCAGTAGCCTCACTGATTCTTTACCTTAGCTTAGGATTATCGTTAAGTGACCATGCTAAACCCTAACTAGAAATGAATGAACAAAACTAAATAGATCACCTGATTCAATATTTAATATTGAATCCCAAGTAACCCCTTCACCCCCATACCTACTCAAAATCTCACCATCCAAATCTCCTCCTTCCCATTCTAATTGCTCTCTTTTGTCATCTTAAATATTTGAGAACTCATTCCAGGATAAAAATTTTTTGGTCTGTTGATTCAGAAGGAATTTGGTTTCGTCTGCTTTGATCTGAGTGAAAATAGCAGCTCTCTGATGTTTTTCTTCTCCATAGTCAGAACATCTAAGGTATTCCAAAGCCATATGAGCATATTTTGACTTCTTTCAACTTATTTATATCAGAACATCTGAACAAAGAAAACAGAATAGAATTTGACCACCTCCTTCAAAACAAGAAATTGTTTGATGGTTTTTGCAAGGAAATTACATGAATGTGAGACAGAACTGCAAAGAGAATAATAAAAGAAATAATTTATCAGAAAGTGTGCAAAAGGTATATAATACTGATTTATTGCAAACATTAGAAAATAACCCTCAAAGTGTTCTCCATAAAATGCACCTAGAAAGTACTTCCCAGATTCAGCATTATCTCAGTGTTCACATTACCAAAATTGAAATTGATCTCCTTTCAAAGGTTTTGTTATTCCTTGCCTTAGTTCTTTCTTGATAGGACAGGACTTGGGTTTGCCAACAGAGGGCAATAGTCAAGCTAGGAAAGACTGCATCCATCATTTTTGCAACTTCTAATGAGTCAGAAGGACACATAGAATCCTCATCTGCTTTTATGGATATTGCTGTGTAATTGCAGTGTAATTATGGCACACAACAGCTTCAGAAAATTATCTTTGAAGAAAACAGCTGGTTCTCTTTAACAAACAGAGATGAAATCCTGTCAATTTAAAAAAAATCCAAAGGAAAAATACTAAAAATATATGCCAATAATAAACAGGCAACAACAACAACAACAAAAAAAAAGAAGTAACATAAAAAATTGAAATGGATAAATCAGAGAAACTGCTATGAAAAATATGACTAAAGTATAAAACATTAGAAAATTACAATGATGTGAATGTTCTTTCATTACATGCTTTTATATTACAAAGCAAACAGGTTCATCGAAAAGATTTCCATTTTCCTTCTTCCACTCATGAGTAGTATGTAAGATCCCAATCCTGACAGCCCTTCTGCATGCTTTCCTCTTGACAGAAGAAATCCCCTTGGTTTCAGTGGGATTTTGCAGCCTGATAAGGCCAGCCCCAGCCCCGTGCTGTAGCCCCAGAGCCCAGAGCTTGCCAAGCCTTGCTCTGCCAAAGGAATACTGATGCCTTCTGTTAGGAGGTGAGGGTAGGGGGGCAAGGCACAACCATCATGGGCCAGGCTTGGGTGGGTGGCTGAGAAAATACACCCAGAGCTGGGAATTGCCACAGCAGCCCTCAGGAAGAACACAGTAGCAGGGTGAAGGAGTGAGCTGTGGGGAGAAGAGTTCCAAGGTGAGGATTTTAGCAGCCACTTGGGGAGCAAGACCAAACCACCACAGGCCTGGATCTGCACCAGCTGACACTAGCAATGGAAATGGATATGGATTTGGTGCACTTCTGTAATGTGGAAACAAGAAAACATAGAAAGGGAATGTTGCAAAACACTTTTCAGTAAGTACAGTAGGTTTTTTCCAAGACTTTTGAAATCTATATTTATATGTAAATACAATTATTATTATATATTTAAACTTAACTAAAAATTAGTCCAAAATAACAGTTAAACAATATATGGAGAAAAAAAATTTGTATGGCAATGCTCTGTAAGCCCTATTGCTATGGAGCTTTCAGTACTGAACTTCTTTATTTCCTGATGTTAAAGTGAGTGTTAAAGAGGGACTGGGATAATCTCCCCCAGATTAATTTCCATGTGTGTTGTATGGCTCTTCTGTAGGCAGCGGGGAGACAGAGAAGAGGAAAAAATATACATCAATACATCAATAGTAGTAGTGTTTGTGTGCCATGAAGAAATTCACCATTAGTGAAGTAGGTTGCACTACCAGAATCAAAATGGTTATTAAAAGGGGAAAATTAACTCTATTAATCTTGAAAGCATGTGGCCCAGGTTAGGCAGAAGAACCTTATTTGGCATATGATATGACCTCCGAAACATTAAAAGAATTACATTTTATTTAACAAATCTTATTTTTTCAGTTCTTAATTTGCAGACATTTGTAACTCATATGAACACTTGAAATACACAAGAAGTCTATAACCTGTGTCAGTGTTGCATTATGGAAGCATCACACATAAGGTCCCAGTTAAGGATGTACTTTGCATTTACAATAGGGTTTTTAAGGTGTAATGATATACTTCCAGTCAATTTAACAGCATAACTAATAACGAATTAAATAGCCTATGCTGTATGAAAAAAATTAGCAATTCAGGAAGAACTGTTTAATTTTCTCAATGGCCCGTGTCTTTCCAGTTTCTTACATTCCATTTCCTTATTTGTCTAAATAAACAGTGATCAAGCTGGAAAAATCTCCAATCAGAGACAAGAGTTCACTCTTCTGTATGTGTATTGTTCTCTGTATCTGATGCAGTGCAAGACTTGCCCAAATATTTGTAAAGGCTGGTCTCTAAGAGTTGATGCACTTTGTAGGAAGTCTTATTGCTCCATGGAATTGAAGCTTTCATTTTGTTCACGAGCTTTGAACAATGGAGTGTTCAAATTGGAATGGAGTGTTGGAAGTTCCAGACAGCTGGAAATAAAGAGGCACGGAGCAGAGGCTTATTCAGAAAAATGTAAACTTACCAGGAGTCTAATCAGTAAACTGAAAAGTACCTTCTGCATTGTTAACTGTGACACAGGCTGGGGAGCAAATAACTTTAAGCTGCACCTCAGAGAAACAAGTGGTTGGTGTTGCTTTTTGTCCTGTCTGATGATGAAAGGTCAGGAAAACAGTCATCATTATGGATATTTCTTGCCAAGCGGACAAAAAAGATAAGTGGGAGAGATGGCTTTATGAAAAGGCAGTTGGAATGTGTTATTGCAACTGGAGGAAATATTGGCAAAGAGTGTAACTGAACAAAATATTGAACATACATGAACCTATGTTTTAAAATGCTCAAACCACAGTTCCATTTTATGGAACTAAATAAACTACAAGCCATACCACTAATCAGTTATGTGTAGACAATCAAGCAAGTTTTTTCCATGAATTCTGCTGATTACTGAAAGGAATTTTTAAATATTTAAATTAAATCGGATATTCATTTCTGGAGAAGGCAGTGCTGTTTTTGAATCAAAATGTTTAATTAATAATAGCAGAATCTTACCATGCAGATATTTACATTTTTCTTTAATGTGATTATGAAAAATTAATTTTTTACATGCTAACAACAATTGGCAGATAGTTTTATTACTTTCAAAGAAGGAGACATTGCTCTGGGAGTTAATAATTTAAGGATGGACATGAAGTCAGACACTGGGAGGAAGAACAAGGAATTTGTGGGTACACCAAGGACAAAGAGTTTGTTTATCCACAGGGATTGCATAGGCTGTGGTTAAGTGAATTATACCACCATAACATCATAGTGCTGACATAGAGAATAATTGGTTCACATAATCTTCAGTGCTGTTTGTTCTTTGGTTGGCTTTCTAGAAAAAGCTCAAAATTGAAAACATTGAGAGTCAAAGCAGTTGTGCATGCCAGATTATATTCCATAGGCAGCACCTCTAAGTGCAAAGGGGCCTTAAAGAAAGGAAGAAAGAATTTTCAGATGACAACTTTTTGCTTTGAAGATTTGGTTGTGATACCTCTTTAAAGATGAATATGAAATACAGAAAAGTGTACTTGGCTGGGTAATAATGATTAGTCATATAGGTGACATGGCAGTATCTATAATTACATCCAACAACAGGAATAGGTAGCATCCTTAGAAGTGATATGTAAATTGATATATACTTAAAATTTCTGAAATAACGTTAATAAAATAAAGACTAGGTAAGCCTGTGAATCCCAAATCTATTAATCAATCCAGGGTAGGAACCTCTAAATTTTAAGTGTTTTGATGCAGAAACCCAGGTCACTGCATGTGTTAAAAACTAAGCTCTGTGGTTTAGGGGCACATTTTCTGTCTCTTGGGTGAGTATGTGGGAAAAGCACCTTGTGTTTGGTGGATGTGATGGATATCCCAATGGCCAATGTGTTTTAATTCCTAGTTTTTATCCTCTTGTTTTGCATAAGGTTTTATGGCCATTTTTGTGAAATGTTATTCATCTCTGTGTTTCCAATCATGACATCAAATTTAATGAAAATATACCCATTGGAAGAGCATAAATTGCATGGGCCGAGGTTTGGAGGGCTTGATACCTCCAGGCCATGTCTTACATTTATCTTTCATCATGTGGGAGGGTGAAGTTGAGTAGATACAGTTCAGTCTCTCAAGTCAATGATGACATTGATGACAATGTCAAGATTTTCAGTCTTCTTTTTGGGAGCTCGTTGGTTTTTGAAAGCTTCTCGTTTTATTTCTGCTTAGTAGTAGTAAGCTGTCAGTTTTTGAAAATGTTTTTTTCATTCTTGTTTATTTTGAGGTCAGATAGAAAAAAGGACTGTGTGCACAACAACTGGGAAAAAGAAGCCAAATGTGTATTTTTCTGAAGGTCAGACATATATGAGTAGTTGAAATAAATTTCATAAATGTCAGATTATTGAGAGTTTCACACCCACAGAAGTACCTTAATCTATAGCTTCAAAATAGATATATTTAAGGTAAGACAAACCTGTAATTATAGAAGTCTTGTATTTCATTAATTTTGGTTTCGGTGAGGTTATTCCATAATTTCCTTATACTATATTACTTATTTTATTACTTACTTTTATCCTCTGAAAAAGTATATGGAGTATAATTGCCTGTTTGCTAATCAAGCTTTAAGTCACCTTAAGCCTCATTGCAAATTTATATTATATTTAGATGACAGAAGAATGCTGTCCCATGTTCCTTCCACTTACTTGTTATGATAAAATTTCTTACTATGAGATATCTTCCAACAATGTTTTTCTCAGCACTTCTGAGTCTGAATATCCTAACAGCAGAATCTTTCAAGTTAAAAAAAAAAATAAACTAATGAATGGTAGAATATGTCACTCTTTTTGCACTACTTGTACTTTTGTACTATTTCTGCTGCTGGCGACTACTTTTTGGCTGCTGTGGGGGACAGGGTTGTTTTCATTATCTACTAAAGCCCTCATCCAGATCTACTTAATTCTCAAATGTAGGTAAAAAGCAGCTACAAAAATGTAGCTTAACACAGAAAGTCACAGACTCAACCAACAGTTTATTTCAGTTGTCCTAGCTATTTTTTGAAGTCAGGCTGGAATGACTTCATTTCCCAGCAAAGGTTTTGTGTTCCTAAGGATTTAAAACCAGAGCTATGGGGTGTCCTGCAAAGAACCCCACAGCTACATGCAAGCTACCTAAAAATATCATTGTCCCAACTCAAAAGCTGCAATCCATTTAAAAACGTACCAGCTACCGAATCTGCTGTTTTAAAAGATTTGTTTTTAAATTTTCCTTTGTTGTGAAAGGAACATGCTATCTATGTCAGTGTTTCCAGTGTATTTCCTGCCACCAAGGCCTCCATCCTCCATCTAGTCATTTGCAAGTACCCAAAGTTGGCCACAAGCCTGTTTCTGAGAGAGTTTCTTCACCAGCATATGGCTGTGCTCAGAATGATTACTCTGGCCTTCAGTCTGCTCATTTAAACCTAATGAGGTCCACAGAGGTGACTGTATGACTCACAAAATGAAGTCATTTTTCCAATTAACATTCTGACAAATGTCTTAAAAGTAGAGATGCTTCAATAGGTTTCCACAGGTGGGGGAGAGATCAGGTATCACAAAATACTCAGTTACTTGCTTCTGATCTGAGAAATTCACTCTAGAGTGTGACTGTTCACACAACAGATGGATATCTCATGTCTGTGGAGTGTGACCCATTCCTAAATCAAACTCTCTATCTGCAAGCCAAAGTGCTCATGCAAGGCACAAAATTAACCTTAGTCTTGAGCAGGCACTCATAATGTTCAAACTAAAAAGCCTTCCTTTTATTAGGAAGTCTTTTATTCATTATTGTGGGATATAATGTTTGGAAATGTAAGCAGCTGACACCTAATGGAAGACTTTTAAGTAACCAATTGAAAAGCCATTCTTCCTGTCTGCCTATGCCCTTTCATTTTAATATTTTTGAGTGTTTACTCAAACAGCTTTTGTTGCATGAATATGAGAGGAAGAAGGGAATCAAAAATCATCTAAAGAGTATTATTTTTTTTTTTTACTGGCTAAGCATTATTTGTTATTTCCACATTTAAAAAAATATGAATCTGTTTAGAGAGCAGAAGCAAAACCACATGATTTAGCTAGCAGTTATGATCTACAAATTGTGAATTGTCAAAGTAAACTGTCAGCAAGTCTCCCTATGTACTGAAATTTGGTACATATAATGTCCACATACCCAGTGAAAACAAGAAATAAATTCATAGGAACTCAAATTCTTTATCAGACAAATTGGAACAGAAAAAAGTAATATAGTGTTTTAGATAATATATGCATCAGCTATCATTAACTGGAAGTTTTATAGTTAAAAGAATAATATTTTGACCTTCTTTGATAAAAGATTGAAATTATAGACAGTTTATTTTTCCAAATTGAACTCTGTTGATATATACAATCAGCACTACTATGAAGTAAAACTTCAGTAAATTATGCAGAAGCTATTCAGGAGAGAAAAATAAACTACTGAAATTATTCCAAGAAACAACAAAGAATTAAACCTGTAGCTTCCTTCCTTTACAGGTTGTTTGGTGCAACCTTTCAATGATGTTACGGTGCATTTTTAAGTGGTGGTATTATTATTATTATATTTATTATTATATCCATTAGTATATTTATTATCTTTTTTATTATCCATAACTTTCTCTGAGTCATTGTTATCATGGAAGTGGGTAGTGAACCAGTTTAACCTATGAAAAGAGACATAGTTCAAAGAAAGTCCCTTGTCTGAGAAATCTCTTTCATATTTCAATGAATAGATCATCTCAAGCTATGTGGGAGTATGAGTATTAGAAGTAACATGAAGTGAAAATTTACACTGTGTAACAGTATTAATGGAACCAAAAAAGCAGGGAAACTGTCAGAATAGTAATATTCCTACGACAATGTACTGATATATTTGAGTCAAGATTTGTAACCATGATAGTATCTAATATTGGACCAGTTTCTACAGCTGGGAAAGAAACTTGCAGGATTTTAAATACTTATGAACTCCAGTAGATTTGAAGTAAGTGAAGAAAATTCCAAAGCTAAAAGCTTTGTTGCTCCCAAAACAAAAATATGACTCAATATGAAGCCGTATACCAATACTCAAATTAATACTGAATTAATTCTACCAGAATGAGGCAGTGTTGCCTAGACAGAGAGCTGTTCCAAGGGGCTACAGTGCCCAAAGAAGG